>JASDDO010000026.1:73990529-74096687 GCA_030015575.1 Agapanthus africanus
CTCTGATTGGGTGCGCTGCCTTGAGCGCTGCGCTGATGCATCTGCGCCTGACACGTGGCGCGTTGCGCCCGAGATTTGAAGCGTTGCTTCAGAATTTTGAATTTTGAATTCCAATAGAGCTTTGCTCTGATTGAGGGAAACAAATGCCCCCCCAACGTTGCGCTCACGTGGCGTACACGTGAGTGCAGCGGTGGCAAGCCCCTGACCGTTGGATCAAGGGGTGAGCTGAAGGGGTGCAAGCGCCTTATAAATAGGACCTATGGCCCTTTAGAAAACTTCACCATTTTCTAGATTTGATTCCAGAGCTTTGCTCTTGCTTAAAACTTCAGAGCTTCGCTCTCGTTTCCAGAACGTTAGAGCTTTGCTCAATTCCAAAGTTAGAAACTTTAGGTAAAATTAATTTAAATCAAATTAACTTAAATTAACCTTAACCAAAGAGCTTTGCTCTTACAGATCTTTTAATCTAAAGAGATCCCCATTGGGGTTTCATAAACAGAGCTTTGCTCTCAAAACTTATAGATCTGCAGAGATCTTGTTCATGGGTTCTAACCCATGGACAGAGCTTTGCTCTTTGAATCATCTACAGATCTTTTAGATCTGAAAAATGGAGAAATTTTCATAAGTTTTTCATGGATTTTTCAAGATTTCAAAATTTTTAATTCTTTTAGGTATAAACATTTTCTGATGGACCTTTCCATTATTACCATAGAGCTATGCTCTTTTAAGGAATCTTATTTCTCTAAGACCAGAATTTGACAAGTGTCACTCTGTGACAGAGCTTTGCTCTGACAGAGGAGATTTTCTCCTTGTCTTTAGGGATTCTTCCCCCATTTTTTTAATTAATGGGAATGTTTTCCTGGGGACCAACTGACAATCTCATCCAATGATAACTGACGTATTGTCATCTAGATTTTGTGGGTCCCCCTTCGGTTTCTTACACACTGCACTGCTGTGTGGTGTAATTAATTTTAATTTAATTTATGCATTTCTTTTTTAAACGCCAAGCGTTGGAATTACAACACTAACGGCTAAATTGTTCTTTTGCAGCGATCATGTCTCTAGACACTTCATTCCCGTTCGTCCGCTCGGAGGAGGGATTTCCTGAGGCGCTCTTGGACCGCGAAGTCCTGGCCATGATTAAGGAGTACGACTCGGAATACAAGAGTCTCTACCTTTGGGGGTCGTGGTACAATCAGATCATCATGGGCCGACGGAGCTTCACATGCGTGGTGCCATCAGAACCCATAACGGCGATTCATTATGCTACCCCACCCTCGGTGCAGTATGCCGTAGAGATGGTGGATTGGACTACGAACAGCTTTCTTCATCCCGCTATGGATGCGGTTCCGGTCCAACATCCTATGGTCTTGGATATTCTAGGACGTCGTATCTGTCAGGGCGAGGCGAGACCCTGGGGGCAATCATATAACATTGGTCTGATCCCCCGCCACCCGATTGGCTACTTGTCGTGGGCCCGGTATATCCTGTCAACGAAGAAGTCACAGTTGATAAGATTAGGATTGTACACCGCGGTCTACGTCTCTCTCTTCCAGTATCCCACGCTCCCCACCTGGTGGTTCAAGGCTTTCCTGGAGCAGTGGAATATTCCTACCCACACTTTCCTTGCCATGGATCGGAAAGTGTCCATCTCTTTGGAGGAATTCACGGAGGTATCCGGCCTACCAGTCATGGGGGAACACTATGAAGAGCTGCTCCCGACAGATGAGTACGTCTTCGGTGCTAAGCCGATGGTAAGGGAGATCACACCGGAAAACGCTGTTCAAGACCAATTCGTGATCCTGATCAAGGTGTTGAACATCTACGAGTCCCTTTTTATCGAATATGGGAGCCGAGGAGTTAATTTTGAAGATTTCATCGCTCGGTTCCTTCGCCCAAGCGTCCTTTCATCAGAAGCTGCCAAATTTGCTACCCTGGATGACCCTTTCGGTCTAGGTTTGGATAACCTACCGGCGAAGGAGATAGAACAAAAGGGTTTCTTTCTTCCGGGCTTCCCTACTATATCTTTTTGCAGAAATTGCGGCCCCCGGGATGGACGAGGAGGCCTTTTTCTTAGGATTTCTCGGACTGTGGCTGAGTTGGTTCGCGATCCCAATGCACTCTCACCGCATGCGGCCTTCCGTCTTTTACCCGGCCCACCGAATGGTCATCGGGGTAAAGGTGGCTGTGGGGATCGCCGGCTTGGCGCACTTATACCACGGCCTCAGTCGAGCGGCGGATGCTAACGAGCCTGGGGTACTGCATGTGGTCTTCCCGATGCACTACTTTGCATCGTGGCTCGAACTACACACGGCGAGTGTCTTCGGCATGCATAAAAGGCCCTCGTTCTTTGACAAGTGCGGTTTTCCTCGAATTATACAGCTGATCGGCGCATCAATTGTGACCCCCTCACCACGGAACGCCAGGGGTTTACTGCTTCGCCCTCACACTGTTAGAGCCGGGATGTCCTTCATCGACAAAGTATTAACCATTGGGAAGGCATCCACTACCGCGGTGCGACTATTACAAGACTCCTTTAAGGATGGAGCCTCAATTTTGACGGCCCGGGAGACCCTCCACTTATACTCCATCAGACCGGGCTTCCTAGTCTTCAGGCAGAACGATGCAGCGATTTTCATGAGATATAATCCGCATCGTTTCTCCCAACAACTGGACTACGATCAAGGGGTCCCCTTGGAAGCCTTCTTACTGGAACCCGTTGCCACTGAAGAAGGGATGAAGAACATGCTGCATCACTTCATGCGCCTGAACACGGGTTCTCATTTTTTTATTAGTGCGCCGGTCTGCGCTCCACGACTCCTCAATGTATACAAAGACTGGTACAATCATGCAACAGGAGCAGTTATAAATGAGGAAAGGCGACTGCTGGTTGATCGTAAGGGTGTGCCTCCAGGTACCGATCGCAACGCTCCTTTAGTTCCTAAGACTCCAGTAGTCGCTCCTCTGAGAGAGGTTAGAACCGGGGCACCGCGTGCGCAGAGTCCCCCACGCGGGTTGCCGCTCCCTGATATTAAGGATGCACCCCCAGCACCCTGTACTCCAGTGGAGACAGTGGTGGTGGTTTCACCAGAGTCTGGCGTGGGTGCGGACATCGGGACCCGCCGTCCCAAGGTGGCTGCTAAGCGTAAGTCAATCCCGCGTGAACCTAGGGTCGGAGGGCAGAAGAAAAAGAAGTCGCTCTTCGCCGCCGATGTCGTGTTCGGTCAGGAACCCCATGCACCCTATGCCGAGGGCCTGATCGAATATGGGACTAACGAGGGATTGGTCATGCCACCGCCGGACGATACAGACTTGGAGGTCGCTCTCGAAGCTTCAGCACGGTTGGCAAGGCGTGACGCATGTCTAGCTAAGCTTGCGCAATCAGGTAACTACTAATCGCATTTTCTTTATTGCAACACATTCTCCTCGTTGCCTTTGACTAACGCTTTTCTTTCTTTTCCTCCAACATGCATCACTGATGAAGAAGCCATTGCCGCTTCTCTGAAGACTTTCCAGGAGGAGGAACGTCTTAGAGCGTCCATAGGCCTTAGTAAGTTTCGATTCATCAAGCTTTCATTTCCCTTGTGTTATGGTCGATCTAACCTCTCCCTTTTTATGGCAGAAACCTCAATGTCGTTCCCGCCTAGTGAAGCAACTGCTCTACCAGCCGTCGACGTTCCTGCCCCTTCTGGGCCATCGCAGGAGGTCCGTCTTGAAGAGCCGATGAGAGATGCCTTAAAGGCTCTGGAGGCATCTCTGAACGAGGACGAAGACGCCTTGAAGGAAGCGTCGAGGAGATCCATCGTGACTGCTCGGGAGGAAAGGAAGCGGTCAAGGCGCGAAGCAAAGGCACGCAGGGCTGCCTTGGCCATTGGAGCGGGCCCAAGCACCGTCCCTCATGCCGATACTCCATCAGAAGAGGCCCCTATCGCCCTATCTACTACTCGCAGACAAGTGGCGCGAGCAGTTCGGAGCGCAAACGGTAAATCCAATTCAGGTAATATTCCTCTCAGAGTTTTTGCTGTAAGAATTTTAATGCCATTGGTTCTTATATATTTTATCTTGCAGGGCCAAGCCCGACCGAGGGGGAGGCGGAGACTGTCGAACCTGAAGGGCCAGAGGAAGAGGCATTGGTCGAGCCCGAACCGGCGGCGGATGACACAGCTGGGATTGCTGGGCCCGAGATAATAACTGACGAACTGGTCATGTCCATTATGCCTGAGCAAGTGGCTGATGTCGAGATCGAGGTAGCAGCGAGCGGAGTGCCTGAGACTATCGGCCTCGTGATGACGGTGGACGAGACCATCGTAACTGCTGAGCCCGAGGGAATAGCGGGTGAAGTAGATATGATTCCTGAGGATGAGCCAACCGCTCTTTCCCAGGAGTCTGGCAATGCTCCGGTCATAGCTATCCATGCCTATGGCCCTCCGGCGTCTCCGGGTCTCGCAAGCACGACAACGGCCCCCATAGAGTCTGGGGATGAGGCCACGGGAGGTGGTCTTATGTCGATGGAGGAGGGAAATACCTCTGTCTCGGCCGGCAGCTCATCAGGTAAATCCTAAGTTACTGTCCTTTTTATCTTACAATCCTTTCAGACAAGTTTACATCTGTCCGTAACGCAGGTGCAGCCAGTGCCGATGCCCCATCACTCGAGGGAGCGCCTTCAACTACTGCTTTGGCGGTGGTTACCTCTCAATCCTCTCTTATACCATCGAAGATGTTGGAAGGTATGGGCTTGCAACTTATTGATCTTATCTTTCGGATGTATAATTTATGTACTAAAATCGTACTGTTGTGTCATTTTAGGAGTGCTCTTTGATCATGTATATCAGATGTTGCTCCCACACTTCTCCTTCCTATCCGAACTCGCTTCTTCCTCCGGTGGCGTTGGTGAGTATGATTTCCATTGACATCTTTCTCTTTTTTTTATTGATGGAATTATCTCTAACTCTTTTTTCTCATCTCGACTGCAGTGCTACAGATTGAAGGAGGGGATAAAAGATCAGCTGCGCCACCGGCCCTTCCGACCTTGCCACCTGTCTCAACTGGTACAACGACTATCACATTGATAACTTCCCTCTCTTTATTTTCTGTACTGTTATCAGATCGCATCCTGTTTCTTTTCAGCTGTCGTTCCGGCCTCGGCGCCCTTCGAGCCTCGTATTACAATGCCGGCGGGTCCTTATCTGAGAAGTCCGTCTTCAAAAGGCGCCGCGAATAGTCTGCGCATGTTAAGTGACTACGTCGAGGAACTCGACGTTGAAACTCCTACATCTGCCGCAGACTTCGCTACAGTGGTTAACCCGATGCTGGCGATACTCATGAACTTTCATGATGAGGGCATCATCGCATCTTGGGTTAACCATTGCAGGGAGATCGAGGCCCGCCTGTATCAGTTGGAGTCGCTGCGTCCCGCTCCTGAGACCTTGGCTGCCAGCAATCAAAGAACAGCGTGGATCGAGCAGAGCGCTTGTTACTTCCGCCACCTCGAACAAGAAGTCATTTCAAGGCGTAAGGAGCGCGGTGAGACTTCAAGCAAGTTTGCCCAACTGCACGCTCAGGTGGAGGCCAATGCTGCACGGCTGAAGGTTGTCTTTGAGGGCCTTCTGCAATGTCTTTCTGAAGGGTTATTATTGAGGTAACAACTTGACGTTGTCGAGCGAGATGCACCCAGCCAGGAGGCAGCCCAGAAGGCAGCCCAGAAGGTGGCGGAGGAGCAACTTTCATCCTTCTTGCAGCAGCGGGCTCAGGTGGAGGCGGAGGTGGCTGCGGCTGTCACCCAGGAGGAGGCGCTGAAGGAAGTGCGAGAACAGCTTGTGAATTTACTAAAGACACTTCCTCCTCAGTAACTATCCCTCTTTGTGTCGTTTGTACTTGTAGATAAACAAATGTGTATATATATATTTTTTTTATCATAATGTATCCTGTACCCAATCAAGTTTGTGAATAAAGGATACACACATTTTTTTTGTCTTGTGTCATTTTCTCCATCTTTTCTTTCTTTTATTATCAGCATACCACCTTTAGTAAACATGGCTGACAGATGATTAGAGCAAGTATCCTGACTATCTCAAGAAATAGCGATGGCTTAGGCCGCAGGTTCAGATCTGCTACCTAAGACTTTTCAACTCTATGAGCCGTGAGGGTCTCGTAGAGATTTTTCTCCCTACGGATCGAGAGGATCTCGTAGGTGGGTTTTTCTCCTTAGGAATCGTGAGGATTCCTAAGTGTGGTTTTCTCTTATAAGTCGTAAGGATCCTATAAGAGGATTTTTCCCTCTTATGAGTCGAGAGGACCCGTAAGCGG
This sequence comes from Agapanthus africanus, assembly GCA_030015575.1. NCBI lineage: Eukaryota > Viridiplantae > Streptophyta > Magnoliopsida > Asparagales > Amaryllidaceae > Agapanthus > Agapanthus africanus. The sequence goes on from JASDDO010000026.1 coordinate 73,996,833, forward strand.
TTGTTTCCCTCCTTGTCGAAACTCGACTTCGGAGAGTGAGACCCATGAATAGTATGCAAGAGACCATTTTAGATCGAGTTGCAGGGTCCCATTGTTCAGGAAGCAATTTTTTCAATCCCTGATGCCTAAGGCTTCATCTTGCAAGTTGAGACGAATCGGGAATTTTCCCGCGGAGACACTGGTTTCTCTGCGAGCCGACGCGAATCAAGAGGCTCTCGTCAAGGAGTGTTTGTATCCGTGAGTCGAGGAATTTGCTAAGGATTATTTGTTTCCCTAGCGCCAAGGATTATTTGTTTCCTTGGGGTTTGAAACGAGTCGAGGATTTCCCACGGGGGCACTGGTGGCTCTGCGAGTCGGCGCGGATCAGGAGGCTCTCGTCAAGGAGTGTTTGTATCCGTGAGTCGAGGAATTTGCTAGGGATTATTTGTTTCCTAAGCGCCAAGGATTATTTGTTTCCTTGGGGTTTGAAACGAGTAGAGGATTTCCCATGGAGGCACTGGTGGCTCTGCGAGTCGACGCGGATCAGGAGGCTCTCGTCAAGGAGTGTTCGTATCCGTGAGTCGAGGAATTTGCTAGGGATTATTTGTTTCCCAAGCGCCAAGGATTATTTGTTTCCTTTGGGTTTGAAACGAGTCGAGGATTTCCCACGGAAGCACTGGTGGCTCTGCGAGTCGACGCGGATCAGGAGGCTCTCATCAAGGAGTGTTTGTATCCGTGAGTCGAGGAATTTGCTAGGGATTATTTGTTTCCCAAGCGCCAAGGATTATTTGTTTCCTTGGGGATTGAAACGACTCGAGGATTTCCCACGGAGGCACTGGTGGCTCTACGAGTTGACGCGGATCAGGAGGCTCTCGTCAAGGAGTGTTTGTATCCGTGAGTCGAGGAATTTGCTAGGGATTATTTGTTTCCCAAGCGCCAAGGATTATTTGTTTCCTTGGGGTTTGAAACGAGTCGAGGATTTCCCACGGAGGCACTGGTATCTCTGCGAGTCGACGCGGATCAGGAGGCTCTCGTCAAGGAGTGTTTGTATCCGTGAGTCAAGGAATTTGCTAGAGACACTGGTTTCTTCGGAGTCGGGATGAACCGTCGAGATTTGGCTTCGTTTTCTGGCGGAGCCTGCTGGGAAAGTACGGTTCCCTCTTCGTTTTGCGCCCTTGGATTATATACAGGGATCAATGTGATCTTAACTGTAGGGCCAAAGTTTTATCATTTCTTTTTTTTTATTTCCGCGATGTTCTACCATTTCAGCTTTTATATCGTGAAGGTCGCGATTGCCCAATCATTTCGGCTATTTTTCGCGGTGCCCAATCATTTCGGCTATTTATTTTATTTTTACTCGCTGCTTTTTATTGTGAGTTGCCCAATCATTTCGGCTATTTTGTATGCATACATTTCTACTTGCTGCTTTTTATTGCAAGTTGCCCCATCATTTCGGCTATTTTGTATGCATGTGCGGCCTACTGGCTTTTCGCCGTAAGCTGATTTCGGCATCAGCACCGCTACAACTGGGATATTGCCAGGAGCGAATCATCATCTGCCTCTGTCGATGTCGAACAAAGGTGGCTTAGTGACCAGGGTTAAGGTCCTGTCGACTAAGGCTTTTGACTTCATGAGCCGTAAGGGTCTCACAAAGTTATTTCTCCCTACAAGTCGTGAGGATCTTGTAGGTGTATTTTCTCCTTAGGAATCATGAGGATTCCTAAGTGTTTGTTCCTCTATAAGTCGTAAGGATCCTACAGGAGGGTTTTCTCCTCATAAATCGAGAGGATTTACAAAGGTTGTTCACCATGCGAACATATCCCCAGTCTCGAATGGGACTTGATTAAGGAAATGTTTATTTGCGCCCGTGGATTGTATACAAGTGTCAATATTGAGCCACTTGTAGGGCAATATCGGAAGTTGTGGGGGTTGCTTAAGCACAGGTTTAGGTCTCTGTAACTTAAGACTTTCAAATCTTATGAGCCGTGAGGGTCCCATAAGAGAGTTCTCCTTACGAGTCGTGAGGATCTCGCAAGCGTATTTTCTCCTTAGGAATCGTGGGGATCCCTAAGTGTGTTGGTCCCTTGTGAGTCGTAAGGATCTCACGCGGGTAGTTTCTCCTTATAAGGTCGAGAGGACCCTATAAGTGTTTTTTAACGAGGTTGCGCTCTTTCGGGTTTTCACGAACACTCGCCGGTAGTCCTGCTGTTTTTACTCACGGAGCCCTTTCGGGTTTTCATCCGTGCCCATTTTGCTTATGGACATACCGTTTTTATTTATTATATTTTTTTCTTTTTTTTTTACGAGGTCGCGCCCTTTCGGGTTTTCACGAACACTCGCCGGTATCCCTGCTGTTTTTACTCACGGAGCCCTTTCGGGTTTTCATCCGTGCCCATTTTGCTTATGGACATACCGTTTTATTCTTTTTATTTTCTTTTCTTCTTTTTTTTCACAAGGTCGCGCCCTTTCGGGTTTTCACGAACACTCGCCGGCTACACACTCGCCGGTAGCCCTGCTGTTTTTACTCACGGAGCCCTTTCGGGTTTTCATCCGTGCCCTTTTTGCTTATGGACATACCGTTTTATTCTTTTTATTTTCTTCTCTTCTTTTTTTTTACGAGGTCGCGCCCTTTCGGGTTTTCACGAACACTCGCCGGTAGCCCTGCTGTTTTTACTCACGGAGCCCTTCCGGGTTTTCATCCGTGCCCTTTTTGCTGATGGACATACCGTTTTTATTTATTATATTTTTCTTCTTCATTTTTTTTTGTCCGCCTAAGAATGCTGCGGTATTAGTTTAAGGACCTTTTCGGTCCGCTATTAGTTTAAGGACATTTCGGTCCGTCATTAGTTTAAGGACGTTTCGGTCCGTCCAGGAGAAGGCTGGCTACTGCTTACAAAGTTCGAGCTCAGGAAGATAGCGAGCGGAAATAGTCGTCGTCATCTATCATTGACCTAGGCAGTAAATCGCTAAGCATAGTATTTCTTTAGGAATCGGCCATTTATTGGCCTGTAAGGCCTTTCACCGTGCATATCCATGAGTAGATAGGCTCCACCTTGGTAGACCTTATCTATGATGTACGGGCCTTCATAGGGGTACTTTGTTGGCGATTCTTTATGGAGGACGCTCCATCAAAATAGAGTTCCCATCGAGTACCGTTCCCATCGATAGTGTCAAACGCATGTTGGTCTGGAAAATCGCAATTCAGAGGAGAATCAGCCGGCATCGGATGCTCAGCGAGGAAATCGGCGATGGCCTGGCCTTTCACTGCCTTGAGAGGTTGATACGTTATCGAGAACTCCATCAAGAGAAGAGCCCATTTAGCGAGTCGACCTGTCAATATGGCCTTTGACATTAGATATTTGAGAGGGTCCACTTTCGAAATGAGACGGACTTCATGTGCTAATGCGTAATGTCTAAGCTTTGTTATCGCAAAGATTAACGCCAGGCAGTGTTTCTCAATGGGAGAGTAGTTGCTTTCTGCCCCTAGCAGAACTCGACTTAAGTAGTAAAGGGCTCTTTCCTTCCCTTGGTCGTTCTCTTGGGCCCATAACGCGCCTAAAGAACCTTCGAGGGTGGTCGTGTAAAGAATGAGAGGCTTTCCCTTAACTGGAGCAGCCAACACTGGAGGGTTCTGCAGGTACTGCTTGATCTCGTCCAGTGCACCTTGGCATTTTTGATCCCAGACGAACGGGGTTCCCTTCTTCATCAGATGGCTATAGGGACGGCACTTGCCTGAAAGATTGGCTATAAATCGCCGAATGTATGCGAGCTTTCCTTGGAGAGATCGCAACTGTTTGAGAGTTCTCGGAGGAGGCATTTCCATGATCGCTTTAATCTTTGACGGATCTATTTCAATACCTCGGTGTCGAACAATGAATCCCAGAAATTTGCCTGAGGAAACTCCGAACGCACACTTGAGGGGGTTCATCTTCAAGTTGTATTGTCGAAGGCGTCGACATACAGTCTTTAAATGCTCGAGATGTTCCTCATACGATTTGCTCTTAACCACGAGATCGTCGATATAGCACTCGACGATTTCATGTATAAGGTCATCGAAGATCTTCGTCATAGCCCTCTGATAAGTAGCACCGGCGTTCTTTAAACCGAAGGGCATCACCTTGTAGCAGAATATACCCAGAAGAGTCCTGAAGGCGGTGTGCTTCTGGTCTTCGGGATGCATTTTTATCTGATTATATCCTGATGAGCCGTCCATGAAGGAGAAAACTTCATGCGTGGACGTATTGTCTATCATCAGTTCGGTGACTGGTACTAGGAAATCATCCTTCGGACAGGCTTTATTGAGATCCCGAAAGTCCACGCATATGCGCACTGTCCCATTTTTCTTCATCACCGGGACGATGTTGGCGATCCATTTAGGGTATTGAACCTCCTGGATAAAGCCAGAGTCGATTAACTTTTTAACCTCGGCTTTGATGCTCATCTCAAACTCGAGTCGCATTCTTCTCGGCGCCTGCTTGACTGGCTTGATGTCCGAGAATATCGCCAATTTGTGTACAGCAACTTTTGGATCCAATCCCGGCATTTCAGAATAGTTTCATGCGAAGCAATCTCTATGCTGTACAAGGACGTCTTTCAACGCAGCCACCCTCTCTTCAGATAACAGCTCACTGACAAACGTCGGCCGTGGGTCACTTTTCGTTCCCAACTCAATTTTCTTGAGGTTATCTGCAGTGGTATGTATTCCATCCTCCAGTTCTTTCGGAGCTGGTGGAAATTCTGAAATCACCTCATCATTACTGTTTTCGAAGCACCAGGGAAGACTGTCCATGTTCTCAGGCTCTTCTTTTAATATCGTTATCATGTGACAGGTGCGAATCCGCTTCCAATCCCAATGTGGAGTTGGTTCTGTTCTCATGGCTTTGGGCTCGTGCTTCTGCGGCGGCGCTACCCTCCACTTGTCAGACAGAGCGAACTTGCCAAACTGATACTGATCTTCAACCCAATTCTTGAAGGTGAAGCAGTCCTCGAGAGGGTGCCCTATCACTCGGTGGTAAGGGCAATAGTCCGGGTGAGAGACTTCACCTGCTTGTTCGGGGTGTTTAGACTCCGGCAATGTAAGCATCTGATGTTTTAAAGCGAGGTTGAGTATTTTCTTTGTCTTGTCTCGAGGAAAAGAGTACGCCCGACCCATTTTTCTTATGAGGGATAGATCAGAACCGCTCGATTTTCGTTCGCGTGGCCTCTTAGCCCCGCTTTGTTGCTGTTGAGCACCTTTTTGGCTTTCCGACTTATTTCTGTTTTTGCGTCGAGCCTTTCTTATAACAGGTTGATAGGGTGCGGCATTTTTGTCTTTCACGGCCTGTTGAAGGAGGCGTTGCGTTCTTGCTTTCTCGTAGATGGCCATTTCGCGGTTATGATCGTCCTGGACTTTTTGACCCGCTTCCCTTATAAGTTTGTCCATTTATTCTTCGAACGACGAACTGGGCTCTTTTGCATCTGGAACTTTCACTGGCTTAGGATTAGCGTCCTCCCATTGAGCATCCGCTTCTTCATCGAAGTCATACATGACGTAACAGCTGTTTAGTAGCTCTCGTTTCTTTGACCGGATGTATCTAAGTCTTTTTGTCTCCATTCTCCCATTAGGCAATTTGCGTTGAGTTCCGGGAACGTTCCAGACTTTGTCATAGAACTTGGCTTTTCGAACGGTCTGCTTGAAGGGTATCCCCTGGCGTTTCAGCAGGTTTTTCAAACCTTCCGTATAGTATCTAGGAAGACGGATAGGCTGAAGCCTGTCGAGCGTAGGATCTGCGCCATGCCAGATTTCTTTTTCCACCTTGGTTTCTTCAGAGCGGTAGAACAGAATTGCTTTCTCGCTTTCTCGCCTGGGAGGAATATAGAACGTTTGCAGCTCTTCTACATTGTAAATATTAAGTGCATCCAGTTCTTTATGGTGTTTAAGCGGCACTATGGCGACTTGTAGACTTTGCTCTTCGTCAGCGGACGTTCGTATTGAAGGTCGAGCAGAGAATACAACACGGATCTCATCTTCCGAGTCGGTACCAAAGATCAACATAGGAGTGGACGGTCCTGGCTTATTGTGCTGGGATGGACCCGAATAAATTATCTCCTCTTCCTCCTCGGTATCGCTGCCAAAGACAGGGATGGTGGCACTAGCTTTATTCTCCGGATTGTGACACTTCTCCGTATCTTCGAAATCCGGTAAGAAATATTTGACATCTTCGTATTTGCGGACCTCGTTCACAGAGAACGGGTTCAGTTCTCCCGTCACGGTATACTCGAAACCATCTTTAAAATACTTCATACACTGATGTTGTGTAGAAGGGATGATGTTGTACTCGTGTAACCATGGCCGGCCGAGCAAAGCGTTGTAGCATGACTTGGCGTCTATGATGTGGAACTTAATGTCCGTGACGAGTAGCCCGAAGCGTAGCATCAGTATCACAGATCCAAGAGTCTTTGATGATTGGGAGTCGAACCCGGAGATGGTGATCTTGTCTCGAGCAAGGTGCTGGATGCTCATGCAGATTTCTTTTAACACTCGCACATTGAGGAGATTAACGGAGGATCCATTGTCGATCAGGATCTTGCCTATCTTTATATCATGGCAGTATCCTGAGACATAAAGGGGCGATTGTGTTCGCACGTCCCAAGTAGAAGGTCTTCATCGCCAAAAGTAACATCGGCCGTGTGCACTTCCTCCAATTCATCCTTCATCTTTTCCTCGGCCAGGAAAGCTTGGAATTGCTCCGGATCCTGTAGTGCCTTGACTAATGAAATTCTCGCCTCCTTTGATAGCAAAAGGGCGTCGAGAATGCTGACCTGTGAGGGTAGTTTCCTCAGGTGCGCTAGGACGTTGTAATCCACCTTATTCTTCTTCGGCGGGTTGTTGGCGCTTAGCTCCTCCACCACTTGATCATCTAAGACGATATCTTCAGAGACCTTTTCTTTCCCTTTATCTTTTCTGTTTGAGGGTCCGAGGTTCTTTTCAAGCAGCGTCTGATTCCGCAGCCGGATATTTTCACAGACCTTCGGCTCTTCTTCTTTTCCCGAAGTGGATTCTTTAAAGAAAGGGGCAAGTTCCAGCTCCTCATCAGAATCGCTCCCGAATGTAAGCACTTGTGACCCGTCGGTGTTAACCACGCGATAATTGCCGGTAGTTCTTTTAATCCCCTCGGTCATATTTCTTTGTTCCAGACGAGTTTTACGCTTTTCCCGCTTAAAGCGTTGTCGATGAGCAACGTATCCTTGCCACCATTTATCGAAAGCTTTGCACTCTTGAGTGGGGTGTGAAATCTTTTGATGATATAAGCAATAGGAGGGGTGCATTTCCATTTCACCAGTAATGTTTCTTTCGGAGGATGGTAGCTTCATGCCCATTGATATGGCCTTAGCAAACCTTTTCCTCATCTTGAATTAGCTCTTATCGGTAGTGGAGGTACTTTGTTCCAGCGGGAGTATCTTGATTTTTTCGTCAAGGCGCTGGCGTTTGGCCCTTTCGAATATGGCCGTCTCGCGTTCTCGATCAGCTTTACTTTTCAACCGAGCTTCATTAAGGAATGCGTCAATTACTTCATCTGATAGCTCCAGAATTTTTGGTTCATGATCTGCCCCCAGCTTTTCGGTGCAAGGAGTCTCCTCATCGTTCGTGATCGAATGGGAAATCATATGACAGCTTGCCGCATGTTCCTCGGATCCTTCCGATGAACTATCTCCCTCATCCCCCTCTTGAAAGACGTGATTGAGGAATTCTTGGAATGTAACGGGAGTCCGTGCCCTTTGGTTGTATTCTTCCAGCGCGTCAATTTGTTTTTGCAAGTCCATGCGCTTGTCACCAGGCTTCACGGGCTTCTTCGACTTCTTCTTCTTCTTCTTTGACGATTTCGATGGCTGGTTACAAGTGTTTGAGCCACCACCGCCGGTATTTGGAGTTGGACGTGGCTTCAGCATCCCTTCAATGACCTGTGGTTCCAACGGGTTCTTCCATTTGATTGCCGGGCATGTTCGAAAATCGTTTAGCATCCTTTTTGTCTTGGCTGATAATACAACCTCCCAAGGAGCTTCTTCTTCAACAACGGAGCATGTTGCCCCCGGCGTATTCGTCCCCTTAGAGGTGTAGGGTTGCAGGGGATTCACCTTCCATTTATCAGATAACGCGAATTTGCCCTGTCGATACTGGTTTTCAAGCCAATTTTTGAAAACGTAGCAATCTTCGATCGGATGGCCCAGTACTCGATGATAAGGACAGTAGTTAGGCTCGTTGACGTCACTTGGTTGTAACGAACGTTTTGGATCCGGCAGATTTATGAGTCTGTTGTGCAACGCCAGCTCGAATAACATTCTCGTTTTATCGCGGGGAAAGGAATAAGGACGTCCCATCCTATCCTCAAGGGGTACGTATGGGCGCATATTATTTTGACGAGCAACCGGCTTTGAGTCGATCGGTTGTTGATGAGCACTAGCGACGACGATCGCCTTTCCCTTCCCTTTATCATTTCGGGAGTCTGGCTTTGGAAGAGGAGGTTTATGGCCCATCTGATCCATCTGTGCTAGTTTGTCAATCAAGGCCTGGAAGGTAGTCGGCTTGAAAAACATCATAAATTGCGAGATAGTTGCTTGCGGATCAAGAGTTCCTACAAACATACCCACCGCGGGAGCTTCTTCAATGCGCTGTTCGCACTTTGACCATAAGTTCCACCACCGTATAGCGTATTGAACCCATGTCTCACCGAGTTTTACTCCGGCGTTGATTAATGCCGTCATCGGGGTGCGTTCACAAGCGCTTGCAAAACGTTGAGTAAACAGCAGCTCCATCTCCGCGAAGGTCTTGATAGAGTCATTCGGGAGCTCAGAGTACCACTCGAACGCCGTATCTGATAAACTTCCAACAAACTGGCGAACCAAAAGCTTGTCATCACCGTCGGTGTTGCCGCAGAGTGCCCTGAACTGGGCAACGTGCTGGTGAGGATTGCCCGTCCCCTTGTAAACACGGAACTTGGGAATTGTGTAACCCGGCGGGTACTTGATTTGGTCGTACCAACTTGGATATGGCCGCCCCGTTTTCACGACCTGGCTGGCTGCTTCGGTCGCATGATGAACCCGTATTTGTTGGGCGATGTACTCATCCAAATTAGTTTTGGAGATTGTATCCTCTTTAGCCGTCGACAGAGCTGGTGGAGGATTTGATGTCTCTCCCCTATCGTCTCCAAGGACGATCGGGGGCTCTTCGGACGGAGGTTCTTGTTGTATCATCATCCCTATCATGTCTTGGAAGAGGAGGCCCATACGCTGTATGTTGGCCGCTTGTTCAGCAGCCTCTTTGTCCTTCTTCTCCAATATCCGACGAAGGAATTCGGCGTCGGTTTCTTCCTCTTGGCGTTCATCCGAGGACGTTTCGGGATTTTCTTTTGGCCCTGTAAGTGCGGCCATAGCGTTCATCATTTCGTGGAGCTTTTGCTGTTGCTCCTGAGCCTTGGTCACTGACCGTGTAAGCGGTCTATGACCTGTGGATGCACGACTGTCCTCCTTTCCCGTCGCCATGTACACTGTATGAACTATTATGCCCCCAGACTTAGGGCGTTTAAGTTCATCACTTTTGGCATTTACCGCGGGTGCGGGGGTTTTCTCCGGCCTTCTTCTTTTGTGGGCCGTTGAAGTTGAGGGGGCCGTTGCAGTGGGCACCCTGGTGACTGTCATCCTTTCCTGTTTGATCGGACGGTCTTTTTCTTTTTCCACCTTCGCCTTTTTCTGTTGACGAGAATACTCTGGGTCAATTACGGAGTCTTGAATCCTTCGCCAAACCTTGTATATTTTTTAGGACAGCCGTTGAGGGGGCTGCTCCTGCTTCGTTTCCGGAACTCTCTCCGCAGGTGGAGGAGATCTTTTTAGTGTAGCGGTTGGAGAGTTCTTACGTAACCTCCTCAGCAGTTCAAAGCTGTTCCCAGTTGGAACAGCAGCGTTGACTTCTGCCACTGGAGCCGGTGGAGTTAGCCCTGAGGGGGAGTTGCCCCCTGCTTTCCTCACTCGTTGCCAATGGCGACGTCGAGCTCAATGAGCCGTTGGGGCTGGCTTGGAGATAGAGATGGCTTCTTTTTGCCCCCTGTCAAAATGAGGCGCCGCCGGTGTTAACCTCTTAAAGGCTAAGGTTGTCTTTTGAGGAGTGATATTTAACCTGTCGAAGACGGATCCTCGAGCAAGGGCAGGAGCAGGAATCGTCAGTCTTGAAAAGACTGATTCCTTGACAGGGGAAGCCGCCTTGACGACTTCTGGAGCAGCAGTCATTGCCTTTCTTGGGACAGCCGATTTAGAGTTCTGATCTAGCCTGGCGAAAACAGAGGCTGTCGGTTTTGTGGTGGAATGCGTCTGCCCTTCTCTCCTGAGGTCATTGAAGCGTTGAACTTCTTCGGGTTAGCCCCCGGTCAGTTGGTGCCAAACTCGTGGAGGATTCTCCTCGGGTTCCTGGTCCGCCTGAAGTTACAGGCGATCCCCTTCAGCCTTTCCCTCCTTGATTCTTCCCTCGTCTTCAAAAATCACCCCGGTGGTCGAGCGAGCGACCCGAGGTGGGTTTATCTCTCTTTCAGAATGAGACCGGGGGGCGCCGCCGGGACGGGGGTTGTGGCCCTGCCTTCTTCCATTCACGACTGGAAGAAGAAGTTCTTCTTCGTTTCCCCTTCCGAGGGCGAGGACTGGCCCGTGCCTACAGAGTGGTCGAGGGAGAAGCACTTACCGGGGAACCAGTCCAGTGACCCCATTGCGGTGAGAGTGGCGTTGTGGGAGCCCATCCACCGTTTCGACGTACTGTTGTCTGAGAGGGTTCTGAGTTGGGCCGGGCTCATCCCCATTGAGTTTGTCGGTAAGTTTAGGTTTTGCTTTTTGGTTCGTATATTGCCCGTGCCGCTGGCTCCCTCTACACTTGGTTCTGTGTAGGACCCATGGATATAGACTCGCTCCGGGGTTTAATGCGCCAGCCGAGACTGGTTGCGAAGGTTAGGGGCGCCGGCTCTTCCCGTTCACAGCCTGCCCCGGCTCTTTCTCCCCCGGCGGTAGTGCCCCGCGAGCGCTCGGAAGAGAATCTCGCCCCGGGGCCCAGCAGAACGTCGGGTCGGAGGCGGGCTCGGATTCTGGAGGACCCGGCCTCGGAGGAGGAGACCGGCTCTCCCTCGAGTCCGCTCAAGAGGAGATCTACCCGAGGACCATCTTCGCCGATCACGGTGGAGGAAGGCGGTCTCCAGTTCGCCATGCCTTCGGGGCTATCCGTCGCGGATAGCCTGCTGCATGAGATAGAGGCATCGGCTGGGGGTAGAGTTCCCGGGGGGACCTTCAGGGCTCAGCTGGTGTCCATCGTCCAGGAGTCCGTGCAGGTAAGCGCTTGTCTTTCATTATTATTATTCTTCGAGGTTCGGTGCCTCTCTCATCTTCCTGATCTCCCTTCTGCCTTTCAGGTCCTTCAGCACGTCGCCCTCGCCTTGCGCATAGAGGCCGAGGTGGTAGCCCCAGCGATGAAAGCTGCGGGCCAGCTCGCCTCGCTGGAAGAGAGCTCCAAGCAGGAGCTGGAGGCGATGAAGGCAAGGGTCGTCGCCCTGGAGGGTGAGGTGGAGGCCAGGAATCGGGAGGTTGCCCGGCACCGCGAGGCCGCCGCGGTCGCTGAGGCCAAGCTTGAGGATGCTCAGGTGCTGGCCGGCAACCTGAAGAAGACAGTGAAACCCTCCGGAAGGAGCTGGGGACGGCGGCCGAGTGGGCGAAGTCGGATGACCTGAGGGTGGCCAAGTTGGCCGACCTCTCGGCGGCGAAGGCGGTGGAGGGCTACAAGAAGTCGAAAGACTTCTATGATGACTTGGTCGTCGCCACAACCCTCATCTGGCACGAGGCCCTCGACGTTGTTAAGGCCCGAGTGCCGGGGTTCGCCGATGAAGAGCTCCGGACCTAGTACCCTCTCGCGGACACCAGCGGGCAGGAGCAGGAGATTAATGACGAGGAAGTCGCCGAGGACCTAGGTCGCCTCGTGGTGGATGTCGAGGGCTCCGAGGTCGCTCCTGGCCCCGAGGCCTAAAGCCCCCGTCTTCCTCCTCCATTTTATTTTGCTGCGTCTGGAACTTTGTAAGCCTTCGGGCATTTTGTTAGGCTGGGGAGCCAAAAATACCCTCTGTAAAGACCGCCTTCTAGTAATAAAACTTTTTCTTTCTTTGGTTTCCTTGATTTGCGCTTTTGTCTTTTGTTCATGAAGAATGCTTGTAAAATTTCTCTTGCGTTGTTGGGGAGAAGGCGTCTCTATGCGTCTCCATGGCCCCGAAGTCGAGGGGAGATCGCTCGAGACTTGGATAGACCTGATGCCCCTGGTTGGCAGCTCAGGCCGTCTGCGGGTGGTGGGAGGAGGGCTGTCCGCCTTATTTGGACAGAGCAGGGTAGCTGCCTGGTTGCCTCTTGCGAGGGTTTTTGATCCTTCAGGACGGGGACCGAGCAGGGTTACTTCCCAGTGCCGCTTGGCGAGGACTTTGATCCCTGTCAGTTGTGGTAGGAAGCTACCAGCCGGGGATAGCTGAGCAAGGACTCGACTGCCTCTGGGAGGACTTTGGTCCTTGGAGCGGGAGGGACTGTAGAAGCCTACCAAGGACCCTTAGCCAGGCAGGGTTACTGTCCGGTGCCTCTTGGCGAGGGCTTTTGTCCTAAAGGATAGCCGAGCGAGGGATCCTCAGGCTCGACTACCTCTGGGAGGGCTTTCTGATCCTTGGCGTTGAGGTAGGGGAGCTACCCGCCGGAGATGACAGAGCAAGGCAGCTGCTAGGTTGCCTCTTGGTGAAGGCTTTAATCCCTGATGTTGCGGCAGGGAGGCTACCCGCCATGGATAAGTAAGCAGGGCAGCTGCTGGGCTGCCTCTTGGTGAGGGATTTAGTCCCCGGCGTTGCGGCGGGAGGCTACCCACTAGGGATAGATAAGCAGGGCAGCTACTAGGTTGCCTCTTGGTGAGGAATTTGATCCCTGGCGTTGCGGTAGGGGAGCTACCCGCCGGGGATGACCAAGCAGGGCAGCTGCTATGTTGCCTCCGGGAGGTCTTTCCGATCCCTGGCGTTGCGGTAAGGAAGCTACCCGCCAGGGATAACCGAGCAGGGCGGCTGCTGGGTTGCCTCTTGATGAGGGATTTGACCTTTAGCGCTAGGGGGGCCTGAGGAGGCCGGCTGAGGATAACCGGGAAGGGCAGTTGCTCGGTCGAATCTTCAAGAGGTTTCGCCCGACCATACACCCGGGGAACAGGAACGGCTAGCATGCGCATTGAATGTGGGGGAGGTGAAGCGCCAGGGCCGCGTCGCTTCGGTTCCATCGGAGGAGGCTTAATGATCGCCGCGTGGCGGCGACTCCTTGGACGAGAGTGGGTGACCGTTGAGTTCCTATGGGGGCGCAACGGGCTATATAAGTCTAAAGGAGTACTAGACCTTCCTTCCCTTGCAAACAGAGTGTTAAGAATGCAGGACTTCCCCTTTACCATCCCCGACATCATCAATTTCGAAGATGTGTACCTGTATGACCAGAACTGTACTGAGGACACGGTGCAGTTGGTGTACGGGAGCATCGATGACCACTTCGGCCGGTTGCTCCCCCGACATTCTTCCCTGCTGCAGCTGCTGATGTACTCCATCTGGAGGGCGTCACCGGGTCTTTACAACCCCTGTTCCCCTCCGAAAGACGCGGCGGAGACGCGATAAACGTCTTGCCTGAGATTCGGGGCAGATGCTATATGGTTTTATCCATCCACCTCTCCGAAGATGCCAAGTTGATTTGTGGCATCGTGTATCGGAGGTTTAGACGGATGCGGCCGATGTAGCAGACTTCGTCAGATTCCCCCTCAGGGTGAGGGGTTTTTTGATTGTGGGGACGCTCTTCCCTGCAGGCGCAAGCCCCTACAGTTAATTACGCTACCGCATCGCGGTAACAACTTTCTCCTTCTCCAGAATTTCACTTCGTGTCGTGGGTGTTTGTTTTTTTTGTGGTTGCCCGTGGATTGTATACGGAGACTGAGTAATGCCGTCGCCTGTAGGGCGTGGATTAGTCCAAATCCGTATTTACTTAGATTTGGGTTTGGTGTTTTTAGTTTAAGGATGCATTAGCCGCGTTGCGGCTAAGATCAACTTAAACATTCGTTAAGGATACGTTAGTTCTGTTTGAGACTAAGATCAACTTAACGTGATGATTTCATTTAATATACGGCCGTCAGGACTTGTCACCTCTCTGACGTCGTTGAAGGATTACAACGACAGGTGTCTGAGGAGCTCGGAGATGTACCCTCGAACCAGAGTTGATTTGGAATTTTAGAGTCAGACGTGGTGGTCCATCGCCAGTTTAGGGACATAGTGGTCCATGTTCCAGTTTAGGGACATGGTGGTCCGATATTAGTTTAGGGATGTTCCGGTCCAATATTAGTTTAAAGACGTTTCGGTCCACGAGTTTAAAGACCCCGCAGTCCATATTCATGTGTGGTGGTTGGGACCCGTCACCTCTCTGACGTCGTTGAAGGATTACAACGAGAACTGTCAGAGGAGTTCGAAGATGTACCCTCGAACCGGATGTAAATTGATTTAAGAGAGCAATCTTGCTCAGTCAATTTAATTTAAGGACTTACGGTCAGAATTGGGCTAAGTCAAATTGAAAATGTTCAACATTTTATTTATTTTTGGTCTATTAGACATTTACTGGGGCTCTGCTCCTGTTTAATAATGCATGGCATTTTTTGTTTGGTCTATTAGACCTTTATTTGGGCTCTGCCCTTTTATGAATGATGCACAGCATCTGTTTTGGTTTGGGCTCTGCCCTTTTTAAAATAATGCATTGCATTTTATCAGGCCTGTTAGGCCTTCTTTAATTGGGCTTAGCCCTTTTGTAAGCAATGCAGTGCACTAATTATTTGACAGTGGCTTGTCAGGCGCTTTGCGCTAAGGAATGAGCGCAAACTCATAGGGTGATGACACGTGTCACGCTCTGGCGAGCGCAAGCGCAGCAGCGCAGTGCGCTGCGCTGCTGCGCTGCTGACATGTGGCACGCTCTGATGAGTTGCGCCAACACAGGAGCGCAACAGCGCTGTTCTTGCAAGTGCAGAGCACTGTTTTATCTTTTGATCAATTTTAAATCAAAGAAAAACAAGTTTTTCTTGTTTTCAAGGAACCAATGGTTCATAAGCAAGTGCAAAGCACTGTTTGTTTTCTTGATCCAATTTAGATCAAAGAAAACAAGTTCCTCTTGTTTTTCTTATCTTCGAGAACCAATGGTTCATAAGTGCAAAGCACTAATTTTATTTTTGTTTTTATTAAAGATCATTGACCTTGTTTTTAGATCTATGATCTGTTCATAAGAGAACTTTCTCTTTTTCCAAAGGTTTTTACCTTTTTGTTCTTGAGGAATTCTTCAGAGTTCTCCTTTTTTTTTCCAGAAAATGTTGATGCCTTTGAATTGAGGTCTAGGGTCCTTTTTATAGTGCCCATAAATTAGTTAAATTTGTTAAAGAGATCTTTCTCTGAGTGATTTGGGGAATTTTCCCCACCGTTGGATCTTTGATCCAAGGGCTTCTGTTTTACAGAAGAAAATCTTCTTGTTTTGATAAGAACAGAAAGATTTCTTTGAAATTTTAATTCTGTTTGGCGCAAATGCTCCAGAGCATGACACGTGTCATGCAGCGCACAGCGCAGCGCATCTGCCCTAACACGTGTCACGCAGCGCACACGCAGCGCAACTGCACGAGCGCATCTGCGCTGACACGTGTCGCGCAGCGCAGTGCTTGCGCAACTGAAGCGTTGCTTCATTTGATTTTGTTTAAAACAGAGCTTTACTCTGATTGGGTGCGCTGCCTTGGACGCTGCGCGATGCATCTGCGCCTGACACGTGGCGCGTTGCGCCCGAGATTTGAAGCGTTGCTTCAGAATATTGAATTTTGAATTCCAACAGAGCTTTGCTCTGATTGGGGAAAACAACCCCCTGTCTGAGCAGCTCTATGACGAGGCCGTGGTCAAGCAGCGGACTTTAAGGCGCTTCGGCCTCATCTCCGCGAACCGGCTGGCTCGCTCGGAGGCGCTCGTCCGCGAGTGCTATGAGTTGAGGCTCGTGAAAGCGCACGGGGAGAACCGAGGGGAGAGGTTGGATCTCGTGAGGCCTCGGCTGGCGGAGATCTTCACCGAGTATCACGAGCAGTGCTCTCTGCACCCCCTCCCCCCGTTGTTGTAATAATATTTTTTTTTCTTTTTGTATGTACGGCCGAGGAGCTCATAATACCCCCCCCTTTTGAATAAATAAGAACTTTTCCACTTTCTTCGCAATGTTCTGCTGATCTTTATTAAATTGACAATAGGCCTTAGAGAGAGTTTGCATTGACTCGAAAGAAAAGTACAGGCTAATAGATGACCCTATTAGCATGGCCCGAGCTTCCTGGAGGCTTGCTGGTCTCCGTGCCTGGCGCCGGGTACGGGGAACTCCGGGTGCCAGACTGGTCCCCCGTGGAAGCAAGCATGATCTATCCGATGGTCAGCTCAGCAGGAAGAACGCTGCTCCTGCTCACGGTCGGCCTGCCGTTTATCACTTAAGTAGGCAGCGAGGTGCCCCGATCGGATGAGCTCCTCGATGTAATCTCGGAGTTGCTTGCAATCCTCGGTGGCGTAGCCCAGCGTCTAGTGGAAGGCGCAGTAAGGGTCCCGGGTCCGCTTTGAGGCCTGACGCTGGATTGGAGGGAACTTGAAGAACCCCTCGCCTTGGGCCTCCTCTAGTAATACTGCGAGGGAGACGTTGAGCGGGGTGTACTCCTGGAACTTCGGGTGATAGGGCTGCTGGCGCTCCGGCCTCTCCTCCCGAGCCCTTTTCTTCTGGTCGGATCATTCTGTCCGGGGGAGGTTCGCGTTCACCTCGGACTCTAGCTGAACCTTGCGCTTGGTCCATGCCTTGACCTCGGCTATGGTCTTAGGATGTGCCAACGCAAAGGAACGCAGCCACTCTTTGTGCCTCGGGCCAGATCTGAGCGTCGTGATTACGGTCTCGTCCCGGTGCTCGGGAACCTCGAGGAGGGCGTTGTAAAAGCGAGTGATGTAAGCCTTAAACGTCTCCTTGTCTCCACTCTTAATTGTGAAGAGGTGGTCGACCGTGCGCTTCTGCCGGCGGTTCCCAACGAAGTGGCCGAGGAACTGAGTATCCAGCTCGTCGAAGGTCGAGATCGAGCGAGGCTCGAGTCCTCGAAACCAGTCCCGGGCAGAACGGATGAGGGTGGAAAGGAAGGCCCTGCACTGGGCGGCATCAGAATGGTCTTGGAAGCTCATTCCCGCAGAGAAAGCATCCAAATGGTCTTTGGGGTCGGTTTTCCCGTCGAACAGAGAGACCTTCGGGGGTTTGTTGCGCGAGGAGACATGGACAGCGAGCAGTTCCTCAGTGAACGGTTTGGTGAGCGAGTCGGCGGCGTACTCGGCCCCGTCGGCCGAGAGGTGACCTTCCCGACGCATGCCCTCGATCTTCTTCTCGAAGGCGTCGAGTCGGCCGTGGTACCCCGAGGACTCGGCGCCTTGGGATCCCTGGCCTCTGCTGTGGGAGACCTGCGTCTGGGCACGACTCCGGTTCCTCTCGATGAGGTTCCTCAGATCCCCGGGTGCGGTGGCTCTCGAGCCGTCGTAGTGAGCCCCTTCTGTGCGACCTCGTCGGGGGAGTGGGTGTCGGTCATGCCTGTGGGCAGGCGAGGTGACCGACATCTCCTCAGGGGAGCAAGGGCCGCGATGAGGTTCGAGGCGTGGTGCTCCGGCGGCGGGCCTAGGGGTGGAGCCGCTAGGCGCCCAACGGGCCTCAGGGAGTATAGGTCAGTAGGATCCGTGGTCGGGAGTCGTAGCTCGCCGGTGGTCAGCCGTGCCGATGGGGGCAGAGCATTCCGAAGGCGGAGGAGCGGCGATCTGGGGCCCAGGCCCGGCCGTTTGGGCACGGACGAGCGCCTCCACAAGGGACTGTAACCGATCTATTCGGCTGGCGAGGGCGTGGATGATGGTCGTCGGAGGGGGTTCATCCGCGCCTCCGGTGAGGGGGAGGCAGCGGCTGGTACCCGAATCTTCAGAATGGTCGCTTTCCATGTGGACGGAGATCGGAAGACCAACTTTGTTTTTGTGGAGTTTGCGTTCCCACAGACGGCGCCAACTGATGGAGGTCCTTTTCAGATCTCCTTTAGATGTTGTCTTCCGTCGATCTCCCGGTGGATTCTGAAGGGGATCCCCTGTTGTGTGTGGGTCTCAATGGGTTTTGAGGAGATTTGGTGATTGGAGGAGTTGAACGCCAAGTACCTGCAAAGAAGTCCCGGGGTGGTTTGACGCCACCGAGGACCCTCCGACGATCAAGTTTGTACTAGATCCGAGCAGCGTAACGGCTAAATGGCTTACTTGACCCTTCTGTGATGGGGGTATATATAGTGGTGGAGGCATGCAGCAGCAGGCGCGAGAATCTCGTCGGCAGTTACGCTCCAGACGTTACGCCCGCGTAGAGAGCGGATCGCCCATGAATGGGGATCGTGAAGGCGTGGAACGTGGGATGTTGCTGGCGGAGAATCCGCGCATGGCAAGATTCGCGGTGCTGCGGTTGCACCTGTGACCGGCGGAACTGGTCGGATGTCCGAAGAAGACGGCCTCGGCAAGGAGCTCGGGGATAAGCGAGTAAGCCGAGGATACTTGGTCTTATGGCAACTCGGGACGAGCTGAGGGGCCGAGGAGGCCAATCTGCGGGGAGCCCCGAGGGGGGGCTAGCTCGTGCTGGCCAGTTGGGTACAAGGGTGGCATGGTCGGCCTTTGTGGGCCCTTTCTCATAAGTTCTGGGACGTGCCGTCCGCCACATGTCCCGATCTTAAGGGTTGCCAATATTGAGCATTATCACTCTAATACCCTTCACCGTTGATTTTACGATATAAAAATACTAAAAATGTTAATACTATCATAAAACCGTTAATTTTGCACCCCGTACATCAATGAAGAAAATATGTTGGATTATTATCAAATTTGGTGTAGCCACATCTTGCAAGATGAAGGTGGTGGATCTCGATCTTCGAAAAAAATTATGGAGTGTTGACTTTTTTCAGCGACATAAGAGAAAACTTTCTCCTGTGCCATCTAAGATTATGTTTTGTTAAAACTTATATGCGATATATTTATAAAATACACTTAATAAATGCACTAACTATATATCATATAATAAATCACAATAGATATCTTAAAATATTTAGAATTAAATTTCTATGTAATGTATCGGGTCAGGTTGGATATAAAAAGTGGGTTTGGCTCTCGCCGGGTTTAAGGTTCGGGTAAGCGAGCAAGTTTAACACTATACAATATCCAACCAATTTTTTTATCTAATATTCAATCCTCCTGATCGGGTTTGATCGGGTATAGAATGTGTAAAAAACTCGGAAAAAACTGGTTGGGTCAGATTAGGTTCGGATCAAACTCAACCTGACTTTCACCTTTGGTTTTACATATGGACCCGAGGTTAAATAGTTAAAGGATTATTATTGACACCTCTATCTATATCTATATATGTATTATTAAGATATGTGGATAACATAGTCTCATATTGAAAAAAATTATAAGAAGTGTATGCGTATAAAATATAAGATTGACCAAACTTCAACAAGGCTTGAATATTATTGATGGAGTCCACTTATATCAAAACCTATGTACACTCATATAAATAAAATATATAACCCTGCTCTTGTTCGTGAATATATAAAAAATTTAATATGACATCAGAGATGGCTTTAGTCATTAGTGGATTTGAGTACTTTAATTACTCCATGGAGAAAATCGATTGGTCTCTACATGTGTTTCTGTGTATCTTTGAGAGATCCGATTAGCATCAAAGAGTGTGGCTGTACACGTGATGGGAAGTATTAAAATATATGGATAATATAGCCCCACATTGAAAAAAACTATAAGAAATGCATTGGTGTAAAAGATAAGATGGGCCAAATCTCAACAAGGCTGGGTCTTACTGGATGGAGCCCGTCTATATTAAAAACCGGTGTACACGCATACAAAAATAAATATATAATAGCCCATCTCCTTCGTGTATAATTAAATTTAATATGGTATCAGAGCTAGATATAGTCACAAGTGGATCTGAGTATCTTAGTTGCATTGTAAAGGAAAGCGATTGGACTTTACGTGTGTTTGCACCGTAGAGAAAACCGATTAGGCTCTACATGTAATATCGTGCGCCTTTGAGAGATCCGATTGGCCTCAAAGAGTGTGGTTGTACTTCCCACATTAGAAAATCTATGAGAAATGCATGGATATAAAATATAAGATGGACCAAATTTCTACAAGGTTTCAATTCTTGTGGATATAAAATATAAAATGAGCCAAATCTCTACACGCTTTCAATTCTTGTGACAGCAATGTTGAGTCTTCGGTTATAGAATGAAACTTGAGTCTTATTGATGGCACCAATTTATATCAAAACCAGTATACACTTAAATAAATAAAATATATAACGGCTCTCGGTCGTAAATATATATAAATTTAACATGCATGATCCCTACATTCCTTAAAAGTTGATTGTAACTTAAACATGATCCTCCTAACAATGAAAAAACTAGTTTCTTCTGCATTTGGCTGAGCTACTTAGATCTTAGGGCTATATAGTAAAGGGGAGTGATCCAAATATACGTGTATGAAAAATCAAACGATTTAAAAGCTCTAACATATGCATCGAATGAAGTTTATGTTGTATATCCAAAAACATTCATTTTTGCACCCATCGATGCATATGATAAAGATCTTTAAATCCTTTGATTTTTCATACACATATATTTGAGGATAGGATGATTAACTTGAATGGATCGGTTCAGATCGTTCAACTATGTCGTAGACTGAGAGTTCCCGTTTCTAAAAAACACGGACCAGTTTGCAATGGATCAATTCCCACATAGTAAATGATGCTTTTCTTGTTGAAAATGAAGAAAAACAGAATAAGTAAATGTTGTATGTTGAAAATTAAATACGTAGCATTTTCAATGAGTCTAACACCTAACATAACTGGTATATGCTCAACCAAAGAGCTGGATGGATATCAAAGCCTTTTCATCTTCATGAATCACTTAGTTATTTGGTAAAAAGCTACATATATAAGGTGTTAAATTAAAGGTATTAGAGTATTTATCTTTAGCAATTTACTAAGTACGAAGTGTTTATCCTTAATTAGCCTAAAAAGGTAGGGTAATTATATGAAAATTATCTAAAATTAAATGCTTTTGTCAAAAAGTAATTTAATCAGGGTGAGTAATTTGACATGTATTGGAATAGTACAGACAAGAAAAAGGATGTTAAAAAAAGATCTCTCCAATAAAATTAGGAATAGAAATACTGTCATACGGTTGAATAGAAATACTGTGGCTAAATACACCAACAAAAACTTTAATATAAGTTTAAGGCTAAATTGCACTTTCACCCTTTTTGGCCATTGATACTATAAACTGTTTTTTTATGACATAACTATCATCCAAACGATTGTGTCTTAATAAACCATTATATCCATCAAAATTTTAGCGGTTGACTGAGAACATAAAGGTAACATGGAAAAAACAAGTTAATATTGATGACATGGCAGTTAAATATAAATTTGCAGACGGAAGAAAAGTTTGTGGTATTTAGTTGCAATCGGGAACGATAGTTTATAGTAATTGTTTATAATTAAATTAGTTCATAATATCAATCGTAAAAAAACATGAAAATGGATGGATACATTTATACAATTTAGCCTAGTTCATGATATGGGATCAACTACCAAAAACTAGCAAATGGTGTCCGTGTTGGTGTTTCATGTTTGGCAACCAACTGCTAAATGATTTTAAATTAGGATAAACTAGTATGGATAATGATGCCACGCCAGTGTCGCCGTCGCCGCTTCCACCTCCCACCCAACTCCACCTTGTCGCCGCTTCCACCTCCCACCCAACTCCACCTTCTTCTTTGACCGTCCGTCTTCACCTCCTCCTTCCTCCTCCAATCTTAAATCCTAGTTTTTTTTATGTCTCCAGACGTAATCCATTTAGCCGCCGCGGCCATCAAGAAAGTTTTATTCAATTGGGGGACAAAATTGTCATGTGAGATGCAGAGTTTACTCGTTAATCCTCAATTGTTATCTATGGCAGTTTTAATAATTTAAAGTAGTTGCTTACCAATAACCCAAACTATTTAGTAGTTTTGAGAATACATTAAACTCTCAGCAATTTCCTAATAAATACTCTAAACTATTTAGTAGTTTTAATAATGTAAAGTGGTTACTAGTACAAAAATGACTCGTCCCAGCAGGTGGGAAAATCCATAGGGACAATTTTAGTTTACCCATACGGTTCCCACCGCAGAGATATTTACACATAAAAATTATAAAAAATTAACTTCTGCAATTGCTCCCACGGGACCGTAAGAGAAACCCCTATTGTGGAAATCGTAGGATAAAAATATGGGTATTCTAAAAAAAATAAAATATAAAATTATCCCCTATTTCTTTTTCCTTTTCCCGCCACGTCCCCAACCTTTCCTCCCAAAAAATTTCCCTCTTCGCTAAACCCTAAACTTTTCCACCGCCCTCAATCGATCGTCACGCTCCTCCACCGCCGCCTCCAAAACTCCAAATCAGCATCCACCGCCGCCTCGAAGCCAACCGTCACCGTCTCCAACCTTCCAAGTATCCTCCACCGCCTACAAGCCAACCTCGCCGGCATCTTCCACCGCCGCTGCCGCCCTCCACCGCATCCAAGACTCCAAACCTCGATCGCCGCCGCTTCCAAACCTCTGCACTGCCGTCGTCTTTGTAGCATATGATGATTTTTTTCTCCTTAAAGGTACCATTTTTTCTCAATTTTTTGTTGGTGATTATGCTGCAGATTTGTAAAAATCCTAATTTTGACATCGGGGTTTGTGTTTGTTATAGAAAAATTCTAAATTTTGGGCTGGCCTTTTTTTTATTGTGGTTGAAAAACCCCAGAACATGGGATTAGGGTTCTTATTTGAGAATCAATAAAGCCTAAAGTATGGCGTTTGGGATTTAGGCTTTAAAACCTTGAAACAAATTTATGTGTAGCAAATATGATTTGATTGCAAATAAACTGAATTTTAGAAATGAGTTTTATTCAATACGAAAAATAATCTCGAATTGCAACCTAATAAGTCTGTTCTGATACAAATAGCTGAATTTTCCATTACAGATTTTGATGCAAATGTTTAGCCACTAGATCCCTTAATCTAGAGAGTACATACCCTTATGGCTTCCTTGAATCTCTATTTATTGCCGCTTTGTTTCTATGTTCCAACTTGGTAAGCTTTGCAGCATATGATGTTGTTAATATCTTGTACCTTTGGCGTGGTGGGGGATGTAGGTGGTGGAAGTGGTGCCGGGTGTAGGCCAGTGACACTGGGTTCGAGGCTGATTGAGTTTGCGCTTTGATTCGAAGGAAATGTGAGATTTTTGAGGTTTTCTCAATGTTTGTTTCAATTACGATTTGTTTGTGAAAAAAAGTTATTGTTTTGTTGTTTGATTGCAAGGGCAAACAATGCCACTCTCGAAACCTTAATATTATTATGGTTGAAATTGTTTTGTGATTTTTAGATTAATAAGGAGCAGATCGTGAGTTGGGTTTTATCGTTTCAAGTGTATCCAAGAAAAATCGAAAGCCTCTCAAAGCCACCCGACATCCAAGTTAACTCCACAACAGTATGTAATCTCTCTCTCTTGCTTTCTCCGCTTATATATTTTTGTAGATCTATTATTAGTTTGGTTTGATTTAAATTCTGTTAGATTTAATGCCATCGATGCAGTTATTGTAATTGCAAGATGGCAATTAAGTAATTGAAGGAGGACCTATATGGAGAACAATCTTAATCGAGATGATAGTATGCCATCTGGTTTTTCTTTATCTGTCATGTGTATACGTTATCACATATCGATAATACATGAGATAAAACCCTTAGGATTTTGCTTGATTACCAGGACTATGATAGAGATTATACTAGTGGGGCTTGGTAGTCTATAAGCACATCCTTAAAGTCCCAAGTCGTAGGAGTATCGAGACTGGGCATTGGTATTCCAGTTTAGATCAGTGTATACATTTCATGACCCTGTACGGGGAGGTGGCTGATCTCATAGCCATTGGTGTTTGACATCGATAACTGTATACAGGTGCTCATTAAAGAATGTGTTATACTGGACGGACTCATCTGAGAACTCCTGAGTGGTATTGTATCTATTGTCATATAACAATTCTCATGAGACATGAGTACATTGTACTCTATAAACCTGAGATCATTATAGTGTCTTGTGTGTGTTCCCACTATATTTAGATTACTACCCTACCACGGCTCTACTGAGTCATGCAAACAGATTTTAGTTGGGTACAGTCCTGAAGCATATGGAGACAGTGAGCGATCGAAGGGATTTCGTCTCTCCCGGTATAGGGAGTCGAGGTCGTGCTGTTTCAGATTGACTATAACCATATGTCCTTGGCAAAAACAGTTGAGATTTACTGATAAAGGTTATCAGTAGTTTATCGGGTGGATATGAGTTAATGATCGGCACGACTTATCGGGTTATTAAAGTCTGACGGATTCCACCTCTGTCGGGGCCTTGTTTTTGCTCATGGAGCAAAGTGCCACACGGAACAAAGTGCTACGCCAATTGTCATGATAAGGGACGGGGGCCACCTCTTGAATCCATGGGGGTCACTTCTAGAGTCCGTGGGACCCACTGTAAAACAATGGGGAATTTTCGGAATACATTTCGAAAGAGAACCGAACTGCATTATAAATGTAATGATACCACTCTCAATTACATAGACGCCTTTTAAGTGAACCGGCACTATAGGAGCTTAAGAACTCTGTAGTTAAGCGTGCTCGAGCCAGGGAAGTTCTGGGATGGGTGATCTTCTGGGAAGTGGCCCCTGATCGGGTCCGGTTCGCTCTAAAGGAAAAAACCGTGCGGTTTCGGCCAGAGCGGACAACACCATCTATACTGGGGCGTGGGGCGTTACAACCTTCTAGACTCGGTATGCGACACTCTTAGACGTAAAGACCAGACTGTACAGAGATTGTCACTGATAGACTGTACAGAGATTGTCACTGATAGACTTTACAGTGTTCGGATGAGTTTGCTCGTTGACCTTCTTACGATCAATACCTGGGTAGCCGTTACGTGCAGGTAGTACCGCTGACGCGCTTATGAGTTATGGATATGATCCTAAATCTACTGCTAACGTATTGTCGAGTCTTTAGAGTCCCACGCTGAGGCTTCCTAGCTCAGGAAAAACGATGTAGAGCACTTATGGTGATACATGCAAGAGTTTGGTCAAACGCGTGTATTTAATACATGTAGTTCGATCGGACGTTTAAATAATACTAGCCAACTCTTGTTGAAGCCGGATTATTAAATCAAGTGTTGATTTAATATATATATATATATATATATATATATATATATATATATATATATATATATATATATATATTCTAGTATTATTCTCACTATTTATTCTCTCATTTTTGTGTTTGTATCTTATACAAATACTATTTGATGTATTTGATATATTAAAGTGTCATGTGTGATAATACATGAGACTTGTTTGTACAAGACACACATGAAGTGGATATGTTATGCTATATTATTCTTTATTTATGAAAAAAAGATTTGTGAAAAAGAAAAAGGAAAAAGAAAGTTTGAGAGGTTTCATGACTTGATGACCAGGAAAACAAAGTCTAACTTTGCTTCTTAACCATTCTTATCCTCTTTTCGTATTCCCTTGTTTGTTGAATATGGCTAGCATAATTCCCACTACTTCATTCTCTCTCTTGAAATGTTCAAGTGAGAAAAAGAGGAGAAAACCATGAGAGAAAAATGAGTGAGCACTAATTTACATCTTCACTGATTATTCATGGCAAGTTTAATTAGTGAGTTGTTTCATAGTGATGAACTAGAGCATGTGTTGTGTTGTTTCATGGTGGATCATCTTTGGTAAGGAGATCACTGATCAAACTTGTTTCGGACGGTGTGAAAGCTAGCTTGGGTATTTTCCTAGATGAGGGTACATACTACAAAGGTTGTAGCCGCCTAAAACCCTTAATTTAGCACACTTTTAGTTTTGCATGTTTGTTCTTTTGGATTGATTCTTTGCATGCATGGTTTAGCTCACTAGAAAATTTTAAAATTACGTTCTCGTTTGCTACAAAACCGTTTAGTGAACCTATAGCAAGCTAACAAATTCAAGTAGGTCAAACTCCAAGTGCTGTGAAGGAGAACCATTTGATGATTTCCTCACTAAGCTTGCAAGTTAATTTACTTATCTGCTCTTCAAATTTGGTTGAATACCTATCATTTTCTCTAATCATTGGCAAATTTCAAAAAATTTCCCACTCTTTTATAAGATAGGAGCATAGAGAAAGCAAGAGTTTTGAAAGGGGTTCAACTTCCAGAGAAAATTTGGATCTAAGGTTTTACTTAAAAACCCTTTAATTTGCATTTTGTCGACGATGGTGGTGGTAAAAATTTGTAATTTGGAGGTGGAATTTGATACGTGCAGGAACAATTTGCGATCAGGTCAATGACGTCACTCAGGTGCTCGAGAGAATGTCTGCAAGCGAAAAAGCAGATGATTTTAGTGAAGAAGCTCTCTTCGCAGAGTTCAATTGGTTCCAGTTCAGGTTTGCGTCCTTTTTTGTTTCCAAGTCTTTTCAGTTGTTAGCTATAGGTTTATGATCGATATCCGTTCCATGTGGAATTTTTGATTACTTGGATAAGCCTGGTGTTTACCGCCGAAAACTGGACTGAGACGTTAAGGCGTCTAGTCTGCATTTAGGGGCAGATACTATTTGGACATATCCATCCATCTCTCTGAAAATACCAAGTTGATTTATGGCACCGTATATCGGAGGTTTGGATACATGCGACCGATGTAGCAAATTTTATCAGATTCCCCCTCATTTGTGAGGGTTTTTTGATTGTGGGGATGCTATTCTTTGCAGGCTCAAGCCTCTGCGGTTAATTACATTATCACGTTGCGATAACAACTTTATCCTGTTTCAAAAGGTCACTTCGTGTCGTGTTATATTTTATTTATTTTGGGTTGCCCGTGGATTGTATACAAAGACTAGTTTATGTTATCGCCCGTAGGGCGCGGATTAGTTTAAATCCATATATATATATATATATATATATATATAGGTTTGGGTCAAGCATTTGCTTGACGGAGTTCACGTTGGTATCTTGGTTTGCTAACGGGAGTGAACTTAAGACGCATTTCTCACATTTGTGAGATCCATCAGTTCATATGAAACTTGGGTTTTATCTGAGGGTCATTAATCTTATTTGAGACTAAGATCAACTTAAATGTTTTGGGTCAATCATTTTCTTGATGGGGTCCACGTTGGTAGCTTGGTTTGCAAACAAGAATGAACTTAGGAAGCATTTCTCACATTTGTGAGGTCCATCCGTTCATAGGAAACTTGGATTTGATCTAAGGATCGTTAGTCATATATGAGACTAAGATCGACTTAGGAACAATGAGCATATGGGCTCAACTGATCATTAGATCATATATGAATAGCCTATGGATAGTATACGGTAGTCAGTATGGAGACAGTCCGCGGGGAAAAACATATTAGTTTAAGAACATTTCGGTCCATCATACACATGTTTGGGACGAATATTAGTTTAAGGACATTTCGGTGCATTATCGTCGTGTTTGGGGCGACACGATAATTTAAGAACATTTTGGTCCATCATTAGTTTAGGGACATTTCGGTCCAATATCGTCGTGTTTGGGACGACAAAAGGGGAGTTGTTGGTTGTTGGGACCCGCCACCTTTTCAAAGACGTTGAGAAATTACAACGCCGTGTATATGTACCCTTGAACCAAATCCCGTATTTGAGGGAGAAGATCAAGGTGGATTTAAGAATCGTTAGTCTTATATGAGACTAAGATCAACTTAGAAGATATATGATAAAAATCATTAGTCGTATATGGGCCTAAGATTAGCTTGGATAGCATCGATGAAAGATCATTAGTCATATATGAGACTAAGTTCAAATTTGACATCGCGAGCATATGGGCTCAGTTGATTTAAAATTAAAGAAGAAGCTTAAGCTTCACAAACTTAGCCAATTTGGGCTAAGATTAGGTTTCTATACCACCCAGCAGTGCTAAGCACTCAGTCACGTAGCGCTCACGTGAGGCACTGAGCCTCTGGCGTTTTTCAAACGCCCACGTGTATGGCACATGAGGCGTTGAGTCCCTACTTATGGGCGCTCACATGAATATCACGTGATGCGCTATATTTCTTGGCGCTCGCGTGCCTACAATAGTGCTAAACACTAATCTGTTTTGTTTTTTGGCACTCACGTGCTATCACGTGAGGCGCTGTCTTTATGGGCTTTGGGCGCTCACGTGCTTTTCACGTGAGGTGCTTTCATCATGATTTCTTTTGAATTCTCACGTGTTTTTCACGTGAGTTGCTGTTTTGGGTGCTCACGTGCCTTTCACGTGAGGCGTTTTTGTTTGATTTTCCCCTTAGTGCTCATGTGGATATCACGTGTGGCGCTTCTTCCTTAGAGATTTAATCTCTGCTCATCTGTTAATGGTATTTTGATCATTAACGATCGCCAAGATCACTATTTTGAGGATCTGGGATCAGGTTCTTTAAAAACTAAGTTCTTGTTTTATGAGCGAACCAAGTTCCTGGAGTGTAAACCTCATTTTCTTCTTGTCCTTTCTTCCATTGTTCTCCCTTGAATTTTTGTAACGACCCTAATATTACTATACCTTCGAGTTTTCTTTCTTTAGTAAAATATTGTATTTATTTATTCTTAGTATTTTTTCTTTTCTATTAAATATATTATTTTATTATTCCATGTATTTTTTCCCAAACCCATTTCTTTAAACTAAATCTTAACCTATTCAAAATTAAATGCAAGATATGACCCAGCCCATAACCCAAATCCAATATCAATTTCATTTTCTTTTATAAAAATATGGGCCCAAAGCCCACTTTCTTTTCAAGCAACAACATATATTTAATTCTAATTAAATATGTGCATAAACAACCTTGTATCTCATTGGTTAGGTTCTTGCATTGTTGTTCAATAGATCACTTGTTCAAATCCTCATTCTTGCAATTAATTTTTTTATCAATTTTTTATTCTTCTCATAACATACAAATGAGACCTTTCATTTCATCTTCTTTTTAACTCGCAAAATAATTAGAATGGTTATGAGCCATGATTTATTAGAATTATGGTGACCATAAACTTTCTTATATCTCACTACTCTTTCTTTTCAACATCACACATTTCTATCATTTCACATATCCCTCTTCATCTAAATTCCCCGAAAAAGAACATGAAGAAATTCTCAAGGAGGTCTCGCTAGTAACGCGAGGATATCGGTGGATAGATAAGCCCGGTGACAATACCGACTTGTGTATGTAAGTCCCTTCTCTCTTTCCCTCCCTCCATCTCTTTCTCTTTCTCTTTATTTTTTTTATATTGCCATGAAAAACTTCCCTTGTCATATCATAGACCCTAAATAATTAATTAAATGGATACATATATAAATAATAAACACACACAAACATACAGACATATATAGTTTGTAAAGTCTTTTCATTACTCTCAATCCATCTGTTAAAATTTCATAGTGACCGATTAGGATTGCATCGTTTGTTATTGTATTTTAAATTACTTTATTTAAATTTGTAAAAAAAATGAAGTTACGAATAAATAGCATGATTTTCTTATTCTCACATATGACATATCAATACTTTTATCATTAAAATAATTTTTAAAAATTAATTTTCACATCTGGAAATCCTAGGAAAATTAGGATAAATAATAGATAGAATTTCAGGTTTACGGTAAAAATTTCATATCAAACCGAATAACGGTTTAGAAGTTACGTAATTTTTATTCACTGCTTTTAAAACTAGAAAACTACTAATAAGAGTTTTCTTCGAGAGGCCATAACTATATAATCTTTAATCCAAATTAAGTTTTTTTCAGATGTTTTGAACATCTACATCGAAATATCTAGATTTTCTTTGTTTTATAATTTTACTGACAACCGACGTAAAATATAGAAAACTGTGTTACAATATTAAGTGACGGATCTGGACAGAATCCGTCTTGATTCGTACACTATTTTTAAATAGGACATAACTCGAACACCCGATGTCCGTTTGTGACAAAATTTAGATGTGTAGATGCATAATTGACAGAACTGTAATTTATTGTATATTATATTACTTAAAAACGCATGAAACAACCGGATATAGGCTTTGCAATATAACATATAGTTACTGTCCGGAAATCTGAATTTCTGTTTTAAACGCAGATATTAAAATGATCATAACTAGAGTTTAAGAAATCCAAATCGTGCGAATCTTAGTGTTTTGGATAAGTATATCGAAATACCTACAATTTTCTAATAATTTTCATAACCTTAAACCCGATAAAAATTAACTCAAACCGCGTTTTAAAAATATATGATGGTGCTTAACAGATTCTGATCTGTTTTGCTCAACGATACGAAAACAGATATACCTCTCAAACCGGTAGTCGTATTTAGGTGAAACTAGAACTCACGCATGAAAAACACTTATAGCCATATTTCTGTTTATATTGTGCATTCGTTCGACTTGATTAATTAGTCATACATAATATTTCTTTACAGCATTGTTTTTAGTAGTTACTCGTATAATATACTTGACTCATTTCATACTATTCGAACATGTATACATATTTATCTTGATCATTAAATTGTTGTATGTACATAAAGATGATAATTAAATACTTGAGTTGTATTTTGAAAACTATACAAAATTATTTTTACATAAAACCCCCTCAAGTTATATAAATTATAATAAGGACCCTAGTAAATATAGGTTTAAGCGGAACCAGTCTCTTGAGCCTCAGGGAGCCAGAGATATGGGTGCTTGCCTATCTAAGCTAGACAACTTAACAAACGGTGTTATCAACATGGTAATCGTCTTTGAAAAAGATACAAATCCTGCCGCCCATGTGCAGCGGTTACCGATAACATCAAAACCTAATTTAGGATTCAATTTCTTTTCTAATTGTTCTGACTCAGACCGAGTCTCATTATAATCAATCTGACTTGAATATGATTCAAGTACAATTTACAATACTACTATTCAATATGAATTCATGAATCCATATATTCAATATATTCAATCTGTATTGACTGAACCGAACCATGGATATACTTCCATTTACATGATTCTCCAGTTACATTTACATGATTCTCCAGTTACATCCATTTACTGATATCATGGTTTCGGCAAGTCATCCAATTATACAATCTATATTACAAACCAATATAAGTTGCAATACAATTCAAACAATACAACAATACAATCAAGACATCGCGGGGTTTAAGAGGTAGATTGGTATGTAAGGTGTTAGAAGTAGCACGAGACAGCAACCATAAGACGTAATTACATCCATGCCGTTGTTCCGTGGTATTATCGACAGAGCCTTATACTTCCATTTGCATTAGTCTCTGGCATATAGAGACTCCTCTTGCATATACTGGTATCCTTCTGAACCAAGTTATAAACAACAGCGTTAACACTAAGTACAACAGTATAACAAAATAATACAACTTTAAAAGCTATACTCTCCCTCTCTCTTACTCTCTGTCTATTCTACTTCTCCATTATCTTTGGGACTTACCGAGCGATTTGTTCGCTGACGACATTCTCTTTCTTTCTTCTTTGAATGTCGTCAGGTGATTCGGACCTTCCAGAGATCGAGCCTAGCACTGAAGACTTGGACCAGTTTATTGAAAATCCTGAGCTGTTGTTTCACTTGTACATTTCCTTTACATTCTGTATTTCCTTTTCTGTTATGCCATTGTTTAGGCATTGCTTTCATTCAAATATATTTACTTTTCCATGCATTGTACAAAAAAATGTTAATAAATAAAGTTGTTGTTCAGTTATACTACTGTCTTTGTCTCTTGTGCATTTTTATTTATATTGCTTAGATATGCTTAGCGTATTTACTTCAGAGTAAATACGTAGCGGCCTTGTCGCGTTCTCTGTCCGTACACTGGGAAGCGGGGCGTGACAGGTTTTGTTGGCGGCCCATGCAGATCAGAGCTGTATGGAACACTACCATGCAGTTCAGTTCTGCGTGAACAACCTAAGCAATATAACCCAAGAACCAGCAACTAAAATATTCTTTACAATTCATATTCCTTGAATCTTATCATTTCATATACTTTGAATCTGTCCTAACCCAAAATTCCCTCACCTCTTTTACAATCTTACCAAAACCTTCGCATTCTTTCGTTGTTTCACATATTTCCATACACTATCAGTATTTCAGTCACCAAACTTTCCTTGAATCTGTTACACTTTCCTTTTACAAATTTTGAGGACGAAATTTTTATAAGGAGGGTAGAATGTAACGACTCTAATATTACTATACCTTCGAGTTTTCTTTCTTTAGTAAAATATTATATTTATTTATTCTTAGTATTTTTTGTTTTCTATTAAATATATTATTTTATTATTCTATGTATTTTTTCCCAAACCCATTTCTTTAAACTAAATCTTAACCTATTCAAAATTAAATGCAAGACATGACCCAGCCTATAACCCAAATCCAATATCATTTTCATTTTCTTTTATAAAAATATGAGCTCAAAGCCCACTTTCTTTTCAAGCAACAACATATATTTAATTGCATGAACAACCTTGTAGCTCATTGGTTAGGTCCTTGCATCGTTATTCGATAGATCACTTGTTCAAATCCCTATTCTTGCAATTATTTTTTTTTATCAATTTTTTTATTCTTCTCATAACATACAAACGAGACCTTTCATTTCATCTTCTTTTTAACTCCCAAAATAATTAGAATGGTTATGAGCCATGATTTATTAGAATTATGGTGGTCATAAACTTTTTTATATCTCACTACTCTTTCTTTTCATCATCACACATTTCTATCATTTCACATATCCCTCTTCATCTAAATTCCCCGAAGAAGAATATTAAGAAATTCTCAAGGAGGTCTCACTAGTAACGCGAGACTATCGGCGGATAGACAAGCCCGGTGACAATACCAGCTTGTGTATGTAAGTCCCTTCTCTCTTTCCCTCCCTCCATCTCTTTCTCTTTCTCTTTATTTTTTTTATATTGCCATGAAAAACTTCTCTTGTCATATCATAGTCCCTAAATAATTAATTAAATAGATACGTATATAAATAATGAACACACACATATATAGTTTGTAAAGTCTTTTTCATTACTCTCAATCCATATGTTAAGATTTCACAGTGACCGATTAGGATTGCATCGTTTGTTATTGTATTTTAAAT
The DNA here is from genome assembly GCA_030015575.1 of Agapanthus africanus. Lineage (NCBI taxonomy): Eukaryota > Viridiplantae > Streptophyta > Magnoliopsida > Asparagales > Amaryllidaceae > Agapanthus > Agapanthus africanus. Next base: position 74,030,158 of record JASDDO010000026.1, read on the forward strand.
TACTTTATTTAAATTTGTAAAAAAAATAAAGTCACGAATAAATACCATGATTTCCTCATTCTCACATATGACATATCAATACTTTTATCTTTAAAATAATTTTTAAAAGTTAATTTTCACATCTGGAAATCCAAGGAAAATTAGGATAAATAATAGATAGAATTTCAGGTTTACGGTAAAAATTTCATATCAAACCGAATAACAGTTTAGAAGTTACATAATTTTTATTCACTGTTTTTAAAACTAGAAAACTGTCAAAAAGGATCTTCTTCGAGAGGCCATAACTCTATAATTTTTAATCCAAATTAAGTGTTTTCAGATGTTTTGAATATCTATATCGAAATATCTAGATTTTCTTTGTTTTATAGTTTTACTGAAAACCGACGTAAAATATAGAAAACTGTGTTACAATATTAAGTGACGGATCTGGACAGAATCTGTCATGATTCGTACACTATTTTTAAATAGGACATAACTCGAACACCCGATGTCCGTTTGTGACAAAATTTAAATGTGTAGATGTATAATTGACAGAATTTTAATTTCTTGTATATTATATTACTTAAAAACGAATGAAACAACCCGCTATAGGCTTTACAATATAACATATAGTTACTATCCGGAAATCTGAATTTCTGTTTTAAACGCTGATATTAAAATGATCATAACTAGAGTTTAAGAAATCCAAATCGTGTGAATCTTAGTGTTTTGGATAAGTATATCGAAATACCTACAATTTTCTAATAATCTTTGTAACCTGAAACCTGATAAAAATTAACACAAACTGCGTTTTAAAAATATGTGACGGTGCTGAACAGATTCTGATCTGTTTTGCGCAACGATACGAAAACAGATATACCTCTCAAACCGGTAGTCGTATTTAGGTGAAACTGGAACTCACGCATGAAAAACACTTATAGCTATATTTTTTTTTATATTCTGTATTCGTTTTACTTGATTAATTAGTCGTACATAATATTTCTTTACAGCGTTGTTTTTGGTAGTTACTCGTATAATATACTTGACTCATTTCATGCTATTCGAACATGTATACATATTTATCTTGATCATTAAATTGTTGTATGTATATAAAGACGATAATTAAATACTTGAGTTGTATTTTGAAAACTATACAAAATTATTTTTACATAAAACTCCCTCAAGTTATATAAATTACAATAAGAACCCTAATAAATATAGGTTTAAACGGAACCAGTCTCTTGAGCCTCAGGGAGCCGGAGATATGGGTGCTTGCCTATCTAAGGTAGACAACTTAACAAACGGTGTTATCAACACAGTAATCGTTTTTGTAAAAGACACAAACCCTGCCGTCCATGTGCAGCAGTTATCGATAACATCAAAACCTAATTCAGGATTCAATTTCTTTTCTAATTGTTCTGACTCAGACCGAGTCTCATTATAATCAATCTGATTTGATTATGATTCAAGTACAATCTACAATACTACTATTCAATATGAATCCATATATTCAATATATTCATCTGTATTGACTGAACCAAACCATGTATATACTTTCATTTACATGATTCTCCAGTTACATTTACATGATTCTCCTGTTACGTCCATTTACTGATATCATGGTTTCGGCAAGTCATCCAATTATACAATTTATATTACAAGACAATACAAGTTGCAATACAATTCAAACAATACAACAATACAATCAAGACATCGCGGGGTTTAAGGGGTAGATTGGTACGGAAGGTGTTAGAAGTGGCACGAGACAGCAACCATAAGACGTAATTACATCCATGTCGTTGTTCCGTGGTATTATCGACGGAGCCTTGTACTTCCATTTGCATTAATCTCTGGCATATAGAAACTCCTCTCGCATACACTGGCATCCTTCTGTACCAAACTACAAACAACAGCGTTAACACTAAATACAACAGTATAACAAAATAATACAACTTTAAAAGCTATACTCTCCCTCTCTCTCTCTTACTCTCTGTCTATTCTACTTCTGCCTTATCTTTGGGACTTACCGAGCGATTTGTTCGCTGAAGACATTCTCTTTCTTTCTTCTTTGAATGTCGTCAGGTGATTCGGACCTTCCAGAGATCGAGCCTAGCACTGAAGACTTGAACCAGTTTATTGAAAATCCTGAACTGTAGTTTCACTTGTACATTTCCTTTACATTCAGTATTTTCTTTTCTGTTATGCCATTGTTTAGGCATTGCTTTCATTCAGATGTATTTACTTTTCCATGCATTGTACAAAAGAATGTTAATAAATAAAGTTGTTGTTCAGTTATACTATTGTCTGTCTCTTGTGCATTTTTATTTATCTTGCTTAGATACACTTAGCGTATTTACTTCAGAGTAAATACTTAGCGGCCTCGTCGCGTCCTCTGCCCGTACACTGGGAAGCGGGGCGCGACAATTTTTTATTCTCAAGAACAAGATCTTGCCGATGAGAATTAAATTCTCAACTTGTGGAAGCTTGTCTTGTGGATCTCAGATCCTGAGAAAGAACTAAGTTCTTTTCGAAGGGTTAAACCCTTAGATATGATATGATAGGTAAAGAAGATATTTTGATATCTACTTTTTTCTTTACCTAGAATTTGAGAGGAGGAAGATCTTCTTTTTTTATTGAGAATTAAATTGTCTGTTGTTTTGTAGGAGATTTTAGAGAACCTTCTGTGTTTTTTTATAGAAACTTATGGGGGTCTACTCTCTCTCAGATTTAATCTCTTTGCTCCTATTTATAGGAGAAAGAAAAGATCAATCTGTTTTGAGAAAATCTCTCATTACAAGATCATGATTGATTTCATAATCAATTAAATTAATCTGAAAGATCAACCGGTGAATTTTATTCACTGTTGGATTTTTAATCCAAAGCTTCTCTAATCAACAGAAAAGAATTCTTGTTTGTTTTAATAAAATTAGAAAAATATTTTCATAAAATAGAATTTAATTCTATCAGATGAATATATTTTTAGGAAGATATTTTCCTAACTATAGAATTTTATTTTTGTCACGCTCCGCTTCCCAGAGTATGGTAAGGAGACGTGACGGGTCACGCGACGTATTTACTCAGAAGTAAACACGCTAAGCGTAAATAAGCAATATAGTAAAGTACACAAGTAAGACATGAGATGTAAATGAATAGCAACTTTTATTTATTAAATATCCTTTACAATACAACTGGAAATGTAAATACAAGACTGAAAGCAATGCCTAAATAATGGCATGAACTGAAAGTAAAGTATATACAAGTGACTAGAGCTCTGGGTCTTCTGAGAACTGCTCCAAGTCGTCTATGCTAGGCTCGATCTCCAGAGAATCAGATCCCCCAGAAAACCTTCCAAAGAAAGAAGAGAAAAGGAATGTCGTCAGCGAACAATCGCTCGGTAAGTCCCAAAAAGATGTAGAATGAGAATAGACAGATAAGAGACTATAACTGGTATAAAATTGATAGTTATGTTAACGCAGTTGTTTGTAGCTTGGTACAGAATATGCCAGTGTATACGAGAGGAGTCCAGCTTACCCCGTGGACTATGGTATACGGATCACAAGGCCCCGTCAAAACCCACGGGACAACGGCAACGGATGTTCAGGTTAGGTGTATTAAAGTGACCGTCTCATGCCACTTTTAACACATTCCGTACTAGACTACCCCTTTAAAACCCCGTAATGTATTTTGTATTGATGTGTATTGTTTTGTTTAATAGATGTAAGACTTGCCGAAACCATGATATCAGTAGTTCATGTAAACGGAAAGGATATAAACGGATAGTCATGTAAACAATGTCAAATGTATATCCATGGTTCTGTCAAATCAATTCATGTTGATATAGATTGTATTCTGGTATAAATGGATTCATATTGAATTGGAGTTATACCTGAATTGTATTCAAGGATGGATTGATTTCAGATTAGACTGAGACTCTGACTGATTCAGATACTTTAAAACGAATTGAAGTCCTGAATTAGTTTTGGAGTTATCGGTAACTGCTGCACATGGACGACAGGATTTGTGACTTTTTCCAAGCCAATTACCGTATTGATTGTTCCCCTCCGAATGGCGACGGAGACGACGTGAGGGCCGTCTTGCCTGAGATTCGGGGAAGATGCTATATGGTTTTATCTGTCTACCTCTCCGAAGATGCCAAGTTGATCTATGGCACCATGTATCGAAGGTTTAGACGGATGCGGCCGATGTAGCAGACTTCGTCAGATTCCCCCTCGCTTGAGGGGTTTTTGATTGTGGGGACGCTCTTCCCTGCAGGCGCAAGCCCCTGCAGTTAATTACGCTACCGCATCGCGGTAACAACTTTCTCCTTCTCCAAAATTTCACTTCGTGTCGTGTGTGTTTGTTTTGTTTGTGGTTGCCCGTGGATTGTATATGGAGACTGAATAATGCCGTCGCCCGTAGGACGTGGATTAGTCCAAATCCGTATTTACTTAGATTTGGGTTTGGTGTTTTTAGTTTAAGGATACGTTAGCCGTATTGAGGCTAAGATCAACTTAAACGTTTGTTAAGGATACGTTAGTCCTGTTTGAGACTAAGATCAACTTAACGTGGTGATCCATTTAATATATGGTCGTCGGAACTCGTCACCTCTCTGACGTCGTTGAAGGATTACAACGACAGGTGTCAGAGGAGTTCAGAGATGTACCCTTGAACCAAAGTCGATTTAGAGTTTTATAGTCCATTTGAATGTTTAAGGATACGTTAGCTGTGTTTGGGGTTAAGATCAACTTAAACGGGATTGTTTAGATCCGACAAAAGAGCATTTAGAGGCTCTATTGTTCCAGTTTAGGGACGTAGTGGTTCATAGGTAGTTTAAGGACGTTGCGGTCCATGTTCCAGTTTAGGGACGTGGTGGTCCATGTTCCGGTTTAGGGACGTGGTGGTCCATGTTTCGGTTTAGAGATGTGGTGGTACATTATTAGTTTAGGGACGTTTCGGTCCGATATTAGTTTAAGGACGTTTCGGTCCGATATTAGTTTAAGGACGTTTCGGTCCACGAGTTTAAGGACCCGCAGTCCATGTTCATGTGTGGTCGTCGGGACCCGTCACCTCTCTGACGTCGTTGAGGAATTACAACGATAGGTGTCAAAGGAGTTCGGAGATGTACCCTCGAACCGGAGTTGATTTGATTTAGGAGAACAATCTTGCTCAGTCAATTTAATTTGAGGACTTACGGCCACGATTGGGCTAAGTCCAGTTGAAAAATGTTGAACACTTTTATTTGTCTTTGGCCTATTAGGCCAGTGCTGGGGCTTTGCTCACATTTAAATAATGCACTGCATTACTTTTTATTTTTGTTTGGGCTCTGCCTATTTAAAAATGATGCAGAGCATCTATTTTGTTTGGGCTCTACCCTTTTTATTGCACTGCAATTTAATTAGGCCTACTAGGTCTTTTTGATTTGGGCCTGGCCATTTAGGAAATGCATTGCATTTGTCAGGCGCTTTGCGCCAATCAGAGAGCGCAAATGCTGTGGTGACGACACGTATCACGCAAGCGCAGTGCGCTGCGCCAATGCGCTGCGCTTGCGCTGCTGACACGTGGCGCACTCTGATGAGTTGCGCCAATTCCAGAGAGCAAAGCTCTATTTCAAAAGCGCACAGCGCAAGTGAGTCAGATGCTGACACGTGGCGCTTTCTGGTGGCTTGCGCCGACCCAGGAGCGCAACAGTGCAGTTTTGTAAGTGCAAAGCACTATTAATTTGATAATATTTTTTTTAGAACCAATGGTTCATGAAAAAGTGCAAAGCACCCCTTGATTTCTTGATATAATTTAGATCAAAGAAAACAAACTTTTTCTTGTTTCTCTTGTTTAAAGAACCAGTGGTTCATAAAAAGTGCAAAGCATGATTTTTATTTTGTTTTTTACTAAAGATCATTGATCTTGTTTTTAGATCAATGATCTGTTCATAAGAGAATTTTCTCTTTTCTAAAGGCTTTTTTACCTTTTTTGTTCTTGAGGATTTCTCTCCAATTCTTCAGAGTTCTCTCTGTTTAATTTTTCACAAAATGTTGATGCCTTTGAATTGAGATATGGAGTCCTTTTTATAGTGCCCATAAATTAGTTAAATTTGTTAAAGAGATCTTTCTCTGAGTGATTTGGGGAATTTTCCCCACTGTTGGATTTTTGATCCAAAGGCCTCTGTTTTACAGAAGAAAATCTTCTTATTTTAACAAGAACAGAAAGATTTCTTTAGAATCTTGATTCTGTTTAGCGCAAATGCCCCAGCGCGTGACACATGTCACGCAGCGCACAGCGCAGCGCAACTGCGCTGGCGCATCTGCACTGACACGTGTCGCGCAGCGCAATTGCGCTGGCGCATCTGCGCTGACACGTGTCGCGCAGCGCGGTGCTTGCGCAACTGAAGCGTTGCTTCCTTTAATAGAGCTTTGCTCTGATTGGGTGCACTGCCTTGGGCTCTGCGCTGTTGTATCAGCTTTTGACACGTGGCGCGTGGCGCGTTGCGCGCAATGCAAAGGATCTGAAGCGTTGCTTCATTTATTTCAATTTTAATTTTCAATACAGAGTTTTGCTCTGATTGGGGGAAACAGAAGCGTTGCTTCGTTTCCCGCCTTGGAACTTGAACAGAGCTTTGCTCTGATTGGGGTAAATAAATGCCCCCCCCCACCGTTGCGCTTACGTGGCCTTACAAACGTGAGCGCAACGGTGGCAGAATTCCAACCATCGCGGCAACTCTTGGAAGTTGAAAGGGCATTTGATGCCTATAAATAGGACCTATGGTCCTACTCAGATGATTATCATCTTTAAGATTTTTATTTTCAAAAACTTCAGAGCTTTGCTCTTACCTTTAAGAACTCCCTGAGTTAGATTTTCTTTAAAAGAAACTATTTAGGTAAGAATTAATCTTGAGTTAAATCAATTTTAATTAATAGAGCTTTGCTCTCATTGATCTTTGATCTAAAGAGAAACCCTTTGGGGTTTCACAAAATAGAGCCTTGCTCTCAAGAATCTGTTTCAGGGTTTCTTAACCCATGAACAGAACCTTGCATCTTTAGCAAAACGTAGATCTCTTTGATCTAAAAAAATGATGAACTCTTAAGAGTTTGAATATGGATAATGAAAATTAAAAATGGAGTTTTGTATTTAATGGATTATATCATCTTTTAATAATAACGATCTTAGAGTTCTCGGGGGATTTATTTAAATTCCCCTTATTAGGATTTTGGTAGTCAATCCTGTTTGCAGAGCACTGCTCTCGAGGAGTTTAACTCTCTGTGTATATATATATATTTTTATCGCTAATCTTCCTGTGGTATTTCCTCCAGGCATAATGGCGGTGCGTCTATACAGTTTGCACGAGTTCATCACCTATGACGATATCCATGCACAGGGCCGTCATCAAGACCAAGAGTTTACGGACGCCCAGTGTGCGGAGGTCATGGGTCGTCTCAACGCAAGCGGTGGTTGGCTGCTTCCTCGTCGTTCAGCTCTCTTGAAAGTCGTGCTGGGAGCAATATGGAGAGCACTTCCGGGGTTTCACGAGGCCCTACCCCTCAATGCGCTGGATGATGCCGAAGACAAGGTGCATTCAGTGTACCTGACGGGGCTGATCTCGAAGAAACGGCGGGACAGCCTCATCGACATCCTACATCAAATCTTCCAGCAGACGACGATAGTCGCTGCTTACCGAAAGCTGGGAGGGCTTGCCGAGGATTTTGACACACAGGAGCGCGAGAGGCTACGCACAAGAATAATCAGAAAGGACAGAAGAACTCTGGATGGCCTTACTTTTGACTTCCTCAATCCGTGCCCTGGATCTGAGGTTATTCCATTGTAAACGTTTTAATAATGTTATTATTTATTTCTCCGTGATTGTAAGAACCCTTTTTTATGATATGAATAGAAAATTTCCATTTCAGCTTGTCTTATTCCTCGTTCTGAACCATTTGCACATGCATGACCGAGTGTGTCTCGAACGCTCGTAAATCGGATGTTCTTTTGTCCCTTTCTTCTTTCTATTATTATCAGCATGTTGACTTAATAAACATAATTGGCAGATAACTTAATTTCTTCAAGAGATAGCGATGGCTTAGGCCGCAGGTTCAGATCTGCCGCCTAAGACTTTTCAACTCTATGAGCCATGAGGATCTCATACAGGCTTTTCTCCCTACGGATCGAGAGGATCTCGTAGGTGGGTTTTTCTCCTTTGGAATCGTGAGGATTCCTAAGTGTGGTTTTCTCTTATAAGTTGTAAGGATCCTATAAGAGAATTTTTCCCTCTTACGAGTCGAGAGGACCCGTAAGCGGTTGTTTCCCTCCTTGTCAGAACCCGACTTTGGAGAGTGAGACCCGTGAATAGTATGCAAGAGATCATTTTAGATGGACTTGTAGGGTTTCATTGTTCAGGAAGCAAGTTTTTTAATCCCTGTTGCCTGAGGCTTCATCTTGCAAGTTGAGACGAATCGGGAATTTCCCGCGGAGACACTGGCTTCTCTGCAAGCCGACGCGAATCAGGAGGCTCTGATCAAGGACGCTGGTTTCCCTGAGTTGAGGTATTTGCCAGGGATTATTTGTTTCCCTGGTGTTGAAACGAATCGAGAATTTCCACGGAGACACTGGTTGCTCTGCGAGTCAATGCGAATCAGGAGGCTCTCGTCAAGAATGTTTGTTTCCTTGAGTTAAGGAATTTGCTAAGGATTATTTGTTTCCCTAGCGCCAAGGATTATTTGTTTCCCTGGTGTTGAAACGGGTCGAGAATTTCCCACGGAGGCACTGGTTGCTCTGCGAGTCGACGCGGATTAGGAGGCTCTCGTCAAGAATTGTTTGTTTCCCTGAGTTGAGGTATTTGCTAAGGATTATTTGTTTCCCTAGCGCCAAGGATTATTTGTTTCCCTAGTGTTGAAATGGGTCGAGAATTTCCCACGGATGCACTGGTTGCTCTGCGAGTCGACGCGGATCAGGAGGCTCTTATCAAGGATGTTTGTTTCCCTGAGTTGAGGTATTTGCTAAGGATTATTTGTTTCCCTAGCGCCAAGGATTATTTGTTTCCCTGGTGTTGAAACGGGTCGAGAATTTCCCACGGAGGCACTGGTTGCTCTGCGAGTCGACGCAGACCAGGAGGCTCTCGTCAAGGATTGTTTGTTTCCCTGAGTTGAGGTATTTGCTAAGGATTATTTATTTCCCTAGCGCCAAGGATTATTTGTTTCCCTGGTGTTGAAACGAATCGAGAATTTCCCACGGAGGCACTGGTTGCTCTGCGAGTCGATGCGAATCAGGAGGCTCTCGTCAAGGATTGTTTGTTTCCCTGAGTTGAGGTATTTGCTAAGGATTATTTGTTTCCCTAGCGCCAAGGATTATTTGTTTCCTTGGTGTTGAACGAATCAAGAATTTCCCACGGAGGCACTGGTTGCTCTGCGAGTCGACGCGGATCAGGAGGCTCCCGTCAAAGATTGTTTGTTTCCCTGAGTTGAGGAATTTGCTAAAGACACTGGTTTCTCCGGGGTTAGGATGAACTGTTGAGATTTGACTTCGTTTTCTGGCGAAGCCTGTTGGGAAAGTATGGTTCCCTCTTCGTTTGCGCCCTTGGATTGTATACAGGGATTGATGTGATCTTAACTGTAGGACCAAAGTTTTATCATCATTTTTTTTATTTCCGCGATGCTCTATCATTTCAGCTTTTATATCGCGAAGGTCGCGATTGCCCAATCATTTCGGCTATTTTTCGCGGTGCCCAATCATTTCGGCTGTTTATTTTATTTTACTCGCTGCTTTTTATTGCGAGTTGCCCAATCATTTCGGCTATTTTGCATGCATACATTTTACTTGCTGCTTTTTATTGCAAGTTGCCCCATCATTTCGGCTATTTCGTATGCATGTGCGGCCTACTGGCTTTTCGCCGTAAACCTGAAATTAGACACCGATTTTGGCATCAGCACCGCTACAACTGAGATATTACCAGGAGCAAATCATCATCTGCCTATGTCGATGTCGAACAAGGGTAGCTTAGCGAACAGGGTTAAGGTTCTGTCAACTAAGGCTTTTGACTTCATGAGCCATAAGGGTCTCACAAAGTTATTTCTCCCAACAAGTCGTGAGGATCTTGTAGGTGTATTTTCTCCTCAGGAATCGTGAGGATTCCTAAGTGTTTGTTCTTCTGTAAGTCATAAGGATCCTACAGGAGGGTTTTCTCCTCATAAATCGAGAGGATTTACAAGGGTTGCTCATCATGCGTACATATCCCCAGTCTCGGATAGGACTTAATTAGGGAAATGTTTATTCGCGCCCGTAGATTGTATACAAGAGCCAGTATTGGACCACTTGTAGGGCAGTATCTAATGTTGTGGGGGGTTTGCTTAAGCACAAGTTTAGGCCTCTGTAACTTAAGACTTTCAAATCTTATGAGCCGTGAGGGTCCCATAAGAGAGTTCTCTTTACGAGTCGTGAGGATCTCGCAAGTGTATTTTCTCCTTAGGAATCGTGGGTATCCCTAAGTGTGTTGCTCCCTTGTGAGTCGAAAGGATCTCACGTGGGTGGTTTCTCCTTACAAGGTCGAGAGGACCATATAAGTGTCTTTTAACGAGGTTGCGCCCTTTCGGGTTTTCACAAACACTTGCCGATAGTCCTGTTGTTTTTACTCACGGAGCCCTTTCAGGTTTTCATCCGTGCCCATTTTGCTTATGGACATACCGTTTTTTTTATTCTTTTTATTTTCTTCTTCTTCTTTTTTTTTACGAGGTCGCACCCTTTCGGCTTTTCACGAACACTCACCGGTAGCCCTGCTGTTTTTACTCACAGAGCCCTTTCGGGTTTTCATCCATGCCCTTTTTGCTTATGGACATACCGTTTTTATTTATTTATATTTTTTCTATTATTATTTTTTTTATCGCGTCAGCCTAAGGATGCTGCGGTAGTAGTTTTAAGGACTTTTCGGTCCGTCGTTAGTTTAAGGACGTTTCGGTCCGTCGTTAGTTTAAGGACATTTCGGTCCATCGTTAGTTTAAGGACATTTCGGTCCAGCGTTGAAGAAGGCCAGTTATTACTTATAAAGCTTGGGCTTAGGAAGACAGCGAGCGGACATAGTCGTCATCATCTATCATTGACCTAGGCTGTGGCTCATTAAGCGTAGTATTTCTTTAGGAAGCGACCGTTTATTGGCCTGAAAGGCCTTTCACCGTGCATGTCCATGAGCAGATAGGCCCCACCTTGGTAGACTTTATCTATGATGTACGGGCCTTCATAGTTCGGTTCGAACTTTCCCCGCTTGGCGCGATTAGGGATCATAGGCCTTTTGACCACTAGCACGAGTTCGCCTTGGCGGAATGTCCTCGGTCGGGTCAATCTTTCATATGAGCGCGTCATCTTTGCTTTATAAGTCTCCAAATTTTGTTGCGCGATGAGCCGGGTTTTATCAAGGGCATCAAGCTCTTCAAGCCGAAGGTGAGCGTTTTCTTCATCTGTTAGCTCGTAATGGACTGCCACTCGTAGAGAGGGTAACTCTAATTCGAGGGGGAGTACCGCTTCTGTACCGAATACCAACGCATATGGCGTTGTGTTCGTGGCTGTCTTGAACGTAGTTCGATACGCCCAGAGAGCCTCTTGCAGTCTCTTGTGCCAGTCCTTCTTATTTCGGGCCACCATTTTTTTCATGATCTTCGTCAGGGTCTTGTTGAAGGCCTCGGCTAGACCATTGGCTCGTGGATTGTAAACTGAAGAATATCTCCAGTCTATGTTATGCTGCTGTGCGAAGCGACTGATCTTGTGGCTTCTGTAGGCTGGCCCGTTATCGGAGATGATCTGTCTCGGCATTCCAAACCGATATATGACATGCGTTTTGAATAAATGGAGGATATTCTCCGTCTTCACTTCCCTCAACGGTACTGCTTCTGCCCATTTGGAGAAGTAATCAGTCGTCGCCAGGATGAAACGATGTCCTCTAGACGATGCTGGTTCGATGGGGCCGATTATGTCAGTTCCCCACATCTTGAACGGCCGGCTAGCCACCGTTGGATGTAATGGATTTGGATATTGGTGGATGAAGTCCCCATGGATTTGGCATGAGTGGCATTGCTTCGCATATTCGAGGCAATCCTGAATCATCGTGGGCCAGTAGTAGCCCATCCGTTTGATCTTCAACTTCATCTTTGGGCCTGCTTGGTGAGAACCACAGATTCCGTCATGAACTTCCTGAACGACTCTTTCTGCTTCGTCAAGTCCTAAGCATCTCAGCCACAGAGAATCAAACGACCTCTTGTACAGAGTGTCGTTGACGAAGGCAAAAGACAGAGCTCGTTTCATGAGCTGATATCTTGAGGACGCGTCTTCGGGCATTCGGCGGTATTTTGAAGTAGTCTATAAAGACTTCTCTCCAGTCCTCAGCCCTCTCCCGATCTTTTATTTGCAGGGTCGTCTGTTCAGTCGCTCCCTTCTCTTCGGATGATTCCGGAGGTATTTCTGCTAGGGCAAGCACCCGACGGCTTTGTACCACGATTCTAACGTCATCGAGGTTCTCGTCAGCCAGTTCTTTAGCAAGTTTGGCCAACGCGTCTGCTTTACTGTTTTCCACGCGCGGTATGCTTTCCAAAGTATATGAGGGAATTTGGGTCAACAGTTGTTGCGCCTTTTCGCCGTACTTCACCAATTCCGGTTTGCATGTCTGGTAGTCACCGTTTACTTGACTAACGACCAGTTGAGAATCTCCGTATATGAGGAGGTTTTCAATTCCCATGTCGATGGCGATCTCGAGACCTGCTATCAAGGCTTCATATTCGGCTTCGTTATTCGTCCTCGGCCCTGTCAAAGAGAAAGCGAAGCGCATTATCCCTCCTTGTGGAGTTACAAAGATAAGTCCTACCCCCGATTTGATTATAGGGGTACTTTGTTTGCGCTTCTTCATGGAAGATGATCTATCGAAATAAAGCTCCCATCGGGTATCACCACCGTCGATCGCATCAAACGCATGTTCGTCTGGAAGATCGCAATTCAAAGGAGAATCAGCGGGTATCGGATGCTCAGCGAGGAAGTCGGTGATGGCCTGGCCTTTCACTGCCTTGAGAGGTTGATACGTTATTGAGAATTCCATCAGGAGTAGAGCCCATTTAGCGAGTCGTCCCGTCAATATGGCCTTCGACATCAAATATTTGAGGGGGTCCACCTTTGAAATGAGACGGACCTCATGCGCCAACGCATAGTGCCTGAGCTTTGTTATCGCAAAGATCAACGCCAGGCAGTGTTTTTCAATGGGGGAGTAGTTGCTTTCTGCCTCCAATAGAACTCGACTTAAGTAGTAGAGTGCTTTTTCCTTCCCCTGATCGTTCTCTTGTGCCCATAGTGCGCCTAAGGAGCCTTCGAGAGCGGTTGTATAAAGAATGAGAGGCTTTCCCTTAACCGGAGCAGCCAACACTGGCGGGTTCTGCAGGTACTGCTTGATCTCGTCCAGTGCGCCTTGGCATTTGTGATCCCAAACGAATGGAGTTCCCTTCTTCATCAGGTGACTGTAAGGACGGCACTTGCCAGAGAGGTTAGCTATAAATCGCTGAATATATGCGAGCTTTCCTTGGAGAGACCGTAACTGTTTGAGAGTCCTTGGCGGAGGCATTTCCATGACCGCCTTGATTTTAGACGGATCTATTTCGATACCTCGGTGTTGGACGATGAATCCCAGAAATTTTCCCGAGGAAACTCCAAATGCATACTTGAGAGGGTTCATCTTCAAGTTGTATTGTCGAAGATGTCGAAATACGGTCTTCAGATGCTCTAGATGTTCCTCATACTATTTGCTCTTAACCACGAGATCGTCGATATAGCACTCGACGATTTCATGTTTAAGGTCATCGAAGATTTTCGTCATGGCCCTCTGATAGGTGGCACCAGCGTTCTTTAGACCGAAGGGCATCACCTTGTAGCAAAATATTCCCAAAGGGGTCTGGAAAGCGGTATGCTTCTCGTCTTCGGGATATATCTTTATCTGATTATACCCTGATGAGCCATCCATGAAGGAGAACACCTCATGCATGGACGTATTGTCTATCATCAGTTCGGTGACTGGCACCGGGAAATCATCCTTCGGGCAGGCTTTATTGAGATCCCGAAAATCCACGCATATGCGCACCGTCCCATTTTTCTTCATCACTAGGACGATATTAGCAATCCATTCAGGATATTGAACCTCCTGGATGAAGCCGGAGTCGATTAGCTTCTTGACCTCGGCATTAATGCTCATCTCAAGCTCGAGTCGCATTCTCCTCGGCGCCTGTTTAATTGGCTTGACATCCGGGGATATCGCCAATTTGTGCACAGCAACTTCTGGATCTAGTCCCGGCATTTCGGAATAGTTCCATGCGAAGCAATCTCTATGCTGTACAAGGACGTCTTTCAACGCAGCCACTCTCTCTTCAGATAGTAGCTCACTGACGAACGTCGGCCGTGGGTCACTTGCCGTCCCCAACTCAATTTTCTTGAGATTATCTGCAGTGGTATGTATTCCATCCTCCAGTTCTTTCGGGGCTGGTGGAAATTCTGAGATCACCTCGTCATTGCTATTTTCGAAGCACCAGGGAATGCCATCCATATCCTCGGACTTTTCTTTTAATATTGTTATCATGTGACAGGTGCGAATCCGCTTCCAATCCCAATGTGGAGTTGGTTCTGTTCTCGTGGCTTTAGGCTCATGCTTTTGTGGCGGTGTTATCCTCCAGTTGTCAGACAGTGCGAACTTGCCGAGCTGATACTGATCTTCGACCAAATTCTTAAAGGTGAAGCAATCTTCAAGAGGATGCCCTATTACTCGATGGTAAGAGCAATAGTTTGGGTCAGAGACTTCGCCTGCTTGTTCGGGGTTTTTGGACTCCGGCAGTGTAAGCATCTGGTGTTTTAGAGCAAGATCAAGTATCTTCTTCGTCTTGTCCCGAGGAAACGAGTACGCTCGACCCATTTTTCTTATGAGGGACAGATCAAAACCGCTCGATTTTCGTTCGCGTGGCCTCTTAGCCCCGCTTTGCTGCTTTTGAGCGCCTTTTTCGCGTTTCGACTTGTTTCTGTCTCTGCGTCGAGCCTTTTTTATAACAGGTTGACAGGGGCGGCACTTTCATCTTTGACGGCCTGTTGAAGGAGGCGTTGCGTTTTGGCTTTCTCGTAGATGGTCATTTCGCTGTTGTGATCATCTCGGACTTTTTGACCAGCTTCCCTTATAAGCCTGTCCATTTGTTCTTCGAACGATAGACTGGACACTTTTGCATCAGGAACTTTTACTGGTTCAGGATTAACGTCCTCCCACTGAGCGTCCGTTTCTTTATCGAAGTCATACATGACGTAGCAGCCATGTAGCAACTCTCGTTTCTTTGACCGGATATATCCGAGCCCGATTGTTTCCATTCTCCCGTTAGGCAGTTTGCGTTGAGTCCCGAGGACGTTCCAGACCCTATCGTAAAATTTGGCTTTCCGAGCGGTCTATTTGAAGGATATCCCCTGGCGCTTCAGCAACCTCTTCAAGCCTTCTGTATAATATCTGGGGAGACGGATAAGCTGAAGCCTGTCAAGCGTAGGATCGGCGCCATGCCAGATTTCTTTCTCCAGGTGTTTCTTCGAGATTTGCTTTAGACGACGGATTAGAGAGTGGTGCCGCCTGAGTGAGCATCTCCTGCAGCTTTTCACGTTGCAGTTGAACTTTTGTTAAGGACCGAGTTTGAGGTCGGTGACTAGTAGAACGAACTTCGTCACCATGCCCCCAGGCTTGGGATGTTTAGAGTTTTTGGCCTCTGGAGTTTGCTTCGGGCACTTGAGCTTTATTGGACCTCCTTTTTTTTATGAAAAGCCGCTTTGGTTTTAGTAGGAGCCGCTGTATCAGGATCCATCTTAGGGTGAGTCCCCTTCACCTGCTTCCACACCTTATATATAGATGAGGAAAGTTGTCTCAGGGAGCGAACTTGTTTCTGCTCTTGTGGGATCTCCATGGGCTGCGGAGACTTCTTAAATATTGCGGTAGGAGAATTTTGTCTGACCCTTCGCAACAGTTTGAAGCTGTTTCCAGTTGGAACAACAACATTCACCACTGGGGTTGAAACTGGACCATGCGGAGAACTGTCCCCAGCTCACTTTGTATGATGCCGACATCGACGTTGACCGTTTCTTACGGCCGGGATTTGATTAGCTTCAGGATTTTGCCGAGCCTGCCCCCTGTTTTCTTTGAGAGCTTGAATATTCTGCCCCCTGTGTCAACCTTGGTCCTTGGCAGGTGCCAATTGTTTGAGGACTGATTCCATTAGCAAAGCTGCAGCTTGGGGAACCAGCCTGTGGAAGACAGACTTCCACTGGGCCTCCTCCATCGGCGTTGAGGCACCGAGGGTGGGAGGTGGGAGTATCGACCCATAAAATAAGCCCGTTGATTTCTTGAAGAGCCGAACTGCAGAGATTTGAGGCTGCAAGTGGCCCATACTTGACTCCACCAGATATGACAGAGCCTGAGTTGCTAGGGTAGAAACGAACGCCATTCTTCATTGAGACGAAGCGCAGACTTCAGTATCCACTCCCCTAAGGGCAACCAAAAACATACACACCGTGATTATTTGATCGCGAAAAAACACGACACACGAAGTGTGGAGTGGAAAGAGGAAAAGGTCCCACCGGGCGTGCCAGAATCTGTTCCCTTCCGAATGGCGGCGGAGACGACGTGAGGGCCGTCTTGCCTGAGATTCGGGGCAGATGCTATATGGTTTTATCCGTCTACCTCTCCGAAGATGCCAAGTTGATTTATGGCACCATGTATCGGAGGTTTAGACGGATGCGGCCGATGTAGCAGACTTCGTCAGATTCCCCCTCGCTTGAGGGGTTTTTGATTGTGAGGGCGCTCTTCCCTGCAGGCGCAAGCCCCTGCAGTTAATTACGCTACCGCATCACGGTAACAACTTTCTCTTTCTCCAGAATTTCACTTCGTGTCATGTGTGTTTGTTTTGTTTGTGGTTGCCCGTGGATTGTATACGGAGACTGAATAATGCCGTCGCCCGTAGGACGTGGATTAGTCCAAATCCGTATTTACTTAGATTTGGGTTTGGTGTTTTAGTTTAAGGATACGTTAGCCGTATTGAGGCTAAGATCAACTTAAACGTTTGTTAAGGATACGTTAGTGCTGTTTGAGACTAAGATCAACTTAACGTGGTGATCCATTTAATATATGGTCGTCGGGACTCGTCACCTCTCTGACGTCGTTGAAGGATTACAACAACAGGTGTCAGAGGAGTTCAGAGATGTACCCTTGAACCAAAGTCGATTTAGAGTTTTATAGTTCATTTGAATGTTTAAGGATACGTTAGCCGTGTTTGGAGCTAAGATCAACTTAAACGGGATCGTTTAGATCCGACAGAAGAGCATTTGGAGGCTCTATTGTTCCAGTTTAGGGACGTAGTGGTCCATAGGTAGTTTAAGGACGTTGCGGTCCATGTTCCAGTTTAGGGACGTGGTGGTCCATGTTCCGGTTTAGGGACGTGGTGGTCCATTATTAGTTTAGGGACGTTTCGGTCCGATATTAGTTTAAGGACGTTTCGATCCGATATTAGTTTAAGGACGTTTCGGTCTACGAGTTTAAGGACCCCGCAGTCCATGTTCATGTGTGGTCGTCGGGACCCTTCACCTCTCTGACGTCGTTGAGAAATTGCAACGATAGGTGTCAGAGGAGTTCGGAGATGTACCCCCGAACCGGAGTTGATTTAATTTAGGAGAGCAATCTTGCTCAGTCAATTTAATTTGAGGACTTACGGCCACGATTGGGCTAAGTCCAGTTGAAAAATGTTCAACACTTTTATTTGTCTTTGGCCTATTATGCCAGTGCTGGGGCTTTGCTCACATTTAAATAATGCACTGCATTACTTTTTATTTTTGTTTGGGCTCTGCCTATTTATAAATGATGCAGAGCATCTATTTTGTTTGGGCACTGCCCTTTTTATTGCACTGCAATTTAATTAGGCCTGCTAGGTCTTTTTGATTTGGGCCGGCCCTTTATGAAATGCATTGTATTTGTCAGGCGCTTTGCGCCAATCAGAGAGCGCAAATGCTTGTGGTGACGACACGTATCACGCAAGCGCAGTGCGCTGCGCTTGCGCTGCTGACACGCGGCGCACTCTGGTGAGTTGCGCCAATTCCAGAGAGCAAAGCTCTATTTCAAAAGCGCACAGCGCAAGTGAGTCAGATGCTGATACGTGGCGCTCTCTGGTGGCTTGCGCCAACCCAGGAGCGCAACAGTGCAGTTTTGTAAGTGCAAAGCACTATTAATTTGATAATAATTTTTTTTTAGAACCAATGGTTCATGAAAAAGTGCAAAGCACCGCTTGATTTCTTGATCTAATTTAGATCAAAGAAAACAAGCTTTTTCTTGTTTCTCTTGTTTAAAGAACCAGTGGTTCATAAAAAGTGCAAAGCACTATTTTTATTTTGTTTTTTATTAAAGATCATTGATCTTGTTTTTAGATTAATGATCTGTTCATAAAAGAATTTTCTCTTTTCTAAAGGCTTTTTTACCTTTTTTGTTCTTGAGAATTTCTCTCCAATTCTTCGGAGTTCTCTCTGTTTAATTTTTCACAAAATGTTGATGCCTTTGAATTGAGGTCTGGGGTCCTTTTTATAGTGCCCATAAATTAGTTAAATTTGTTAAAGAGATTTTTCTCTGAGTGGTTTGGGGAAATTTCCCCACCGTTGGATTTTTGATCCAAAGGTCTCTGTTTTACAGAAGAAAATCTTCTTTTTTTAACAAGAACAGAAAGATTTATTTAGAATCTTGATTCTGTTTGGCGCAAATGCCCCAGCGCGTGACACGTGTCACACAGCGCAAGCAACTGCGCTGGCGCATCTGCGCTGACACGTGTCGCGCAGCACAAAGCGCAGCGCAACTGCGTTGGCGCATCTGCGCAGACACGTGTCGCGCAGCGCAGTGCTTGCGCAACTGAAGCATTGCTTCCTTTAATAGAGCTTTGCTCTGATTGGGTGCGCTGCCTTGGGCGCTGCGTTGTTGTATCAGATTTTGACACGTGGCGCGTTGCGCGCAGTGCAAAAGATCTGAAGCGTTGCTTCATTTATTTCAATTTTAATTTTCAATACAGAGCTTTGCTCTGATTAGGGGAAACAGAAGCGTTGCTTCGTTTCCCGCCTTGGAACTTGAACAGAGCTTTGCTCTGATTGGGGTAAACATTGATAACCCCGTTTTAGTTGTCTATCTTAATTAGACAAGCACCCAAATTCTCCAGCTCCTTGAGGCTCAAGAGAACTGGTCGCGCTTAAACCAATATTTACTAGGGTCCTTATTGTAATTTAATATAACTTGATAGGGTTTTATGAAAAATAGTTTTGATATATTTTCAAAATACACCTCAAGTATTTAATTATCGTATTTAGAATTTTCATGGATGTAAATTTAATAGATGAAATATTCTAGTGGATATAAACCTAAATTGAATAGTATATGGTATTTTCATGTAAATTGACTTATATTGATTCTTGATGGTACTTTCATGAACTTTTGTGATTCTTTTCTTTTGATTAGAAAACATGGAATATATTATATATTTAAAATAGATATTTTGATAATATATATATATATAATTATTAAAAATAGAATTTATTTATTATTAGAAATCACGTTTTCTTAGAAATAAAAATTCCATCGAGATCGTATGCTCCGTGAGGAGGTCTGCATCTCACCCTACTAGCCCGATGGATATGCGATAACCCGCACCAACCAAATCGGATTCCCCAAAATAGGTTGTAAGGATATAATCGTATGGAATTTAATTAAAACAATTTGAAGAATACGGTTTTGATAGTTTATGGTATTTAAATGTAAAATTCGTCTTAGCCAAAAAATATTGTTCTCAAGCAATAGTGCTATGTCAAGATGAGTGTTGTGATGAGGTGGGTCATTATCTCGTGCAATCTTCTAAAGGTAATATGAGCAAAATGAAGAAATAATGCCGTAGGTAAACTTGATGGGATTTAACCGTAAAAGTGAACTAAAAGTTGTATAACATTATAATTTTGAATTGAAACTTGTTCTACATATTGTCTTATGGTTGCTCAATAAGATATGAAGAGATGGTTAATTTGTGGTTAAGAAAAATTGAGTTTTTAAAAAAATTAGAATCGGAAGTCGGATTAACTCCGCTTCCGACGAGTTTTGAAAAGAGAAGTTTTTTTAATAGAAAGAGAGGAAGGGAGATGGGACTTACAGATTGAGAAGAGAGAAGGGAGGTAGAGGATGGGTTTGCAAGCGTTGTGGAGTCGCGGAGTCGCCGGATTTGTCCCGAGTCGTTGCCGGAACTTGACCTTGAGCTAACTCCACTTGTACAACTTCTTGGACTTGGAAAATTTAGAGAGTTTTGGCAAAGGATTTCTGAATGAGGAGGCTATGGTGTATGGTGGTATTTATAGGAGAAATTAGGGTTTATGGTATTGAAGAATGGAATTAAAATGCATTAACATTTTGGATCAATGCCTCATTTTAATTCTCTGGAAATGTGCAGGGAAAACAAACAGACTAAAGTTAGTGGGGGAGTCCAAGAGGTGCTAGAGAAATTTTTTTGGAGCATTAGCTACCGGGGGACCGGCGGCACCGGCCACAAGCCCAATATCGCAGGCCAAGTTGGGGCTTTGGGCTCTTGATTCATGCCGCGTGTCCTAGTCGTAGTTAATAGTATTTTGCACATGTTTGATTTTTCAGTGACTTTTCATTTTATGTGTATTGCACGTATAACTTTTGGGCTTCCAAAATGTTTAAAAGAAAAATCAGCAAAAATAATATATGGCAGGGAGGATTCGAACACAGGGGCTACGTCACAGTAGTGCAAGGCTTTACCAATGAGCTACAAGTGCTTTCTTGCTGTTTAAAAACAAATCAAATTTATAACTTGTGCTCAGGATTTACAAATACACCATTTGTACATTAACTTTAAAAAATTTCTGTACATTAAAACAGAGTCGTTACATTCTACCCTTCTTACAAAAATTTCGTGCTCGAAATTTACAATTATTTATAGACTAATTTACAAACAAGTGAGGGTATCTTGTACGCATGTCGTCTTCTCTTTCCCACGTTGATTCTCCTGGTGAGACTTTTCTCCACATCACTCAAACTAAGTTTACTTTCTTGTTCCGAAGTGACTTTACCTTTCTGTCCAGGATTTCAACGGGTTGTTGCTCACAAGATAGGTCCGTCTGTCCAGTGAGCTCGGAGTGATCAAGAATATGACTGGAGTCACTCACATATCTTCTGAGTTGGGATATATGGAACACATTGTGCACTCTTTCTAATGAGGGTGGAAGTGCTAAGCGATAAGCCACTTCTCCGACTCGTTCTAGTATGTCGAACGGTCCAATAAATCTCGGACTTAGCTTACCCCTTCTTCCAAAGAGAATCACTCCACAGTTTGGAGAAATCTTTAGAAAGACATGATCTCCCGGTTAGAACTCCAAATGATGGCGTTTTGCATCATCCCAGTGCTTCTGTCGGTCTTGGGCTATGCGCATTCTTTCCCTAATAGTGCGAACTATATTCACTGTTGCTACTATCATCTCAGGTCCAAGGAGTACTCTATCTACGATGTCGTCCCAACTTAATGGTGAACGACACTTCCTTCCATATAGAGCTGTAAATGATGTCATTCCAATACTTGCTTCGTAGCTGTTGTTGTCTGAAAACTCCATAAGATGCAGGCGATCTTCCCACGACCCTCCGAAGTCTAGCATACAAGCTATTGACATATCTTCAAGTATCTGAATCGTTCGCTCAGACTGTTCATCTGTTTGTGGATGGTAAGCTGTGCTAAAGTTCAGACTTGTTCCCAAACTAGCTTGTAGACTCTGCCAAAATTGCGATCAGAATCTGGTGTCGCGATCGGAGACAATGCAAACCGGTACTCCATGTAATCTCATAATCTCCTGCATGAGTTCATGGGTATCAGAGATAGTACACTATGAAGAGTTTAAATCTTACTTAGATTCTTACCTCCATGTATTTCTTTGCTAGTGTCTCGGTAGATTAGCCAACTCGAAAGGGAATAAAGTGAGCCGACTTTGTGAGTCGATCCACAATAACCCATACCACATCGTTACCTTGCGTGCTGCGAGGAAGTGCAGTTACGAAGTCCATAGTAATGTGTTGCCACTTCCATTATGGGATAGGTAATGGTTGAAGTAAACCGGCAGTACTGTGATGTTCATCTTTCACTTGCTCACACACCAAATATTTAGCGACGCTTCTGGCTACTTCACGCTTCAATCCATGCCACCGGTAATGTTGGTATAGATCTTTATACATCTTTATACCACCAGGGTGTACTGAGTATGGGGAGCTGTGAGCTTCTTTCATCAACTCTTCCCGAACAGAACCTTGTGATACACACAATCTACTGCCGTATCTCAAAGATCCGTCTTCATGGATGATGAAGTCTGTTCTAAGCCCACTTTCTACTTATTCTCTGATCTTTTGCAACTTTGCATCTCTTGCTTGAGCTGCTTTGATCTGATTGACAATTGTAGACTGAACTTGTAAGTTCATCAAACTTGAAGCGTTACCTGGCATGACCACTTCTATCTCTATCTAATGCAAATCTTGCTGTATCTTCCACTGTGCGGTAAGATTCATTGATAGTGGTTGGCGACTAAGTGCATCAGGTACTACATTCGCCTTCCTTGGATGATAATGTAGGTTGATGTCGAAGTCCGCCATAAGTTCTAACCATCTTCTCTGCCGCATATTCAACTCATTCTGAGTAAACACATACTTCAGACTTTTGTGGTTTGTGTAAATATCTACCCGTTCTCCAAGAAGATAATAGCGTCAAATCTTGAGAGCAAAGATAACGGCTGCCAACTCTAGATCATGCGTTGGATAGTTGCGCTCATGAACCTTCAGCTGTCTTGATTCATAAGCTACAACTTTACCGTGCTGATGTAGAACACATCCTAATTCCTTACCGGATGCATCACAATGTACTACGAAACCTCCAGATTGGTCCGGTATTACGAGAATATGTGCTAATGTCAATCTTGACTTGAGTTCTACGAAAGCTTGTTTGCATGCTTCTGACCACATGAATTCTTCATCTTTACGCGTGAGCTTGGTCAGGGGTGTTGCAATCTTCGAAAACACTTCAATAAATCTTCGGTTGTATCCCGCTAATCCCATGAAAGTTCGAATGTCCTTCACTGTCTTTGGTGTCGGCCATTCGCTTACTGCTGCTACTTTAGCTGGATCTACAAAGATTCCTTCACCTGAAACGATATATCCGAGAAATCCGACTTGTTCTTGCCAAAACTCGCACTTGCTGTACTTAGCATAGAGTTGATGCCGTCGCAAAGTCTCCAGGACAATTCATAAATTTTCAGCATGCTCTTTCCGATTTTTTGAATATACCAGGATGTCGTCGATGAATATGACAACGAACCTGTCTAGGTATTCTCAGAAAACTTTATTCATTAGGTTCATGAATATAGTTGGTGCATTGGTCACACCAAATGGGATTACGAGAAACTCATAATGTCCATAGCGAGTCCTGAATGCCATCTTCGGAATATCAGACTTGTTGAAGTCGAAAATTGCACCCCCGTTGACCACGTCAAAGTCAAGGTCAACCCCAACCCAAGTGGGCCCATGCCCAGGTCGAGTTCGAACATGAAGCGGTCGGCCCTCCTCCATACCAAAATGAAGTCATGTAATAAATAATTTTTATGTAATTTTTTATGCATGAATGTAAACAAAATGGGCATAAAGCCAAATTTTTGTAAGCCCGCGGCTTATGTGCAAAAAGAAATAGCACATGAGTCGTGAGATGGGCAAAATGCCATTTTGTAAAGCCCAAGGGGCTATATGTAAATGTGTAAGCCTATAAGAGGCAACATGATGAAAATATCTAAGACACTTTTCATTCCCCAAAAAACTAGGGTTCTTTGTGCTTCCTGCTCCTTCTCCAAGATTCTAAACCTTCTCATTTCTTTTGAATTAAATCAAGAGTTTTACTCTTTCTTTTTCAAAACTAAGTAGTTTTCCACCACGAAACCCACAGAGGGGAACTCAGATCTCCCATCAGATCTCAAAAAGAAGAGATTTTTAAAATCCCATATCTCTTGGTTTTCAAGATCCTGCCAACAGAGGAGGAAGAAGGAGGCCCATCTCCGAAAATCCCATCTTGGGGAAGATCCAGGGCTCAAAAGAAGAACCTCTTTCATCACCTCCAAAATATCTTAGGAGTTTAACTCCTCAAGAATATATATATATATACACACACACACACACGCAAAATAATAAATATTTCCTTTCTGAAGCATAGCTTCCGGTGCAGGGACAAAGTCCCCTTTCCCGTCGGCGTCCAGAGCGGTTGCGCCCACGTGCCAAGCACGTGGTGCGCTTATAGCGCTAGCGCCCATGTGCCGGGCATGTGTGCGCCCAGCGTTCAGAGCGCTCGCGCCCACTTGCCAGGCACGTGGTGCGCCCAGCGCCCAGGGCGCTTACGCCTACGTGCCGGGCACGTGTGCGCCCAGGGCACTCGCGCCCATGTGTCGGGCACGTGGTGCGCCCAACGCTCAGAGCGCTAGCGCCCAGCGTTCACGCTCAGCGCCCTGCGCCAGCGCCTGCGCGCTAGGCGCTAGCATCCACGCGTCCTTTGGACGCCCCTTTTTCCCCTTTATATATATATATATATATATATATATATATATATATATATATATATGTATACACACACACACACACACACACACTCTACAACACTGTCCTCCCTAAAAAAATTTGGGCCGGGGCGCTGCCCCGCACCCTGTAAGGGGGCCACTAGCCCTCTTGACCCCCAGCCCGCTATCCGGGTAGTGGGACCCCCGTAAAAACTCTGCGGGGCCCCCGATACATCCAAGACCCCTTCAAAACACGATAATGTACATTGAGTTCGCATGACCAGTTTAACCCTTCAATCGGATGTTCTCTCGCTCCAAATGCGAGGGGTAATTAACGGCAGCTTAGTCCGCGGCTGCCGGAGATTCGGATCCCCACAATCATTAAACCCCGGTCTATCCTAGGTAAGGGGAATCTGTAGTACGCCTAACAAGCACGCGCGTATTCCCATCTCAATGGGGTGACGAAAAACACCCTACAGATTCTGGAACGCCCGGTGGGACCAATCTCTCCTCCCATATTTCGGGTTAAACGTTCATGCGAGCTCAATCAATATACATATCTATATTTATACTAAAATAATACTCTTTCATGCAGGTCTTCAAGCAATCACTTTTCAACAATGTCTCCAAGGACAATCTTAGCTCTCAGCACGGCTCCCATCTCCTACATGATGAAGATGGACGCAAGGACGGTCCTTCCGGCCAGTCTCGGACGACAATGGGAGGAGCCGGTGCTACCATTTGGCTCTATTATGTTCGTGTCAGCTAACGCCGTCCCAGCTCCTCAAGCTCCGGTAACAGACAAACCGGTCTCAAAAGGGAGAAAGCCGAATGTTATGGTCGCGAGGGCACCTCAGCCCAAGCACAAGTCCGTTTCCGGACGACTCTCCTTTGCCCCGGCTGGGGGCAAGGCCATCAATGTCAACAAACCAACGGGGCATCTTAGGCAAGCTCCGGCGGTACCCTCGACAACTGCTCGATCGAGTATCTTCTTTAAGCTCCCTATCAATCGACTCACGGTGGCTTCCCAGAAAACGGATGCCCACCAAGCCCTCAAAATCGAAAAGCTAAGGAGGAAAAGGCTCCGATACAGAGCCAACAAAAGGGATAGGGCTCACGCTAGGCTGAGCTTCATGAGGCTCCAAGAACGGGGTTACCCCGCTAAAGATAAAGAGACGGCTGGATATGCGGTCCACACTGTCTACATGGTCGGACATGAAGAAACGAACCCTCCTATGCTTCACAGCCAGGGTGATGATACGGTGGACGCTACCCAATGTCAACTCGATCTAAATGACGAAGAGCTCGCTCAGGCCGATAAGCCTAAAGAGCCTGGGGTTTCTGCGGAATTGAGCTCAGGCAATAAGGATGACCCGGTTGTCATAACCGGAACTACAGAACAAGCATTATTCCGATGGCTTCAGAGGCAGCTTTAGGACAGGGATGAGAAGTTAGCCAAGGTACAATCTAAGGTCGACGAATTGGCAAACGTCGCGGCAGATCTCGCGACCCAAGTCGCCCGATTGCAATTACAGCAGAATCAAATTTTGGTTCATGAGCCAGGGATTGATACCCGGAGGCAGACAACTGATACCCCCTTCAACCTAAGAGCGGAGCGCCTTCGCGAAAAACGGCCGCGATTAGCCTCCAGTCCCTTCGATACATACACCGAAGGGGAATCGCCTCTGAAAGAGAAACTGGAAAAAGTCTATTCCTTCAAAATGGACAAAGTTCACAAGATATTCAGGGACGCCCTAAGAAATGGTCTACAACTGCCAGAGTCAAAAAGACCGCAGGAAGGGAATATGACCGACGACCCTAAATACTGCCCCTATCACAGAGTGATAGGTCATGCCATTGAGGACTGCTTCGTCTTCAAAGATTGGGTCGAAAAGCAATACAAGACGGGAGAGATAGAACTGTCTAAAGGCATGCTAGCAAACAGTCAAGCTACGACCACCGATTTCATACAAATGGAGACCGAAGCCTTTCGGAAACCCAATCCTCTCAGACATGTGCCATTATCTGAAAAGGGCGAACCAAAGACTGATCGGCCTCAAGGACCAGCATCAGTAAGGGCACCTACTCTAATGGAGAGAAAGAAGAAGGTTCATGAGGGATGAGGTCCGCAATATATTCGAGGAAGCCTTGAACAACGGTCTGCAACTGCCTATTCCGAAGAGGCCACATAAAAAGAATATGACTGACAATCCCGTATACTGCCCATACCATAGGGCGGTGAGTCATGCCATCGAAGACTGCTGTGTTTTCAAAGATTGGGCAGATGACTAATACAAGCTTGGAAAAACCTCACAGTCCTCGGATGTATCGGCAAGCTACAGAGCTACGGTCATCAACACAGCTCCGCCAAGATCAAAGTTCAAGGAGCTGGGATAAGCAAAGAGGACCACCACATCGTTAAACTGGGAACACTCAAGGACCACCACGTCGTTAAACTGGGAACACCAGCGACCTCTAAGTCGTTAAACTGGGAATGTAAAAAAATGTAAATAAAAAAAATGTGTAAATAAAAGGGAAAAAAAAAAAAGAAAAGCCGAAATGATGGGGCAACTCGCAATAAAAATCAGCGAGTAAAATAAAGATGAAAATAAAGCCGAAATGATAGGGCAATCGCGAATAAAAACCGAAATGATAGGACAATCGCGACCATCGCGATAAGAAAAGCTGAAATGATAGAGCAATCGCGGTAAAAAAAAACCAAAAAAAAAAACGGCGAATGATGAGTCGCTCCTGGCATCATATTCCAGTGCAGCGATGCAGACGCCAACCAAAATCCAATTTCCCAAAGTTTTTCCGGCCCTACGGTTAGTCCCCAAATTGACTACCGTATACAATCCACGGGCTCAAATAATTCTCATCATACCCATATCCCACTGCAATCACCAGTCCAGCGGTTGGTCTCCGCCCTCGAAATTATGCTCCATTGGGAAGACCCACTTATGTGCTCCTGGCAGATGTGCTTCATTGTTAGCAACGCTGATGCCGGCCCCTACCCCAAAATTCCAAGCTCGCCATCCAGAGACCTCTAAGTCTTTAAACTAGAAACAGATGACCTCTAAGTCGTTAAACTGGAAGCAGTAGACCTCTAAGTCTTTAAACTGGAAACAGATGACCTCTAAGTCGTTAAACTGGAAGCAGTAGACCTCTAAGTCTTTAAAATAGAAACAGATAACCTCTAAGTCGTTAAACTGGAACCGATGACCACTAAGTCGTTAAACTGGAAACAGTAGACCTCTAAGTCTTTAAACTGGAAACAGATGACCACTAAGTCGTTAAACTGGAAACCAATGACCACTAAGTCGTTAAACTGGAAACAGATGAGCTCTAAGTCGTTAAATTGGAAACAGTAGACCCCTAAGTCTTTAAACTGGAAACAGATGAACACTAAGTCGTTAAACTGGAAACAGATGAACACTAAGTCGTTAAACTGGAAAAAAATGACCACTAAGTCGTTAAACTGGAAACAGATGACCTCTAAGTCGTTAAACTGGAAACAGTAGACCTCTAAGTCTTTAAACTGGAAACAGATGACCACCAAGTCATTAAACTGGAAACCAATGACCACTAAGTCGTTAAACTGGAAATAGATGACCTCTAAGTCGTTAAACTGGAAACAGTAGACCCCTAAGTCTTTAAACTGGAAACAGATGACCACTAAGTCGTTAAACTGGAAAAAGATGACCGCTAAGTCGTTAAACTGGGCACAATAGACCCCTAAGTCTTTAAACTGGAAACAGATGACCTCTAAGTCGTTAAACTGGAAACAGATGACCCCTAAGTCATTAAACTGGGAACGAGGGAAATCCACTCATGTGTCCTCACGATGCATCAGGAGAACAAACCTTACGGG
Organism: Agapanthus africanus; assembly: GCA_030015575.1. NCBI lineage: Eukaryota > Viridiplantae > Streptophyta > Magnoliopsida > Asparagales > Amaryllidaceae > Agapanthus > Agapanthus africanus. Next base: position 74,058,626 of record JASDDO010000026.1, read on the forward strand.
ATCCTCACGACTCGTAAGAAAACACCTTCGTGGGATCCTTACGACTCACGAAGGAAAAACACACTTGGGGGTCCTCACGGCTCCTTACGACTCGTAGGGAGAAAATGCTTTTATGGGACCCTTACGGCCCATAAAATTGAAAAGCTTTAGGTGATAGGGATCTAAACCTGTCTCCTAAGCCATCGCTCCACATACCCCAATGGCGAATGATGAGTCACTCCTGGTACCATATTCCAATGCAGCAATGCAGACGCCAACCAAATTTCGAATCCCATACCCCGACGGCGAATGATAAGTCTCTCCTGGTGTCATATTCCACTGCAGCGATGCAGACGCCAACAAAGTCCCAAAATTTTTCCGGCCCTACGGTCTGGATCATACATCCTGTAAAACCGTATACAATCCACGGGCATAAAACAATCCCAATCTCTCCCAAGTCCTACCGGTGAGACTACATTCAAAGTCCCACCAAAAATTAAAAAAATAATGAAAAAAATGGTATATCCACAAGCAAGATGGGCACAGATGAAAACCCGAAAGGGCTCCGTGAGTAAAAACAACAGGACTGCCGGCGAGTTTGTGAAAACCCGAAAGGGGGCAAACTCGTAAAAAAAGAGATGAAATCCACTCACAAAGTCCTCTCGACTTTGTGAGGAGAAAATTCCCACATGAGATCCTTACGATTCACAAAAGAGCAACACACTTAGGAGTCCCCACGATTCCTAAAGAGAAAATACACCTGCAAAATCCTTTCGACTCGTAGGGAGAAAATGCTTTTATGGGACCCTTACGGTCCATAAAATTGAAAAGCCTTAAGTGATAGGGATCTAAACCCGCCTCCTAAGCCATCAATTCCCAAATCCTCTCGGGGCAAATGATGAGTTACTCCTGGTATTATTCCAATGCAGCAATGCAGATGCCAAACAAATCCCCAAATCCTCTCAAAGACAAATGATGATTCGCTCTTGGTACCATATTCCGCTGTAGCGATGCTGATGTCAACCTAAATTACAATCAATAAGTCAACTTCAACTCCGACACCGCAGAAAGCGGAGCAAGTCAGAATCCAATCTCGACACCGCAAGAAGCGGAGCAAGTCAAGTTCACCCCCGACACTGCAAGAAGAAGAACAAGTCGAATCGACCGTCCATGTCGCAAAAAGGGCAGTGCAGGCTTCCTACAAATCGGGAACCAAATCGCTCCGGATCAGAGCGTCGACCGTCCATGTCACAAAAAGGGCAGTGCAGGCTTCCCACAAATCGGGAACCAAATCGCTCCGGATCAGAGCGTCGACCGTCAATGTCGCAAAAAGGGCAGTGCAGACTCCCCACAAATCGGGAACCAAATCGCTCCGGATCAGGGCGTCGACCGTCCAGGTCGCAAAAAGGGCAGTGCAGGCTTCCTACAAAGCAGGAACCAGATCACTCCGGGCCAGGGAAAAGTCTACCACAGACACTCCGTCTCGGAGATGAGTCAAGCATCGACCGTCCATGTCGCAAAAAGGGCAGTGCAGGCTTCCCACAAATCGGGAACCAAATCGCTCTGGATCAGAGCGTCGACCGTCCATGTCGCAAAAAGGGCAGTGCAGGCTTCCCACAAATTGGGAACCAAATCGCTCCGGATCAGAGCGTCGACCGTCCATGTCACAAAAAGGGCAGTGCAGGCTTCCCACAAATCGGGAATCAAATCGCTCCGAATCAGGGCGTCGACCGTCCAGGTCGTAAAAAGGGCAGTGCAGGCTTCCTACAAAGCAGGAACCAGATCACTCCGGGCCAGGGAAAAGTCTACCACAGACACTCCGTCTCGGAGATGCGTCAAGCATCGACCGTCCATATCGCAAAAAGGGTAGTGCAGGCTTTCTACAAAGCAGGAACCAAATCGCTCCGGATCAGAGCGTCGACCGTCCATGTCGCAAAAAGGGCAGTGCAGGCTTCCCACAAATCGGGAACCAAATCACTCCGGATCAGAGCGTCAACCGTCCATGTCGCAAAAAGGACAGTGCAGGCTTCCCACAAATCGGGAACCAAATCGCTCCGGATCAGAGCGTCGACCGTCCATGTCGCAGAAAGGACAGTGCAGGCTTCCTACAAAGCAGGAACCAGAACACTCCGGGCCAGGGAAACGTCTACCATGGACACTCCATCTTGTAGGCGCGTCAAGCGTCGACCGTCCATATCGTAAAAAGGGCAGTGCAGGCTTCCCACAAATTGGAAACCAAATCGTTCCGGATCAGAGCGTCGACCGTCCATGTCGCAAAAAGGGCAGTGCAGGCTTCCTACAAAGCAGTAACCAGATCGTTCCGGGCCAGGGAAAAGTCTACCACGAACACTCCGTCTCGGAGATGCGTCAAGCGTCGACCGTCCATGTCATAAAAAGGGCAGTGCATCCCAAAAAGTGGGAACCAAGGCAATTCCCCTTCACGTGAAAGAAGATCCATCAATTTCATGCACACGGCTCACATCTGTGGTGTGCATTTATTGATGGGGGGCACTTTGTTGAAGTCGAAAATTGCATCCTCATTAACCACGTCAAAGTCAAGGTCAACCCCAAGTCAAGTGGGCCCAAGCCCAGATCAAGTGGGCCCATGTCCAGGTCGAGTCCGAACATGAAGCGGCCGGCCCTCCTCCATACCAAAATGAAGTCATGTAATAAATAATTTTTATGTAATTTTTTATGCATGAATGTAAACAAAATGGGCATAAACCCAAATTTTTGTAAGCCCACGGCTTATGTGCAAAAAGAAATAGCACATGAGTCATGGGATGGGCAAAATGCCATTTTGTAATGCCCAAGGGGCTATATGTAAATGTGTAAGCCTATAAGAGGCAACATGATGAAAATATCTAAGACACTTTTCATTTCCCCAAAAACTAGGGTTCTTTGTGCCTCCTGCTCCTTCTCCAAGGTTCTAAACCTTCTCATTTCTTTTAAATTAAATCAAGAGTTTTACTCTTTATTTTTCAAAACTAAGTAGTTTTCCACCACGAAACCCACAGAGGGGAACTCAGATCTCCCATCAGATCTCAAAAAGAAGAGATTTTTAAAATCTCACATCTCTTGATCTTCAAGATCCTGCCAACAGAGGAGGAAGAAGGAGGCCCATCTCCGAAAATCCCATCTTGGGGAAGATTCAGGGCTCAAAAGAAGAACCCCTTTCATCACCTCCAAAATATCTTAGAAGTTCAACTCCTTAAGAATATATATATATAAATACACACACACACACCACACACACACACACACACACATACAAAATAATAAATATTTCCTTTCTGAAGTATAGCTTCTGGTGCAGGGACAAAGTCGCCTTTCCCGTCGGCGCCCAGAGCGCTTGCGCCCACATGCCAAGCACATGGTGCGCTTATAGCGCTAGCGCCCAGCGCTCAGAGCGCTCGTGCCCATGTGCTGAGCACGTGGGTGCGAGCGCTCTGAGCGCTAGCGCCCACGTGCGAGGCACGTGGCGCGCCCAGCGCTCATCGCACTAGCGCCCACGTGCCGGGCACGTATGCGCCCAGCACCCAGAGCGCTCGTGCCCACGTGTGTACCCAGCGCCCAATTGCAGGGCACGTGGTGCGCCCAGCGCTCAGAGCGCTCGTGCCTACGTGCCGGGAACGTGTGCGCCCAGCGCCCAGGGCGCTCACGCCTACGTGCCGGGCATGTGGTGCGCCCAGCGCTCAGAGCGCTAGCGCCCAGCGTTCGCGCTCCGCGCCCTGCGCCAGCGCCCAGCGCCTGTGCGCTAGGCGCTGGCATCCACGCATCCTTTGGACGCCCCTTTCCCCCCCTTTATATATATATATACATACATACACACACACACACATACTCTACAACACTGTCCTTCCCAAAATAATTTGGGCCGAGGCGCTGCCCCGCACCCTGTAAGGGGGCCGCTAGCCCCCTTGACCCCCAGCCCGCTATCCGGGTAGCGGGCCCCCCGTAAAAACTCTGCGGGGCCCCCGATATATCCAAGACCCCTTCAAAACACGATAATGCACATTGAGTTCGCATGACCAGTTTAACCCGTCAATCGAAGGTTCTCTCGCTCCAAATGCGAGGGGTAATTAACGGTAACTTAGTCCGCGGCTGCCGGAGATTTGGATCCCCACAATCATTAAACCCCGGCCTATCCTAGGCAGGAGGAATCTGTATTACGCCTGACAAGCGCGCGCGTATTCCCATCTCAATGGGGTGACGAAAAACACTCTACAAGACCCTTTGACGTTCACCTGATAATAAATTGAACGAAGATCTAACTTTGAGAAAATGCAAGACCCACTTAGCTGATCGAACAGATCGTCGATGCTCGGTAGTGGATACTTGTTCTTTATAGTTACTTCGTTCAGAGCTCTATAATCAATGCACATTCTGTATGAACCTTCTTTCTTCTTCACAAGAAAAACTGGAGATCCCCAACTTAAAATACTGGGACGAATCCATCATTTCTGCAGAAGTTCGTCCAGCTGAGTACGGACCTCCTCCAAACCTTCAGCGCTTAACCGATATGGTGCTTTGATCACCGGTTGTGCACCAGGTACTAAATCAATTCCGAATTCAAGAGCTTGGTCAGGAGGCAAACCAGATATGTGTTCAGGAAATACGTCGTCGAACTCTCGAACTGCCTCTGGCTTGTCTTCTCCTGCCTGTAGAGTTGCAATTACTGTCTTCTTCGGTTTTGCTTTGTATGTGCTATGCTCCCGGGTACGGTCTCCACTTTTGAAATAAAAGACCGGATGCTCTGGAATCTCAAACACTACTCTTCTTTGACGACAGTCGATGGTAGGATATAATGTTCCTAGCCAATCCATACCCAAAACTACATCGAAGTTCGGTATGTCCAGCACCTTGAAGTCAGTATAGAATTCTTTACTGCAGACGACCACTGGACATATGTCGTATCCCATTGTTTCCTTTAGAACACCATTCCCTGAACTGACATTTCAGTTGGATACGAGCAGTTTGGCTGGAATCGCATGAGTTCGGACGAACCGTTGCAACATAAAGAAATAAGATGCTCCAGTATCGAAGAGTGCTAGTGCAGGTAGTGAGGCTACTAAGATCGTACCTAAGTTATGTGGGATAGGTTTTAGGTTTAGGAAAAGATATATGGATGTAAATAAGTATTGAATAGATTTGAAAGATGGGAAGTTACCAGTGATGACTTGGCCAGTGGCTTCAGCTTCTTCCACAGTCATTGTAAAAGCCTGTCGCCTAGGTACATTCCTCCTTGCTGGAGGAGCATTCCTCTGTCCGTTCTTCTGTCCCTGAGATAGGTTCCTTTGCTCTTGATAGAATTGATGAGGAAGAGGTGCAGTAGGTCCACGAGGAGGTGGAGCTGGGAGAGCAAAACATGGTGCAGGTGCCTGAATAGCTGGCCGCTGTGGATAGGTGATTGCTGGTGTGGGTGCCTGATACTGATTGAGTTTTTGAGGACAAGACCGAATATCATGTGTGGATGAGCTACAAACTAAGCAGAGGCGATTAGCACGCCTATAATCCTTCGCCAGGTGTCCATTCCTTTTGCAATAAAAGCAGCAATCTGGACTGGGCCGGTTGAAAGGTACTCCCGGTCTCCTGGGTACAAAATGTGGCCTGGAAGAGGCTCCTCCTGCTATCTGAGTAGCATGGCACTTCATACCAGCAGATTGAGGTCTTCCCTTCTTCTTCACTACTGCCTCGTGTCGACGGGCAGCTTTCAGAGCTAGGCCATGGGTTGTGAAATCCCCTATAGCTAGAGCAGCTTGGATTTCTGGTCCAACCCCTGCTGAAATCGTCTGGCCCTGATCTCAGCAGTCGGAATAAGGTATGCCGCGAACCTGTTACGGTCTTGTGTTAGCTGTGTAGTATGTGATATTAGATAATCGAATATTAAGACATAACTTACTTGCTCAACATGGTGAACTCTGCATCATACTCATCCACTGATTTGCTCCACATAGAGCCTTGTTGTAAGTGGATGAATTGCTGCTCCGTGTCGAATCGGGCAGTCTCTGGAAAATACTTCGCGTCGAAAATGTCGCGAAAAGTCTACCATTCGATCGGATGGAAAAGACAACTTTCTTCCGCCTTCCACCATACTCGGACGTTATCCGTGAGTTGCAGCTTCGTAACCCTTACCCAAGCAATGTCTGGCACTTGTGCTGCTTCCAGATCATCTTTGATCGACTGAGCCCATTCTTCAGCTTCCAAGGGGCTCTCTTTCCCAGAAAATTGCTTCGGATGAAGTGCCCGGAATTGCTTCACTCCATGTGCTTCCGCTTCTGGACGGTTCATTAGTTTGGTAGTCTGCTGCTGCTGTCCTTCCAGGAGGCTCTTAATTGCCTCGAGCAGTACTGTCTGCTCATTGATCGGAGCTACAACGGTAGGCGTAAGTGGAAGAGGTGGTGGTGTGTTGTTGACGTTTGTACTCGTGTTGTTAGGAGAATCCATAACCTTGAAAGAAAAATAAGGCTAGGATAGATTCAAAAATTATTAAATACAAAGAATGTTTAGTTGCTGAGTCTTGTAATTCTTGTGTTATATTGCTTAGGTTTCTACGCAGAAATGACTTGAAAAAACCTGTCACGCCCCGCTTCCCAGAGTACGGTAAGGAGACGTGACGGGTCACACGACGCATTTACTCCGAAGTAAACACGCTAAGCGTAAATAAGCAATATAGTAAAGTACACAAGTAAGACATGAGATGTAAATGAACATCAACTTTTATTTATTAAGCATCCTTTACAATACAACTGGAAATGTAAATACAAGACTGAAAGCAATGTCTAAACAATGGCATGAACTGAAAGTAAAGTATATACAAGTGACTAGAGCTCTGGGTTTTCTGAGAACTGCTCCAAGTCGTCTGTGCTGGGCTCGATCTCCAGAGAATCGGATCCTCTTGATAACATTCCAAAGAAAGAAGAGAAAAGGAATGTCGTCAGCGAACAATCGCTCGGTAAGTCCCAAAGAGATGTAGAATGAGAATAGACAGGTAAGAGATTATAACTGGTATAAAATTGATAGTTATGTTAACGCAGTTGTTTGTAGCTTGGTACAGAATATGCCAGTGTATACAAGAGGAGTCCAGCTTACCCCGTAGACTATGGTATACAGATCACAAGGCTCCGCCAAAACCCACGGGACAACGGCAACGGATGTTCAGGTTAGGTGTATTAAAGTGACCGTCTCGTACCACTTTTAACACATTCCGTACCAGTCTATCCCTTTAAAACCCCGTAATGTATTTTGTATTGATGTGTATTGTTTTGTTTAATAGATGTAAGACTTGCTGAAATCATGATATCAGTAGTTCATGTAAACGGAAAGGATATAAACGGATAGTCATGTAAATAATGTCAAATGTATATCCATGGTTCGATCAAATCAATTCATGTTGATATAGATTGTATTCTGGTATAAATGGATTCATGTTGAATTGGAGTTATACCTGAATTGTATTCAAGGATGGATTGATTTTAGATTATACTGAGACTCTGACTGAGTCAGATACTTTAAAACGAATTAAATTCCTAAATTAGTTTTGGAGTTATCGGTAACTGCTGCAAATGGACGGCAGGATTTGTGACTTTTTCCAAACCAATTACCGTATTGATAACGCCGTTTTAGTTGTCTATTTTAAATAGGCAAACACCCAAATTCTCCGGCTCCTGAGGCTCAAGAGAACTGGTCGCGCTTAAACCAATATTTATTAGGGTTCTTATTGTAATTTAATATAACTTGAGAGAGTTTTATGAAAAGTAGTTTTAATATATTTTCAAAATACACCTCAAGTATTTAATTATCGTATTTAGGATTTTCATGGATGTAAAATTTAAAAGATGAAATATTCTAGTGGATATAAACCTAAATTGAATAGTATATGATATTTTCATGTAAATTGACTTGTATTGATTCTTGATGGTACTTTCATGAACTTTTGTGATTCTTTTCTTTTGATTAGAAAACATGGAATATATTATATATTTAAAATAAATATTTTGATAATATATATATATATAATTATTAAAAATAGAATTTATTTATTAATAGAAATCACATTTTCTTAGAAATTGTAATAAAAATTCCATCGAGATCGTATGTTTCGTGAGGAGGTCTGCATCTCGCCCTACTAGTCCGATAGATGTGCGATAACCCGCACCAACCAAATCGGATTCCCCAAAATGGGTTGTAAGGAAATAATCGTATGGAATTTAATTAAAACAATTTGAAGAATACGGTTTTAATAGTTTATGGTATTTAAATGTAAAATTCGTCTTAGCCACAAAAATATCGTTGTCAAGCAATTGTGTTATGTCAAGATGAGTGTTGTGATGAGATACGTCATTACCTCGTGCAATCTTCTAAAGGTAATATGAGCAAAATGAAGAAATAATATCGTAGGTAAACTTGATGGGATTTAACCGTAAAAGTGAACTAAAAGTTGTATAACATTATAATTTTGAATTGAAAGTTGTTCTACATATTGTCTTATGGTTTCTAAACAAGATATGAAGAGATGGTTAATTTATGGTTAACAAAAATTAAGTTTTTAAAGAAATTAGAATCGGAAGTCGGATTAACTCCGCTTCCGACGAGTTTTGAAAAGAGATGTCTTTTTAATAGAAAGAGAGAAGGGGAGAGGGGACTTACGGATTGAGAAGAGGGAGGGGAGGTAGAGGATGGGTTTGCAATCGTCGTGGAGTCGCGGGGTCGCCGGATTTGTCCCGAGTCGTCGCCGGAACTTGACTTTGAGCTAACTCCACTTGTACAACTTTTTGGACTTGGAAAATTTAGAGAGTTTTGGCAAAGGATTTCTGAATGAGGAGGCAATGGTTTATGGTGGTATTTATAGGAGAAATTAGGGTTTAGGGTATTGAAGAATGGAATTAAAATGCATTAACATTTTGGATTAATGCCTCATTTTAATTCTCTGGAAATGTGCAGGGAAAACAAACAGACTAGGATTAGTGGGGGAGTCCAAGAGGTGGTAGAGAAATTTTTTTGGAGCATTAGCTACCGGGGGGACCGGCGGCACCGGCCCCAAGCCCAATATCGCTGGCCAAGTTGGAGGTTTTGGGCTCTGAAATCATGCCACGTGTCCTAGTCGTTGTTAATTGTATTTTACACATGTTTGATTTTTCAATGACTTTTCATTTTACGTGTATTGCACGTGTAACTTTTGGGCTTCCAAAAAGTTTTTTAAAAAAATCAGCGAAAATAACATGTGGCAAGGGGGATTCAAACACAGGGATTACGTCACAGCAGTGCAAGGTTTTACCAATGAGCTATAAGTGCTTTCTTGCTGTTTAAAAACAAATCAAATTTATAACTTGTGGTCAGGATTTACAAATACTCCATTTGTACATTAACTTTAAAAGTCTTCTGTACATTAAAACAGAGTCGTTAAAATTTTGTTTAACAGAGAAGATCTTTTTTATTTTAGAAAGATTAGGGAAATATTTCCCACATAAAATTTAATTCTATCAGATGGTTTAATTGGTGATTTTATCTCCATTGGATTTTAAATTCAAGATTCTCTGTTAGAGAAAAATCTTTCCATATTAGAAAGACCAGTGAAAATATTTCCGAAATAAAATTTAATTCTATCACGTAAAATTTATTTCTATTATATAAGAGCGTTTTAAATTGGGGTGCTCACGTGAATATCACGTGAGCGCTGCCATATACATATATGGCAACACGTGAGCGCTGCCATATACATATATGGCAACGGCGCCTGCATGTGAGTGCTGCAATAAGAATGCGGTAAGGAAACTCACGTGTTTAACACGTGGATGCTCACATGTTTAACACGTGGGTGCTATCATAGGATTTATTCCTGTCTGAAGCCGGTACTCACATACTTTGCATGTGAGTGCTTACGTGCTATACACGTGGGGGTTGTCCTCTATAAAAAGGAACAACAAGTTTTGATCCAAAAATTTTTGCAGGAACAGCTGGGTTCAAAGAGAATTGAATTAATTGATATAAGCTGTAATTTGGGGTCAACATCTTACTTATGTTGCTAGATTCCATCACATTCTTTCCTGTAACTGTGGTCCAAATGAATGATGCACCTATTATCATGCATTTATAAATTTCCAATTTTACTGGTCCAACTAGTGCATGAGTTTTAGACTTTTAGCTTACTACACAAGTATGTGCTCGAGCTTCTGCCACGTTTTTAACTTACCTTGTGCTCAACTTTTTTCATATTATAATTTTGGTGCTATGATTAAGGGGGAAATAAATTAGTTTTAGAAATTTGTACCGCTTCTTAAGAGTAAGAAACTTATTATCTAAAGTTTAAATAAATTAGTATGGATTTTATGTGGTTTGGAGGGGGAGGGGGGGCAATTTAAGAGAATTTAACATGCTATTGATACACAAGCGTCTTTATAAATTAACATCTTTATGATTGTATCTTGTTCATGATTTTAAATTTAAATAATAATATTAATTCTAGAGCATTTATGGTGCATGGGCTATAGCGCGGACTGGCTTCACCAGATGCGTCAGATACTTGAAGATCGAGCACCCATATTGAGCCAGCCGTGATTTTTTTAATATTTTTGTAGGATGACAAGATATTATCAGTTTGCGACATGTGTATATTTTGGATATCGGTTGTATATGATGACTATGATCATGATTTATAGTGATTTTGTATTGTGTCTGTTTATTTCGTTATATATTATGCGTGAGATTTTATTGATATATATTTTTGTATTTGGGTATATGATATAGTGTATGATATATTATTGTGTTCATAGCGGATAAAAAAAAGAGATAGCATTTTAAAAAAAAATTTAAAAATGTCTATTTGCCTCTACGGTTCCAACGGAAAGAGCATATATACTATCAGTTTTTTCTGTTTAAAAAAATTCCTCTTGCCCTTACGGGTCACACCGTAGGGCCATATAGTTATGATCAGCCTGGAATGACACGGCCAACTGAGATCCAAACTTACGTGAGACAAAGGAAGAAGATGCAATCCAAAAAATCATCGACTGCTCACCAATCTTCCTCTGAGGACTCGGTATTTTGCGGCTCATTTGTGGAGGCCTTGGATGGTCTTTACAATGGATCCCCATTTGTCTCAAGGGTTTCTTGAGTGGTTTGAACGTTGGGTAGGCCCAGTGCTTTCCTCGCTCGAGGAACTTGATTACCCTGAGGGGTTGGGTTTCTGATGGATCCAGAATAGAGAGAAAGCCTTCAAGCTCCATCCCAACTAGTCCCGGGTCCCAGAAAAAGACTGCATAGAAGTAGCTCGTGGAAATGGTAGGGATAAGATATTATTATTTTTAAATTTTAAAAAAAAATTAATAAAAAATAACCGTCCCTGCGTTGGAAACCGTAGAGACAGTTGCACTTACGGTGATATCCGTAGGGGCAAAGTTTCTTCCGTAGGGGCAGAAACTTGCCCCTATGTCGTTTTAACCTACGGATGCAATTTTTGCCTCTATGGTTCTAGGCGGTGCTCTGCCCTACCGTTCTAACCATTGGGGCAGACCTTATTTGTAGTAGTGGTTGTTTACCAATATAAGTTGAAATAGGAAGTTGCAAATAAACGTTGTACTTTCAATTTCATATCTTGTGTTGAGCTGTTTACTTTTATACATCCTTTCGTTAATTCTTATACATCTTTTTGTTATTTCATCGAAGTTGGCCTAAAGTATAAGATCAGAAGTTTAATATAGGGGGGTTTTACTAAAATGCCCCAAAGCTTAGCTTATTACTAAAACATCCCCCGAAACTTGGTAATTACTAAAACATCTTCTAAAACTTTAAACAGTCACTAAAGCTGGGAAACTTTAAACAATCACTAAAACCGGCTTTAGCACGGTTTTCAGCCATTAAATTTGTTTCTTTATTTTCTAACCCATAACAAAAGAATTAATAATAAAATTCTTAGTTAACTAAACCCTAACCTATCCCTTTTCCCTCCCACCCTCCGACCAAATCAAACATCAGCCCTCATTTGTTCAAATCACCATCTTCCTCATCATACTCAATTATCGTTATCTTTATCAATTTTTCATGTTTAATCAAATCATTCTTAATTTTGATCTTAAAATTATCTTAATTATAAAATAAACAAAGTTTAATGTAAAATTAATTAAAAGATAATTGTAAAAGAACCATTAACTTTATATGCTATAAAGGAGTTAAATGAATATTCTTAAAAATGCTCTTTTTAGGCCCTCGGGATGCTTTAAGTGAATTTTTTAATTTTTGAGGGTGTTTTAGTAATTACCATATATTTCGGAAGGTGTTTTATTAATTAGCTAAGTTTTGGAGAGCAACTTTAGGGCTGTTTGGTTGCAGGATTATAATAGGATTTGATACTGTTTGGATTCTTGAATTTGGTTGTAGGATTTTTGTGGTTTTGGATTTCCTTGTTTTTTGTGAGGGGCCCATTATTTTTTTGGATTCTTGAATCCTAAAAAAAACTATGGATTTATATGGATTTGGTACTGTTTACATGGATGCCACGTACTTTATGTTATTAAAAAAATCTCTCTCTCTCTATAGTCCTCAAATCCAAATCTCACTTATTTTTTCCAAACCAAACAAGGATTACACGGTTCTACGAATCCAACACTAGTAATTCAATACCAATCAAACACAAAATTAGCTAATCCAGAATTTTTCAATTCTCAGTCCAAATTTCAAAATACTGCAACCACACGGACCTTTAGACAGAAGATAATTTTTATAGTCTTTGCTATATAATCCAAACTAGCATCTCTCAAACAACACAAGCTAAATCATCGACCATGGATCTCTCTATCATCATCATCTCCCTCCTCTTTCTCCTCTCTCTCCTCCTCCTCCTCTCCTCAACAAGAACCAACAAACACATCAATCTCCCCCCGGGCCCAACCAACCTCCCCGTCATCGGAAACCTCCATCGATTCACATCCGCCCCGCATCGCGCCCTTCACAAACTGTCCCAAAAACACGGCCCTATCATGTTCCTCAGACTCGGCACGGTCCCAGCCATCATCGCCTCGTCGGCCTCCACGGCCAAAGAATTCTTGAAAACACATGACCTCAGCTGCTGCAGCAGACCCCTGCTCACTCCTTTAAAAAAACTCACCTACAACTTTTGCGACGTCGCGTTCTCCCCCTACGACGAGCAGTGGAGAGAGCTGCGCAAGATTTGCATCCTCCATCTTTTCAGCAGCAAAAAGGTCGCGTCTTTTCGTGCCATAAGAGAAGAGGAGGTCGACAGAATGATTGGTTGCATATCATCTTCTTGTTCTGAGAATACAGAGATTGATATAAGTGAGATGCTTCTCGAGCTCGCTTATGATGTTACGTGCAGGGCCGCGCTTGGAAAGAGATATGATACCGGAGGAAGCGGCCTGTCTCGGATTCTTAGCGAGACGCAGGCGCTGTTTAATGCGTTCTTTTTCGCTGATTATATACCGATGTTGGGGTTTCTCGATGCGTTGACGGGGACGGGAGAGAGGTTGGAGAAGAATTTCCGAGAGCTCGATGAGTTCTACCAGAAGGTTATTGATGAGCACTTGGATATGAGGAAGAGGAATGAGGATGAGGATGGAGATTTTGTGCATGTTTTGCTTGATATGAAGAAAAGAGATGGATTTTTAACTGATGATCATATCAAGGGAGTTCTTATGGTAGTAGTGTTCTTCACTTCATTTTTACTTTTATTTTGTTTGGCTAAATTACGTAAACTTAGTTTTTCCATTTTACTTCATTTTTGAAAATCATATCAATCTTTAATTTTAAAAGAACAAATTTCGGATCAAATATACTCTGAGAAGTAACAAAAAGTTAAGGGTAGTTTAGTGTGAATTACCCTTTTTGTTATTTTTTCCTTCCTTCTCTAAAAATAATTTGAAGAGGACGGACTAATGTTAAAAATGGTAGGAAAAACCGCTGCTACCGGAGTGTCTGGTCATTTAGAAATCAATAAATTTTATTTTGATTTAATTTTGTTATTTTTTTGTAAGTTAAACAACAGTTCTAATGTGGGTTTTAACTGCTTTAAATACTTGAGTCCCTCTTCAGTCGAGTTTTGAAGTTAAAACCGATATTGTTTGAAGTTAAATTGAACATTTGAAGCCGAAGCTGCTCAAAATTCAAAACCAAAGCTGCCCAAGAATCTTAGCTTTAAAATAAAAATAAAAACTAAAAATCCTATTTGCCCCCATCCCTTAGTTCGAACCCAAAATTGAAACTCCATCAAGTTCAAACCCGAAGTCTCCAAGCCAAAAACCCTATTAGTGCATGTCAAAGGATCCAAGTTGAAGTCCGAATACCGGACTTGAAAAATTCCGGTTGAAGTCCCCAAAATCTTAGTTAATCGAAGTCTTAGCGGGTAGAGAAAATGAAAACATGAAAAGAATTGAAAGACTGGGTTAATTTATATGCAAGTATTGCACCAACACATACTTACACTTTATAAGACTTTATAAAGATATAAATATCAATAAAAAAATACATGATGATAAAAATACTTACTACAACTAAATCCATAAACCTTTAAATGTATTTAATATAAATAAGAAATAAAGTATGGTTAACGGACTAAAGCTGTGAATATATGATTTCACATGAGTGTAAAATAATGTATTAAGTGATAGCTCTCCACCCTTAAGCGGCGTTTATCTAAAATGCAAGCACTGAAAACAAGAAGTATACACCAAAAAACAAAATAAGCCATATATATGTGTGATCGTATATATTAATAAAAACATAGAGATTACACCCTGACTTATTTTTTGTTTGCACATACTATTTGTTTTAAGAATTTTATTATTCCTATCTTTAGTAAGTAGCAGTGTAAAAAGGACAGGCCGGGTCCGCTCCTTATCATGCTGGGTCCGTTTGACCCAGTCAAAATCAGGTTCGGGATCGATCCATCCATCTAATAATCGGTTTAGTTTTTTTAAACCCATATCCGATCCATTTAATATTCAGGTCGGGCCATAATTAGATCATTCGACCCGAGCTATGTTGATTCATTAATTTTTGTTTTATTTATGAACAATACAAATTAGTTATTACAAATTTGATGTTTATGAATAAATTTCCATATATACAAAAAGTAGAACCAAAAATGCCAGAGAACAAGGAATAAGAGAGAAAACGAACGGATTAGGAGATAATGTATTCGGGTTAAACGGGTCGAAAGGAGTCGTGATACATGACTCATACCGACCGTTTATTAAACAAATAAGACCGGGCAGCCCAATTAAAAACTTAGGGTTTCGGGTCAGGTTATCGTTAACATTGGCATTGGTGAATTACAATTTGAGTTTTAGTTGATGCTCCATCTTTTTCATTATCATGCTGTATGAATTCTTAATTTCCTTGGCAGAATGTATTCGTCGCTGGATCAGACACATCCTCAGCAGCAGTAGAATGGGCAATGTCAGAGCTGATGAGAAAACCAAGAGCCATGAAGAAACTACAAGACGAAGTAAGAAGCCTCATAGGAAACAAAGCAAAGGTCAATGAAACCGACCTTGACCGGCTTCGGTTCTTGAAATCGGTCTTAAAAGAGACAATGAGACTGCACCCTCCAGCTCCACTGCTCGTCCATAGGGAAACCAGACAACACGTTAATATAAACGGTTATGACGTCCCAGCGAAATCAAGATTGCTCATCAACGCGTTTGCAATAGCAAGGGACGCAGATGCCTGGGAAAGGCCCGATGAATTCTATCCAGAAAGATTCATGGATCGTTCCATAGATTTTCTGGGGCATGATTATGAGTTCATACCATTTGGAGCCGGACGGAGGATTTGCCCGGGACTGCATTCTGGGGTTGCGGTGGTTGAACTTGCGCTCGCGAATCTTGTTTATCATTTCAACTGGGGACTGCCGAAAGGGACATCCAAAGAGGATATTGATATGGGTGAATCTACTGGTATTACAGTGCATAGAAAGGTTGGTCTTCAACTTGTGGCCACAAAGTATCAAGGAGCCAAGGGCGCCTAAATATGGTTAGATGAGAACCAGGCTTTAGCACTTGAATGAAGTCCAATGCATGTGAAGATCTTCTCTCTTTCAGCTATTGCATCATGGTTGTGTATTATACATGCTATGCAGAACTTTTATTAGTCGTAAATTTCCCTAATTACTCTTTAATTACTATATATGGTTGTCTTATGCTAAAACTATCTTAATGTTATTTAGTTGCAGTCAACCAAAATCCTAATCCAATTGGTTCGTCACTCATGCACTACAACTTTTCGAAACAAGATGGGAGGTCACCATTTCGATCCTCAAAATATTTGCATGCATCCAAAGAAAAAAATCCCCCTTTTATAACTTTGATTTTAATCAAGTTTTTACTATTGTACCCTTAATTATAGCAGTAGAAAAGCCCAGTGTTTAGTAAAAATAACCATTTTTTTTATTTATTATGGCGGTTGATGTTCTTTTTGAGGTAAAAGGTATTAATTAATGTTATGATTTAGTTAAACAAATTAATTTAACACCCAAAGATGCTGGGATTCTGGTGAAAAGTGTCTTTGAAACTTTTTGTCAGAAATACATATCCACCGTTCATCACCGTAGCAAATCAAGAGCATCAACAACTGTTATTATTAATTTCCATTCGCAAAGTCTTCCTTTATTTTTATATCCCTTAATAATAGAAAGTAAATAATTCCATAATTCGCGTCAAAAATGTCGCGAAAAGTCTTCCATTCGATCGGCTGGGAAAGACGACTTTCTTCCGCCTTCCACCATACTCGGACGTTATCCGTGAGTTGCAGCTTCGCAATCCTTACCCAAGCAATGTCTGGCACTTGTGCTGCTTCCAGATCGTCTTCGATCGACTGAGCCCTTTGTTCAGCTTTCAAGGAGCTCTCTTTCCTAGAAAATTGCTTCGGATGAAGTGCCTGGAATTGCCTCACTCCATGTGCTTCCGCTTCTAGACGGTTCATTAGTTTGGTAGTCTGTTGTTGCCGTCCTTCCAGGAGGCTCTTAATTGCCTCGAGCAGTACCGTCTGCTCATTGATCGGAGCTACAACGGTAGGCGTAAGTGGAAGAGGTGGTGTGTGTTGTTGACGTTTGTACTCATGTTGTTGGGAGAATCCATAACCTTGAAAGAAAAATAAGGTTATGATAGATTCAAAAATTATGAAATACAAAGAATGTTTAGTTGCTGAGTCTTGTAATTCTTGTGTTATATTGCGTAAGTTTCCATGCAGAACTGACTTGCAAAAACCTGTCACGCCCCGCTTCCCAGAGTACGGTAAGGAAACGTGACGGGTCACACGACGTATTTACTCCGAAGTAAACACGCTAAACGTAAATAAGCAATATAGTAAAGCACACAAGTAATGCATGAGATGTAAATGAACATCAACTTTTATTTATTAAACATCCTTTACAATACAGCTGGAAATGTAAATACAAGACTGAAAGCAATGCCTAAACAATGACATGAACTGAAAGTAAAGTATATACAAGTAACTAGAGCTCTGGGTTTTCTGAGAACTGCTCCAAGTCGTCTGTGCTGAACTCGATCTCCAGAGAATCGGATCCCCTTGACAACATTCCAAAGAAAGAAAAGAAAATGAATGTCGCCAGTGAACAATCGCTCGGTAAGTCCCAAAGAGATGTAGAATGAGAATAGACAGGTAAGAGATTATAATCGGTATAAACTTGATAGATATATTAACGCAGTTGTTTGTACCTTGGTACAGAATAAGCCTGTGTATACGATAGGAGTCCAGCTTACCCTGTGGACTATGGTATATGAATCATAAGGCCCCGTCAAAACCCACGGGATAATGGCAACGGATGTTCAGGTTTGGTTTATTAAAGTGACCGTCTCGTACCACTTTTAACACATTCCTTACCAGTCTACCCCTTTAAAACCCCGTAATATATTTTGTATTGATGTGTATTGTTTTGTTTAATAGATGTAAAACTTGCCAAAACCATGATATCAGTGGTTCATGTAAACGGAAAGGATATAAACGGATAGACATGTAAACAATGTCAAATGTATTTCTATGGTTCGATTAAATCAATTCACGTTGATATAGATTGTATTCTGGTATAAATGGATTCATGTTGAATTGGAATTATACCTGAATTGTATTCAAGGATGGATTGATTTCAGATTAGACTGAGACTCTGACTGAGTCAGATGCTTTAAAACGAATTGAAGTCTTGAATTAGTTTTGGAGTTATCGGTAACTGCTGCATATGGACGGCAGGATTTGTGACTTTTTCCAAACCAATTACCGTATTGATAACCCCGTTTTAGTTGTCTACCTTAAATAGGCAAGCACCCAAATTCTCCGGCTCCCTGAGGCTCAAGAGAACTGGTCGCGCTTAAACCAATATTTACTAGGGTCCTTATCGTAATTTAATATAACTTGAGAGAGTTATATGAAAAGTAGTTTTGATATATTTTCAAAATACACCTCAAGTATTTAATTATCGTATTTAGGATTTTCATGGATGTAAATTTAAAAGATGAAATATTCTAGTGGATATAAATCTAAATTGAATAATATATAGTATTTTCATGTAAATTGACTTGTATTAATTCTTGATGGTACTTTCATGAACTTTTGTGATTCTTTTCTTTTGATTAGAAAACATTGAATATATTATATATTTAAAATAGATATTTTGATAATATATATATATAATTATTAAAAATAGAATTTATTTATTAATAGAAATCACGTTTTCTTAGAAACTGTAATAAAAATTCCATCAAGATTGTATGCTCCGTGAGGAGGTCTGCATCTCGCCCTACTAGTCCGATGGATGTGCGATAACCCGCACCAACCAAATCGGATTCCCCAAAATGGGTTGTAAGGACATAATCGTATGGAATTTAATTAAAACAATTTGAAGAATACGGTTTTGATAGTTTATGGTATTTAAATGTAAAATTCATCTTAGCCACAAAAATATTGTTCTCAAGCAATTGTGCTATGTCGAGATGAGTGTTGTGATGAGGTAGGTCATTATCTCATGCAATCTTCTAAAGGTAATATGAGCAAAATGAAGAAATAACGTCGTAGGTAAACTTGATGGGATTTAACCGTAAAACTGAACTAAAAATTGTATAACATTATAATTTTGAATTGAAACTTGTTCTACATATTGTCTTATGGTTGCTAAACAAGATATGAAGAGATGGTTAATTTGTGGTTAAGAAAAATTGAGTTTTTAAAGAAATTAGAATCGGAAGTCGGATTAACTCCGCTTCCGACGAGTTTTGAAAAGAGATGTCTTTCTAATAGAAAGAGAGGAGGGGAGAGGGGACTTACGGATTGAGAAGAGAGGGGAGGTAGAGGATGGGTTTGCAAGCGTCGCAGAGTCACGGGGTCGCCGGATTTGTCCCGAGTCGTCGCCGGAACTTGATCTTGAGCTAACTCCACTTGTACAATTTCTTGGACTTAGAAAATTTAGAGAGTTCTGGCAAAGGACTTCTAAATGAGGAGGCTATGGTGTATGGTGGTATTTATAGGAGAAATTGGGGTTTAGGGTATTGAAGAATGGAATTAAAATGCATTAATATTTTGGATCAATGCCTCATTTTAATTCTCTGGAAATGTGCAGGGAAAACAAACAGAATAGGGTTAGTGGGGGAGTCTAAGAGGTGCTATAGAAATTTTTTTGGAGCATTAGCTACCGGGGGGACCGGCGGCATCGGCCCCAAGCCCAATATCGCCGGCCAAGTTGGGGGGTTTGGGCTCTGAAATCATGCCACGTGTACTGGTCGTTGTTAATAGTATTTTGCACATGTTTGATTTTTTAGTGAATTTTCATTTTACGTGTATTGCGCGTGTAACTTTTGGGCTTCCATAAATTTTAAAAGAAAAATCAGCAAAAATAACATGTGGCAAGGGGGATTCGAACACAAGACTTACGTCACAGCAATGCAGGGTTTGACCAATGAGCTACAAATGCTTTCTTACTGTTTAAAAACAAATAAAATTTATAACTTATGGTCAGGATTTACAAATACTCCATTTGTACATTAACTTTAAAAATTTTCTGTACATTCACCACTACAAATAAGGGTTGTCCCTATGGACTTATCCGTAGGAGCAAATCACTGCCCCTACGAATATATCCGTAGGGGCAAGAAAATACCCTGTAGGTGCAAACACCGTAGGTGCAAGTTTTATCCTTGAACATACCCCTACGGTCAAAAACTTGCCCTTACAGAGTAATGTGTAGGTCCAGTTGTCCCTACAGATTAGGCTGTAGGGACAAAAAATTAATATAATTTATCTGTTCATATAATAAATTAGGTGTCCCTACGGACTTATCCGTAGGGCTAAACAGTTGCCCCTACGGATAAGTGCGTAGGTATAAATCAGTAAGGACAAAATATCAGGTATCCTGATATTTTGTCCCTACGGATACCTGTGTAGGGGCATTTGTTTGCCCCTAAGAATATATCTATAGAGACAAGCGTAAACCCTAATATTGAGATCATAGGGGCAAAATATCAGGTATCCTGATATTTTTCCCCTACGGATAAATTTGTAGGGGCAATGTTGGGCCCTACGGATTAATCCGTAGGTACATATTATCAGTTTTTTTAAAAAAAATGGCTGCCTATTTTTTTCTCGCCCTGTGCACAATAATATATACATCATATATAAAATTAATCAGCACGCAGAACATATATCGCAGTATTCATAATCACATCTCATGCATAATATACAAAAGAAATCAACATGCAGAATTTGATATCAATATAAACACGCAAACACCACCAATATCAATATCGTCCAAAATATAGTACAATATGTATAATATAAATAAATACATGTTTAAAATATAAGAATTAAAAAGCTACCCTAGCTCGGTCCAGCTCCACCTCTGATAAACGCCATAATCTGGCGCGCCTGCTCCTCGAATATACTTTGAGTCAATAAATCATGCAATGCGGAGTGTGCGGGGGTATAAGCGGGCTGTGGAGCTGTAGGAGTAGTCTGCGCAGCCGCCGCCGAAGTAATGGCTTGCGGAGCCGCAACTGCGGGAGTCTGAGGGGGAAGTGGAGCTATAGGAGCTGTCTGTGGAACCGCGGTTGATGTAGTGGCTTGCGGAGACGCAGCCGAAGGAGATGCATGTGGAGGCTCGGCCGATATACCCTGTCGCGTCTGGACCTACGTGTGTAATAAACGCTTAAGAACTGTGTATTAGTCGAGTTCGTATCATTATCAAGTTATTTCGAAACCCCAATCTATGCATACTTAGGGACTTAGGTCTCGTTTGGATATCTAGTTTGGAAAACCGTAGTTTATTTTAATTAGATATGTATGTATGATTAATCAAAGCTAAGTCTACAACCAAATAAGCTCAGGCTACGTACTAATATTGGATATGTTACTATCTATAATATAACATAATATTTTACTATTAAGTAGTATACATACCAACATCTCCTTCAACTTCTGAACGGTGGCCTTCAAGCTCTCCAGTTCTTGCTGGAAACGTCGCTCACTGGAGACGGAGGAAGTAACCGCCGAAGTGGAGTCCAACCTCATATGGGCCCTGCTAGGGCCCAGTCCTCGGCCTCTCTCCCAAACTCCGTAGTGCCCTCCGTGTGCGGCGTCCAAGACTGGGGTCAGCAGCATCGGATCGTTCTGTCCAGTAAAATCGATCCCCGATGCCTCGGCCTGCTCAACCACCCGCTCCTACACCCACATTAACCAATAAAATATAAGTATATCATATAAATTTGAACCTTTCGAAACTAAAATTTCAAATAGGGGTTGAATAAATAAAAACACTTACGCAATACTCCTGGGTAGCGACGTCGGGGTATCTAAGCTCGCCCGTGGCGGGATCTATCGAGGTGCCGTGGACGGCAAGATATGCGGACAGCACGCTCGGTGTACCACATTGCGCCAGGGTCTGAGCTCTCTGCAATATTAGAAAATAACTCTTAATATTAGATATATTAGAAAATAACTCTTAATATTACATTATATCACAAAGGCCGGTTTATTGTAATTTACCGATAACTCCATGGCACGAGTAATATTCCTCGAGCCACCTGTATAAATGGGACGGCCCCTCTTCGCCGACTTCCTATTCTCTTTATTTTGATCGACATGTTTCTGCACAACACATTCACATTTAGTTTTCTAATTAAGCAACACAAAAAAATAAATTATATACTAAACAATGAATTACATTTAAAATCCATATATACCTGTTTGCGATGAGAGTCGAAATATTTGCACAATAGAGGCCATGTCTCTACGTCGACTCTCGCAAAGGCCGGAGTAGATAGGAGGGCCGCTCTCTCTGCCTCGGGGGTCGCCATCCACACGGAATAACAGTCGGTCATCAGCTCATTTCTGTTGTATCGGATCTTCGTCTGCATGTTCTTCATCAGGCCATTGTACAGAGCGTGAAGATCGAGCACCCTCCCAGGGTGATCAGGGTCGGGTACAGGCTGAAAATCATAATCCAACTGAAAATACAAAAAAAAACATTGTTATTAGATTACGAGTGTTAATAATAAATATATTGGATAAATCAAATGAAAAT
This sequence comes from Agapanthus africanus, assembly GCA_030015575.1. NCBI lineage: Eukaryota > Viridiplantae > Streptophyta > Magnoliopsida > Asparagales > Amaryllidaceae > Agapanthus > Agapanthus africanus. The sequence continues at coordinate 74,081,139 of JASDDO010000026.1, forward strand.
ATATATTAATACCCGAGCCTGATCCCAGAAGAGGGCGAATGAGCGACGGTGCTGGTCGCCCCACTCAACGTGAGGTGGATAGTTCTTCACGAGCCGGCTCTCATCCCCCATATACCGGCCGAACCTCTCGGCATGATCACCGGTATAGCGATAATCAGGGATAAAAAAGAGGGGGAATGCTGCCTCCCCCCTAGCTCTGTCGGGCCTCAGCCTGTGGGATTGATTAAGGCCTCGAGTCCCCCTCTGGGGATGGGGAGGCCCTGCGTCTGCAAGAAATATCAAGACAATCAATATTAAGACAAAGTTGTATTAAGAAATCAAGCTTTAACGAAATTGAAGTGTGATATATACCTCCGGTGACTAAAACACGAGCCTGGGCCCGGGCACAGCAGCACGAGCGGGACGATAGTTCCTCCGGTGAGGAACAGCCGGTGACCCTGATGCGGACGCATCCCCTCCAACTAGAAAATAAATACTGACGCTAAATTTCCATGAAGTTCATATTTATTCTTTAGAGGATATGTAAAATGAATAAATATTTTATATTTATTCATACTAACATAGAGACTGAGCGGAGGGTACGGAAGTGGCGGGAGTGGCCCCTGCGTCAGATGTGGACGCACCACCTATAATTAGACAATTAAAAATAGATTATATAAGTAATTGCAAAAAGAATGTTTAGATTAATAATATAACATTCTAAATCAATATGCATGCACTAAGGATATATAAACATACCCGCAGGTGCGTTGGTGGCCTTTGCCCGAGATGCGGAGACACCACCTACTGCTAGACAATAAAAAAATGATTATCTAAGTAAGAGCAAAAGAAATGTGTGTGTATTTATGATATAGCATTCTAAATCAATATACATGCACTATATTATATATAAACATATCTGGAGATGCGGGAGTGGCCTCTGTCCCTGATGTGGATGTATCACCAACAGCTAGACAATCAAACAATGACAATATAAGTAATTTTGACATGAACAGACATGTATATCTATAATATTACATTCAAAATGGATATGCGTGCAATATACTTGGAGGTGTGGCAAAGTCCACACGGAAGAAGGCATCCGAAGGGATCTCTGATCGGGGTGCAAGACCGGCCCTCTGAAGCTCCCTACGCAGCTCTCCGGACAGCAGAACCGCTCTGCCTCTGCCTCTGCTGGTGCCACGGCTGGAGCTCCTGCCGCCCCTCGCTGCTCCCGTCATCATCATCAAATCTAAATAAACAGTTCGTGGACGCATTAGACAATCATTACAAGTATTGACTATATATGTATAGATCGTAAAATGTGAAGTAATAATATAACATTACTGATAACTTTTTTCGTTTCGTGGGCGCATTAGACATATCTACTTGGATTTCATCATCGATATCATTTCTAACCCACGTAACTTCATGATCGGCCGAAGACAACCCGTCTTTCGAAACAGACGGTCGGAGCACTCTAAGTCTTCTCTCTTCTTCATCATCATCGCTGTCCTCGAATTCTGGGACATCGTAGACATCCCTGGGTTTCCAACGGCATACGATACTCTATCCCGGATGCTTCAAACACTGTGAATAGTATACTTGGAACGCTTTGTTCGGAAAGATAAACGGATCTTCCTGACCGTAAAATCGAAGTGTGTTCACACTGGTCAATCCATATTCATCTTTCCAAGTCCCAAGATTGCTTCTCCACTTATCCGTATCGGTTCGCGTATTGTACCAAGTACACTAGAATATATAAAAGGGTTCTGATCGTCCGGGATAGTGGATGCCGAGTATACAATTTAAGTATCCATAATAAATCACACTGTCCGATCCTACCGTCGCAATCCCACTATTCTGAGTGGTTCTAGATGTTTCTATGTCCTTAACTTCGAATTTGTATCCAAGGGCACCGAATCCTTTATAATATGCAACTTCCATACTAGGAAATTGAGCTAAACATCTTGAATCACTCTCAAATGATGCAGACAAGTTCGGATCGTGGATCTAACAAAACAAATTTTACGACAAATACATAACGATATAAGTTTAGATTAAAACTGATAGCAATAACATGTTATTCGAATAACTTACATGATCAGCAACCCAATCGCAAAAATTATTCTGATGATAATTTTCCAATCGTCCATCGTTCTAATCAGGATGCCCCTCACGTACCTCGTTAAAATGAATTCTGTTTTCGACAATAAATTATGACATTAATATTATATCATTTCATACACACACAAACACAAATATAACAATTAATCCAAAAAAAACTTACTCTCTAATTTGTTCAAGACATGCGCAATTAAGCAAGATAAACTGGTATATCTTGTTGATAAATATAGTGTCTACCCTCTTATAATCGGCTTTACCATATGGCTCGTCTTGAATTCTTCGAGGCCGGTTAAGTCTCGTCTCAATGTTCTCGTCCAGATACCGGGAACAAAATGTGGCTGCTTCATCAAGAAGATAATCTTGCATGATAGAACCCTCTGGTCGATTTCTACTGCGTATATACTTTCTAAAAGTGTAGAGGTACCTAAAGAAAATATGTTGAATAAATAAATATGGGCATACAGGACAACAATAATTTTAAAAATTGCGCGAAAAGAAAAATTCCACGTACCCCTCGATGGGATACATCCATCGATATTGTACCGGTCCGGCTAACTTAGCCTCAGTTGCAAGATAAATCGTCAGGTGTATTATGATATCGAAGAACGACGGTGGGAAAATACGCTCAAACTTGCAAAGTATCAACGCAATAGAATTTTCTAGTTTATCCAGCGTCACAACCTCCACTGTTTTAGCACACAACTCTCTGAAAAAACAACATAGGTCGTTGATTACTAAGTGACGCTTTGAGTTTCATATATGAGTATCGATGAGAATATGAAAGTTTCATATTATCATCGAGTATCATATATTGGTTTTAACTTGAACATCTTGAATCACTCTCTAATGATACGTTTGTTGTGTATTCTTGTTGTATGTGTATGTTTCGGCTGTCGGGGGTAAGGCTTCTATCCCATTAAGAATGTATAGAGCGAACACCCATTCGCTTATGCTTTCAACCGTTTCGAGTAAATTTCGGCAGCACCTTCCCGCTGTTCTCCGAGTACACTGTAATAGAATAGATAATCATTTCAAAGCTGTGAAAAAACGTTGAAATGAACATCTAATCTATCTTTGTACATGGAGAACCAGCGGAAAGGTGCCGACGAAATATCTCAAAACGGATGAAAACACAAGTGAATGAAGGTGTTTGCTTTATACATTTCTAACTTGTCCACACGGGACAAATCTACCAGTTATCATACGATTGAATTTTCTCGTCATATAGACTATACGACGGTTGTTAGTATCGAGCTATACCGTCCGATATTTAACAACCTTCGTATAGTTCTATATCACGACGAACATCGAACGTATGTTAACCGATAGACGGGGACTAAGTGGCGCTTTGAGTTTCATATATGAGTATCGATGAGAATATGAAAGTTTCACATTATCATCGAGTATCATATATTGGTTTTAACTTGAACATCTTGAATCACTCTCTAATGATGCGTTTGTTGTGTATTCTTGTTGTATGTATGTATTTCGGCTGTCGGGGGTAAGGCTTCTATCGGTTATCATACGATTGAATCTTCTCGTCACAAAGACTATACGAAGTATTTAATAAAATATAAAGTAACTGATATAACATGATTTTAAACTTATGAAATAATACTTACTTAGTTACTTGCAAGTTGCAACTTGAGAATAAGATATATGAAGAATTGAGTATTAAAGAACTAAGATGCATTAGACTTGAGATTGAGATACATACGTTCAACATAGAAAAGAAATCAATAAACAAGATAAATATAATATAAATTCAAGTTGAAAGAATATATATCAAATAAACTAACGAAGATCAAACAGAATTGGAAAAATATAAATATGAAGTATCACGATTCACAACAAACATTGGTAAAAGAAAATAAGTTAACTAAATAATACATGCCTAGATGCATTCAAAGTTAAAACATAAAGATATAAACATAATGTCAAAAACTAAATCAAACCATAAGACAATTTATCATCATAAAAAACCTATGATTCTAACATACTAAAAAGTGACCGATAAACAAACTAAGTTCATATCTTAACTACGCCATTAAATATAACAATAACCATACGAATAAAAGTTATCAATCAAAACATAAATCTAAAAATAATCTTCATTCTCGTCTTCCTCATTTTCCGACTCGGATGTCGACATATCATCCTTCGACGATGACCCTATATTTTCATTTTTGACGACCATCCATATCTGTATACGAAAATGATAACACATATTCCGTTCCGTATCTGATACCAAAAATGGTAATTTTTGGTTTTATCGAGTTAAATTTTCCTAAAAAACACAACCCAACCCTAACCCTAGCCCTAGCCCTAGCCCTAGCCCTAGCCCCAGCCGAACCCGAACCCCAACCCTAACCCTAACCCTAACCCCAGCCCCATCCCCATCCCCAGCTAAACCCCAACCCTAACCCTAACCCCAACCCCAACCCCAACCGCAACCCCAGCCGAACCCCAACCCCAACCGCAACCCCAGCCCCAGCTCCAACCGCAACCCCAACCCTAACCCTAACGCTAACCCCAACCGATGCCTAGCCCTAACCCTCATCGGTACCCAAACCATGAACCCTAACTCTAAAATAATCAAAAATTTGTTTAATTGAAGATTTACTAACCTGTGTGGGGGAGGAGGTGATCGATCGGTGGTCGACAATCAATGCAATCGACGACGAGAAAGAGCGACGACGAGATCGGGAACGAGATCGGCGACGAAAGAGAGAGAACGGCGACGCGAACAGCGACGAGATCGGCGATGCGGCGGGAACGAGAGATTTGGGGATTTTGGGAGTTTCGCGCGCGAGAGAGAGAGAGAGAATCAGCGTAGGGAATTTCTGTGCCTTTTTTTATTAAATCCCCATTTAGATGCCCCTACGGATTAGTCCGTAGGTCATTGGTTTGCGGCTCCGTAGGGGCAAACAACAAATTACGATTTAATATTTTTAAATTAAAACGTCTGGGACCGTAGGGGCAACCGTCTGGCCCTACAGATTAGTCTGTAGGGCCAAAATAAATCTGCCCCTACGGATTTCATTATTCGTAGGGGCAACCCCCTATTTTAGTAGTGATTAAAACAGAGTCGTTACAATTTTGTTTAACATAGAAGATTTTTTTAATTTTAGAAAGATTAGGGAAATATTTCCCATATAAAATTTAATTCTATCAGATGGTTTAATTGATGATTTTATCTCCATTGGATTTTAAATTCAAGATTCTCTGTTAGAGAAAAATCTTTTCATATTAGAAAGGCCAGTGAAAATATTTCCGAAATAGAATTTAATTCTTTCACATAAAATTTATTTCCAACATATAAGAACGTTTAAAATTGGGGGTGCTCACGTGAATATCACGTGAGCGCTGCCATATACAATATGGCAACGGCGCTTGCATGTGAGCGCTGCCATAAAAATGCGGTAAGGAAACTCACGTGTTTAACACGTGGGTGCTATCATAGGATTTATTCCTGTCTGAAGCCGGTACTCACATGCTTTGCATGTGAGAGCTTACGTGCTTCGCACGTGAGGGTTGTCCTCTATAAAAGGGAAGAACAAGTTTTGATCCAAAAATTTTGGCCGGAACAGCTGGGTTCAAAGAGAATCGAATTAATTGATATAAGCTGTAATTTGGGGTCAACATCCTACTTATGGTGCTAGATTCCATCACATTCTTTCCAGTAATGGTGGTTCAAATGAATGATGCACCTATTATCATGCATTTATAAAATATCCAATTTTATCGGTCCAACAAGTGCATGAGTTTTAGACTTTTAGCTTACTACACAAGTATGTGCTCGAGCTTCTGCCACGTTTTTAACTTACCATGTGTTCAACTTTTTTCATATTATATTTTCGGTGCTGTGATTAAGGGGGAAATAAATTAGTTTTAGAAATTTGTACCGCTTCTTAAGAGCAAGAAACTTATTATCTAAAGTTTAAATAAATTAGTAAGGATTTTATGTGTTGGGGTGTTGGGGAGGGGGGGGGGGGGAGAAGAGGCGCAATTTAAGAGAATTTAACATGCTATTGATACACAAGCGTCTTGTTTAAAATTAACATCTTCATGATTGTATCTTGTTCATGATTTTAAATTTAAATAATAATAATAATTCTAGAGCATTTGAGGTGCATGGGCTACAGCGTGGACCGGCTTCACCAGATGCGTCAGATACTTGAAGATCGAGCACCCATATCGAGCCAGCAGTGATTTTTTTTAATATTTTGGTATGATGACAAGATATTATCAGTTTGCGACATGTGTATATTTTGGATATCTGTTGTATATGATGACTATGATCATGATTTAGAATGATTTTGTATTGTGTCTGTTTATTTCGTTATATATTATGCGTGAGATTTTATTGATATATATTTTTGTATTTGGGTGTGTGATATATTATTGTGTACATAGCGGATAAAAAAAAGAGACAACATTTTTTAAAAAAATTTTAAAATGTCTATTTGCCCCTATGGTTCAAACGGAAGGAGCATATATACTATCAGTTTTTTCTGTTTAAAAAAAAATTCCTCTTGCCCTTACGGGTCACACCGTAGGACCATATATTTGCCCATACGGTGGAAATGGTAGGGGCAAGTTATTATTACTTTTAAATTTTAAAAAAAATTAAAAAAAATAACCGTTCATGTGTTGGAAACCGTAGAGACAGTTGCACTTACGGTGATATCCGTAGGGGCAAAGTTTCTTCCGTAGGGACAGAAACTTGCCCTTACGGCGTTTTAACCTACGGATGCAATTTTTGCCTCTGTGGTTCTAGACGGTGCTTTGCCCTACGGTTCTAACCATTGGGGAAGGCCTTAATTTTGATTTAATTTTGTTATTTATTTTATAAGTTAAACAATGGTTCTTATGTGGGTTATAACTGCTTTAAATACTTGAGCCCCACTTCAGTCGAGTTTTGAAGTTAAAACCGATACCGTTTGAAGTTAAATTGAACATTTGAAGCTGAAGGTGCTCAAAATTCAAAATCAAAGCTGCCCAAAAATCTTAGCTTTAAAATAAAAATAAAAACTAAAACTCCTATTTTGCCCCCAACCCTTAGTTCGAACCCAAAATTGAAACTCCATCAAGTTCAAAGCCGAAGTCTCCAAGCCAAAAACCCTATTAGTGCATGTCAAAGGATCCAAGTTGAAGTCCGAATACCGGACTCGAAAAATTATGGTTGAAGTCCCCAAAACCATAGTTAATCGAAGTCTTAGCGGGACAGAAAATGAAAACATGAAAAGAATTGAAAGACTGGGTTAATTTATATGCAAGTATTGCACCAACACATACTTGCACTTTATAAGACTTTATAAAGATATAAATATCAATAAAAAAAATACATGATTATAAAAATACTTACTACAACTAAACCCATAAACCTTTAAATGTATTCGATATAAGTAAGAAATAAAATATGGTTAACGGATTAATGCTGTGAAAATATGATTTCACATGAGTGGAAAATAATGTATTAATTGATAGCTCTCCACCCTTAAGCGGCAAGCACTGGAAACAGGAAGTATACATCAAAAAATAAAAAAAAGCCATATATATGTGTGATCGTACAAGCCTCCACAGGACAACTAGACTAGCGCATGCATTTAATAAAAACATAGAGATCACACCCTGACTTATTTTTTGTTTGCACATACTATTTGTTTTAAGAATTTTATTATTCCTATTTATTACACTGATCTATCTTTAGTAATTAGGAGTGTAAAAAGGACAGGCCGGGTCCGCTCCTTATCGTGCTGGGTCCGTTTGACCCAGTCAAAATCAGGTTCGGGATCGATCCATCCATTTAATAATCGGTTTAGTTTTTTTAAACCCATATCCGATCCATTCAATATTCAGGTCGGGCCATAATTAGATCATTCGACCCGAGCTATGTTGATTCATTAATTTTTGTTTTATTTATGAACAATACAAATTAGTTATTACAAATTTGACGTTTATGAATAAATTTCCATATATACAAAAAGTAGAACCAAAAATGCCAGAGAACAAGGAATAAGAGAGAAAACGAACGGATTAGGAGATAATGTATTCGGGTTAAACGGGTCGAAAGGAGTCGTGATACATGACTCATACCGACCGTTTATTAAACAAATAAGACCGGGCAGCCCAATTAAAAACTTAGGGTTTCGGGTCAGGTTATCGTTAACATTGGCATTGGTGAATTACAATTTGAGTTTTAGTTGATGCTCCATCTTTTTCATTATCATGCTATATGAATTCTTAATTTCCTTGGCAGAATGTATTCGTCGCTGGATCAGACACATCCTCAGCAGCAGTAGAATGGGCAATGTCAGAGCTGATGAGAAAACCAAGAGCCATGAAGAAACTACAAGACGAAGTAAGAAGCCTCGTAGGAAACAAAGCAAAGGTCGATGAAACCGACCTTGACCGGCTTCGGTTCTTGAAATCGGTCGTAAAAGAGACAATGAGACTGCACCCTCCAGCTCCACTGCTCGTCCATAGGGAAACCAGACAACACGTTAATATAAACGGTTATGACGTCCCAGCGAAATCAAGATTGCTCATCAACGCGTTTGCAATAGCAAGGGACGCAGATGCTTGGGAAAGGCCCGATGAATTCTATCCAGAAAGATTCATGGATCGTTCCATAGATTTTCTGGGGCATGATTATGAGTTCATACCATTTGGAGCCGGACGGAGGATTTGCCCGGGACTGCATTCTGGGGTTGCGGTGGTTGAACTTGCGCTCGCGAATCTTGTTTATCATTTCAACTGGGAACTGCCGAAAGGGACATCCAAAGAGGATATTGATATGGGTGAATCTACTGGTATTACAGTGCATAGAAAGGTTGGTCTTCAACTTGTGGCCACAAAGTATCAAGGAGCCAAGGGCGCCTAAATATGGTTAGATGAGAACCAGGCTTTAGCACTTGAATGAAGTCCAATGCATGTGAAGATCTTCTCTCTTTCAGCTATTGCATCATGGTTGTGTATTATACATGCTATGCAGAACTTTTATTAGCCATAATTCTCTTGATATTCATTTTTGACAAAAAAAGGCACTTTTCTCCGGAACCGCCCACCCATGCTGAAACCACTTACTAATATGGATATTTTTCCATATCCCTTCACACTAATCACATTATTTTCTTCTATATATATCTTTGCAATCATCAGATCAAATTTCTAAAATGGTTATCATTCCTCAATTATGAATCTATCAGTAAAAATATTGGAAGAAAATAAGAAAAACTTATATGTCAATTCAAGCCCAGTCTGGCAGAATAAGAGTTTATAATCCATCTCTTCTCTGTGGACATTTTTGTTATCTTTCGCTTTCCTTGAACAGCAAATGTAACAACTATTTAACAGGGGAAAATATATAATTGGCTATGGACACTGATGAACCCATTAAATTAAGAGCAATGTTTTTCCTATCCACGATTTTTTTATCCAAAAGTTTATTCAAAAATAAAATAGCATGGACTAAAGTTCCTTGTTAATAGTATCAAATAGATTGTCCCGTTTTTGCTGTTTGGCAAAATTTTGGTCCCACAAGTTACTGCAGGAAAAATATTTTTTTTAATTAATAATAGACAAGTCAGACAGGCATTCCTATGTTTGTAACTTAGCTAAAAGATACCACTGATGTGACTTGTTGCTCAACCTTTTCAATAAAAATAAAAAGCATTGTTTTTCCTCAATTTCTGTCTATTTAATTCCTTAAAAAGATCAGTTCAGCTTATCATTTCTAGGAAATAAATTTCAAACCCCAAAAAAAAAAATTCGGTTTACGCTTTCCATTCTAAAACATGTCATTTTCATTTACTGTGACACAACAATTATCAGTATGATAACACTATGGGATTTGTTCACGATTTAAACCGGGAACAAAAATCATCATGAACAAAAGGATTTTTGTTCACGGTTTAAACCGTGAGAGAACCGTGACCCAAACCTACGTAAGCAAATTTTGGGTCACGGTTCTGACCGTGAACAAAATAAAAAATATTCACGGTTAGAACCGTGAACATTTCTTGGCCGGAAAAGTTGAAAAGTCGGTTAGTTACTAAGCCCCAGGTTTTTGTTCACGGTTCTAACCGTGAACAAAATCAGTGTTCGTTCACGGTTACAACCGTGAACAAAACTTGTAACCGTGATCCAAAATATTGACCTGCTCCAGATATCAGTATCTAGAGTAGCCTTTTGTTCACGGTTGTAACCGTGACCAAATGTTTTTAGTTACGGTTACAACCGTGATCGATGATTTTTTTTAAATAATTAAATTTTCTGCACCCCTCACGTATTAAATTAATCACAACCAGCAATATATGATTTCCATTTACAGACAGCAATATATAATTTTCATTCACTCAATATATTAAAATCTCATGCAATATATTATAATCAAAATAATAAGCTCCGAATCGTTTGCAAACATAGACAAAAAAATATACATACAATCAGTATGATTAATATTCCACTAATCAACAACAAATCAAAAAATGTATGTGTCAAAAAATCCATACAATATGATCAATACTCCACCAATGAACAAATGTATGTGTTAAAATATCAAAACACGGAACTAATACTGTTGGGACGACGATCCACCTCCATCGTCCCGTGGCCTAAAGAACACGCTCAACACCTTCCGTATGGCCTGCCGTACAGAATCGACGTGCGACAGTCTCATGTCTCGAATCTCCGCTTTAAGCTCATGCAGTTCGTGCCACGTCTGATACTGCTGCTTCACCTGCTCGTGGAACCGATAGATCTCCTCTTGCGATACTGCTGCCGCATCTGCCCCCGTTTGAATCATGAAGCACTCTTGCGCGGTTGACCGTCTATCAAAAAATTAATGGGCTCCGAGACCAACCCCGCGCTCATATTTACCTTGATGCCCATCGGATATCGAATCCATGACATGAACAAAGGCAGTGATCGAGTTGCCAGGGCCAAGTTCCAAGGCGTCCGTCTGCTGCTGAAACTGGATCTGTATAGAATATACACACAGGTGCTAACTTAAAATACGTAATCAACTTGATTATATGAAACTTATTATGTACGCGCCTATGTTCATGTGTAATGCAGCCCACCTCTTGGCTTAATTGTAGTTCGCGGGGTCTTTCTTTCTCTGCGATGAAATTATGATTTAGTTAAATAATTAATTAACGATATAGAAAACATATGAAATTAAGCGTCGCAAACTCACCAAGTGTCATCGAGCGTTGGCTTGCGAGCACTTCCCTTAGATTGGGATAGCGCGTTCTCGCACGCCGTTATTCCGGTTCTGTTTATTTGGATCCAATATCGCCTTGCAAAAATAAAAATTATAATATATTTTAGAATATGATTTTATATTATATTGTTAAAATCTTAAAATTTAAGTTGATACCTGCACATCATCACGCTCAAAATAGGTGACAAGAAGCGGCCAATCCTCTCTCGATATCTCCCGCACTATGACCTCCATCAAGTGCATCCGCTGATCCTCGGTCACTGCGGCCCAGAAAATGTAAAGTCCACTCTTCACTTTCCATCAGCGATGTCGCTTGATCACTTAACACTGGTCTAGGAAGTGGGCGGGGACGCGATCTATATCGAATGGCCTATACACGCCATTCTCGCTGGGCTCGCCAACAAATCTGTAATTCTTCTTAGTCTGAAATTGAAATATATTAAACAAATAATTATATGTATATGTATATAACGATGATTGAAATTTAAATGTGTGAAAGAGTATGTTATACCTCCTCCGACCTAAAAAAACAGCGTAACACGTTCGGTCTGGGCCTTGTTCCACCGAATATGGAGCGGATACTTGTAATAAGTATGGATCTCCTGCTCAACATATACCCTGTAACGGTTTGAAAATCGTTCAGGTGAAATTTCGGATAATCGGTAAAATAACTGGTGTTTTCCGTAAAAACCCCGATATAATTATTTTTCCACATAAACTTAAATATACCGATTCTAACTATATAATTTCTAGTATTTGGTGTTTATTGGGTCACTAATAAAATTTCTAGTTGACTGAAAATTTTTCCGAAATTAATTATTTTAATATTATTTTAAGCCGTCACTAATACATTTAATTAGGGATAATTACAAATTGGAATGTGTTGATACAAGTTTTGTGCATCATGACACATTAAACTAACATCTAAAATATTATTTTTGAAATGAAAAGAAATTGTCACGACGGTTTTAGAAAATATCAAGGAAAAAGGCTTAAATTGTGAAATTAAAGTAAATGGAAATTAGGGTGTGGTATTTATGTAACAACCCTAATTTTCTTATACACTTTTTCCTATACAAATTTTTTTCAAAATATTTTTTTTTAATCCACAAAGGGGTATTTTAGCATGAGCACAAGATTTAGGAAATTATTTTTGTTTTTAATTACAAGCTTCAAGAATGAGATAACTCCATTTTTAGTGTACAAGAAATCACTTTAAAATTTAATGTATACTTGGAGTATTTACTCTTGCTGCTATCATTTTAAGTAATTAAATAACACAATAATTACAAGAAGTGGCTTGTAGCTCATTGGTAATACATTGCATTGCTGAACCAAGCCATCAGAGTTCGAATCCCATGCCTCATATATTTTTTATATTATTTTGTTTTAATGTTTTTGGAAGGTCAACAGTCAAACAGCCATAACTCTCAAAATTAATACTGCACATAAAAAGTTAAATACACCAAAAATCCCCCCATGAAAATCCCCACCCAACGGTGCCCCGACTCGGCCGGCCGAGTCGTCAACACGGATTTTCTCCATGTTGACTTGGTCAACCCCCCTGTATACTTTATTTTTCTTGTTCGGTTATCAAATTCTCCATAACTCACTTTTACTCCTAAATTTAATGATATTTTAATGAATTTTTATATTTTTTAATATTTATTTTAATCCAAACCCTAACCCTAGCCTAGCCCTATATAAACACCCCTACCCTCTACCATTTCACTCTACAACTCTAAGTCCACTCTCCCAAATTCTCAAGAGAACACGGTACGTTAGAAAAAGAGCGAGAAGCGAAGCGCTGCCGAAACCGACGACGAATTCCGACGACCGTACTAGGATCCTTGGCGACGTTTCGATGCACCAACAACCTACTACTTTCTTAGCCTCTCTAGCTTTTCCAAACTTGTAAGTCCCACTCTTTCTATCTTCCTTTTCCTTAAAAGAAAATACGACTTTTTAGAACCCGGCGGAAATCGGAACAAACCGATTTCCGACTCGGTTTTTCTACAAAATCCCACTTGTCACCAAATTCATAATACCTAAACATATCCATGATGACTATTAATCACATAGAAATCAATTTAAACAAAGTTTCTCACATGAAATGATAACTTTCTTGTAATATCGTATTCTTTTCATAAAAATACCATAAAGTTTATTTTTCTACTTCTAATTAATTCTCTCATTCCTAAACATGTTCATCTTGATAAATAAACTTGTAGAAATCAATTTGAATGAGTTTTCACACATGAAATGATAACGTTTTCAAATACCGTATTCTTACACTTAAATACCCTTATGTTTAATTTATCATGTTTAACCCCTAAACATCATAATACCTTAAAATAAGTCACGAGGTAATGACCTACCTCCACACACAAGCAAATATAACCTTAATTGATATTGTTAAAATTTAGAATACGAAAATACAAAACTTTTCACTAAAATACCATTATTTTTATAAACCTTTCTTGAAAGCTTTAAGTTGTACACAATTCTAAATAAAATCTTTTAAAATGAAAGTACGATTTGTCATGGACATCGATCATTTATCTAAACTGACTTTGTGGTGTCTAGGCAAGTGTGTCAAGACTAGTGGTTTTTAATTAGGCCCACTATTGTGGTTCCTTCCCACTTACCTGGCACTTATCTGGCCGCAATTGGCGGTGAAGAGGCGATTTGAGACTTCTAATGACTTGTCGTTCAGATCTTAGAAATAGGCTAGTTGGCTCAGGAAACCCTAGAAACTAAGAAAACTATACCCTTTTACAAATAAATACCTTATATTTATAAAACCGTTTTTTTCTAAATGAATAGTATTTATTAAACCTAAGCAAAGCGCCGCTACAACCCACCTTTGGGGAACCCGTTAGGGATAGTAAGGTTCATCGTGCACCCGCGGGCTAGTAGTGCGAGATTCAGACCTCCGCAAGGAGCATTCGGTCTCGAAAGGTTTAAAATACGACATTTAAGAAAAATGAGATTTTGGAGAATAAAATATTTATTTAAAATTATTCTTGGATTAATATATATATAATTATCATTTGAACACCTATTTTATTATAAGATAAAGTTTTCACTTTTTTCTAAAAATTACAAAATTAAAGGTTACATTAAAATACCATGAATTTCAAATAAATCAATATTTTTATTAGGATATATTCACTAGAATAAAACAAATAAAATCCATACCCATTATAACTATAAAGACGAATAATAAATACTTGAGGTGTATTTTGAAAACTATACAATAGTACTTTTTAAATAAAACCCCCTCAAGTTTTATAAATTACAATAAAGCCCCTAACAAGTACAGAACTTCAAATTACCTTTCTTTTAGTTTGACTCGGGTTAGAGTCTGACTAATTCGGACTTGAATATGATTCAAGTTAACCCATATTCTTTAATATTCCAACTCAATATGAACACATGAATCTCAGAATCCAGTTAACAATCTATTCAATTTTGACTGAATCAAACCATGGATATACATCCATTATCCTGTTATTCCATTTACCTGATTATGCAGTAACAATATGTTTACTGATATCATGGTTTTGGTCAGTCACCCAATTTACACAATACAATACAACAATACTGTTAAAACACTACGGGGTTTAAGGGGTAGATTGGTACGGAAGGTGTTAAAGGTGGCACGATGTGATCAGATTAAGACACCTAACCTGAATCCTATTGCTGTTGTACCGTGGCATAAACTGTTCCTTGAGTTCTTGATACCATAGTCTCCGGGGCAAGTGAGACTCCTCTCGTATTCACTGGCATCCTTCTGTACCAAGCTACAAACAACAACGTTAACATAACATTACAACAACAGCTTACACTTTAAAAGATGTACCTTCTTATTCTGTTTTCTCTACTTCCCTCTTACTTTTGGGACTTACCGAGTGACCCGTTCGCTGACGACATTCTATTTCTTTCTTCTTTAAATGTCGTCAGGTGCGTTGGACCAAGCTGAGATCGAGCCCACCGGTGAAGACTTGGAGCAGTTCCACGAAGACCCCGAGCTCTAGATATTGTACCTTGTTCTTTTCAGTATTTTCATTTCCTGTTATGCCACTGTTTAGTTATCGCTTTTCATTTCAGTTGTATTTTCTTTTCATGCATTGTACAAAAGAATGTTATTAATAAAGTTGTTGTTCTTTTTATACTCTTGTCTCTTGTGTAATTATTTCTATATTGCTTAA
>JASDDO010000026.1:75296762-75599776 GCA_030015575.1 Agapanthus africanus
AACAGAGCCACGGCAAAATCCCTAGGTCCAAACCTCGACGGTTCACCAGCAACCTAAAGACAAATACGACATTCGTCTCGATACAGCAGACGAGATGTCACTCCAGCGTTCTTCCTCCAGCAGGGTTCAGACGTGACAATTAAACAAATGGAGCCACGGCAAAATCCCTAGTTCCCAACGTGACATTCGTCTCGATACAGCAGATGCGATGCCAGCAAACGAAGCAAAGGCCAAATTCCTAGCTTCAGGGTCTTGACGGCAACTCACATAAAACCTGAAAGACTATCGGAGATCATCCCACACCAGCGCGGAGTGGATATGACTCATCGGGGCTCACCAAAATGAGCCTAACCTCAAGTAAAAAGCGGCATGGCAAATTCCTAACGCTTGCTTTTCCGATAGTCAAACTACCAAGGAGGATTGCTTGAAGACGTCTTGTCCAGCCCCCGAAGGGATCAGAGACACGGCAGTTGCAGGGCTACTCGAACAGCATGATTGCCTATCGAGGAATATATCAGCTGATGCGACGGTATGATGGACAAAACCCTAAATACCACAGACCCTAACGGACTTCTGTCGTAAAGAGCAGAGGTTAACTGTGACGTTAGGATATTCTTGCGAGAAATTCTCGATTCGTCTCGACTTGTGAAGAAATTGATGTCTTTTCGAGAACGTCTCAATGCGGCTCGACTCGTAAGATAAAGCCTTATGTAGTAAGGATAAAGAAAACTTATTCCCTAAGCACTGGGACCCTACAAGTTGGCCCAAAACGGTCTCTTGCATACTATCCATGGGTCTCACTCTCCAAACTCGAATCTCGACAAGGAGGGAAACAACCGCTCACGGGTCCTCTCGACTCGTAAGAGGGAAAATTCTCTTATAAGATCCTTACGACTTATAAGAGAAAATGCATTTAGGAATCCTCGCGATTCCTAAGGAGAAAATACACCTATGAGATCCTCTCGATCCGTAGGGAGAAAAGTCTTTATGAGACCCTCACGGCTCATAAAGTTGAAAAGTCTTAGGCAGCAGATCTTAACCTGCGGCCTAAGCCATCGCTGCCTTTTGAATAAGCTAATACAGGATGCTCGCTCTATCACCTGTCAACCATGTTTACTAAAGCAGTATACTGATAATAAAAGAAAGTGGGAAGCGACAAAAAGGAAATCCGATGTGCATTTGATCAAGCATTCGAGACACATTCATTCATGCATGTGCAAAAGACTCAGAACGAGAAATAAGACAAGATGCAATAGAAATTTTCCATTCATATTGCAAAGGGTTCTTACAATCATAAAGAAATAAACAAAAACATTATCCAAGTGATTACAATGGCAAAACCTCAAATCCAGGACATGGATTGAGGAACTTAAAAGTGACCTTGTCCAAAACTTTCCAAGCCTGGCGAACCATCCTAGTGTGCTTCCTTTCGCGAGCACGAGCGTCGGGATCCCCACTGATGTCCTCCTCCCTCCGATAGGCAGCAAGTATTGAAGATTGTTGAAAAGCTTGGTGCAGAAGATCGATAAGGTTATCTCGCCTCCTCTTTGAGATTATGCTCATCAGATACACCGAGTGCACCTTATCCTCGGCGGCATCCAATGCCCCAAGTGGCACACCAGTGCAGAATAGAGGAAGCGCTTCCCAAATTGCTCCCACAATAAGCTTCAGGAGAGGAGAGCGCTGAGGAAGTAGTTGGCCGTTGTATGCGTCGAAGCGGCTCATGATTTCGGCACACTCGGCGTTGGTAAATTCTCGGTTCTGAGAACGGCCGAGTCGGCAGATGTCCCCGTAAGAGATGATCTCGTCAAGCTCGTACATGTGGGCGTCCATTGTTTCTGTGAAAGAAAATCAACAAAATTATCAGAAAGACTGATTAAGTAAAGCGATATAATGCACCGAGGAATAAAATGCCACTTTTAAGCTCCAAGATCAACGAAAAACTCCTAAGAGTTCTTCTGTATGATTTGGAAGGAGCAAAGCTCCATTAATGAAATAAGAAAATACAAGGGAAGTCTTTTAGAGAGCAGAACTCTATTAATGGAACCCTAATTGGGTTCTCCTTAGTTCTCTTTAGACCCCTTTAGAGCAAAGCTCTGCTAAGTGAAACTCTAAATGGGTTTTCTTTAGATCAGGGATCTATTGAGAGCAAGGCTTTTAAAATTGATTTAATTTAATCCAAATTAATTTTTACCCAAAGTTCAAACTTTTAAAAGTGCTTAAGCAAAACAGCAGGGCTCTGAACAAAATTCCTATGAAGAGATGAAAATCCTCTAAGGGACCAAAGATCCTATTTATAGGCATTGAAGAGCCGTTTCAACTTCCAAGGGATGGCGCGACGGTTGGGATTCTGCCACCGCTGCGCTCACGTTTGGAGGCCATGTAAGCGCAACGATGAGGGGGGCATTTGTTTACCCCAATCAGAGCAAAGCTCTATTCAAGCTCCAAGGCGGGAGACGAAGCAACGCTTCTGTTTCCCCCAATCAGAGCAAAGATCTGCTTTGAAAATTAAAGTGAAAATTAAAGTTAAAATAAATGAAGCAACGCTTCAGATCCCCTGCGCTGCTCGCAGAGCGCCACGTGTCAAAATCAGACACTCCAGCGCAGAGAGCGCAGCGCGCCCAATCAAAGCAAAGCTCTATTTTAAAACAAAATTAAAAGAAGCAACGCTTCAGATGATCTGCGCTCTGCGCTGCGCGCCACGTGGCAGCGCAGTTGCGCTGCGCTCTGCGCTGCACGACACATGGCAGCGCAGTTGCGCTGTGCTCTGCGCTGCGTGACACGTGTCAGGCGCAGGTGCGTTTGCGCCAAACAGAATTAAAATTCAGTAAGATCCATGAAGCTTCATGAAGCTTTGACTTTGTGGTTGCTTGATGTTTTTGTGAGATATTATGTTAACCCAATCCAAACCATTAACTCTAGTTAACTCTCTACAAGGGTTAACTCTTTCATGCTTAACCCTTGGTTAGATTTGTAACCACTACAATAATTCATTGTTCATCACAAAAGGATTAGGTGATCATATTCATTCTTCTTCCTCCTCCTTTGTTTTCTTCTTGAAAAAGCTTTCTTTTGTGATGAAAATGAGTGAGAAAAAGATTATAAACAAGAGCAAAAATCCTACTTCATCATCCTCATCTACCCTTCCCATTTAGATGAGGGTGTTCACTTCATTTTATGAGTGTTAGCTTGTGTTAATGAAACTTCAAAGTAGATCATCTTTGTATCGAAGATCGAAAGCAAGACTGCATCTTTCTCTTCGTGGAACCTCTTGAGAGTCCGGAACACGATGATCGCAGCGAAGGGACTTCAACACGGAGCTTAAGAAGTGAAGGACCGGATCTACAAAGGTTGTAATCTCTCTCACTTAGTGTTAAACTGTTTAACATACTTGTTTTCGCCTAAACCCTAGTTTAAAGATCCGGCTTCGGGTTGTTCGGCACGGCTAAAATTTTAATCGGGCATGGTTGATGCCTCGTAGACCCTTGTGCGTGTGCCTAGCAACCCTACAGTGGTATCAGAGCCAAGCTAGAGCTTTAGGCGAATTCTGAACGAAGTTTAAAGTCCGATCGAACCCGGAAACCCCGATGTTTACCCTTCTCTGGATATTTTTCAAAAATGTGATTTTTTATGAATTAAAAATGCTCATAAAAACAAGCATGAAAAACTAAGAATTACTGTGAAGTACGGTCCACTAAGTCAATTATTTGACCGCGTAACCGCGACCAAACCAAAGGTTTGGCGGCGGTTCCGCGGCCAAAATTATGACTTAGTCCCTGGAATTTCATATATTTATTCTTAGGTCCTTTTTGTCAATTTTTTCTGGGAATTTTTTAATTTCACTCAAGTGTTGAGTTTTATAGGGTTGTATTGGGGACTCGTTGATTCGATCGGATATTTTAACTTCATTTATTTTGTCCGGGTAATTTTTTAGAAACTGTTAAAAAGTTCGAACGGATATCAATAACTCACTTTTTCCCCTGTCGGAAATTTTTTCAAAAGTTGGATTTTTTCTCGAGTTTAAGAACGTTCTAAGTCGTGCAAGTAACACGGTGGACCCTCTAGAAGACAACAAAGCTTAACTCGATTATGTGACCGTCTTGAACTGCCTCTGAATCTTAGGGTTTATGGCAGTACGGCGTGCCACATGTGAGGCGTTGGCTTGACCTTTCTACGGCTGGACCATTGGTACTGTGGCATGTGATGGATGTTTTTAAACTGATTTCAAGTGTTGAGATAAATTGGGGAAATCTTGGGAGTTCGATTATTCGATCGGAAAGTTTAACATTGTCTATTTATCTGGAATGTGATACAATATTTGGAATCCACGGGTAATTATGAGATAACTAATTTGAATGTTGTAAATCTAGCAGTTCAGTCTCAAATTGATCGGTTGCCACGGAATTTTGAAGTGATCAAAAGTCCGTCGCAATCACGTAGCGTACGCGGATACTCGCCGGGTAAACTTAATAGACAGCCATGCCCCGTAGCCCTGACCAAGTGACTGTAGGAGAACCCCGTCGCCAAAAGCATCCGTTCGGGTGCTCGCGGCAGCGGTGTTCCACCTTAGTGCACTTCGTCGACGGCATCTGGGGGTGCGTCTGTCTACTAAAGTTTGCGACGAGCATTCGATCAGGATATCGGGAATCTTATTGAATTGCCCGACTTGATATTGAAAAGAGTTTTCGATAATGAGACTAAAATGCGGGGTTTATAATTGTTAGGCATGCGATATCTAAGGAATTCATTTGGTTAGGCATGCGATGTCTAAGGAGGTTGCGGATTCCAACTGTTGCAGTTTTACACTTTTTTTCTGTGACCGTAAGCGTACTATGTGGTGTATTGCCGGCTTCGTTGCTATACATCAACGACAATCGGGATACGCATACTTGCTTACGTTGATGATATGAGATATTATGTATTGCTGTGATATGTTATATTGGATCGTCGCGTTTTGAATAGCCGGAGTTTTATGTGAGATGAGAGTTTTTCTTTTTCATTCATGTAAAATTCATTTGTATGTAATATTCTTTTATTGGGGCACTTCCGAGCTGAGGATGATGTCACCATTGTATATTATTTACTTTTCCGCATTAGGTACACCCAAGGCGGGGAGCACAAGTAACCGGGTTCTAGGGTCCAGTGGAAGACCATCTCGAGGAGTCGAGACCGGGTCTCCTAACTCTAGAATTGGCAGTGTTGCTTGCCGCTCTCGTAGGGGTCTAGGGATGTGGGTTTGGCTATTCATCGTGACCGTGGAATCCGTGTTTTATACAGGCTCGTATTGAAAACACGGACGTCCTAGTATATCCAATATTTCATATATGTTCTTCTGCTACAATGTTCTGTGATGAGATCATATTACTGCCTGAGACGAATGTTTATATTATATATATGAGATATATGTTATATTGCAGATTTCGTTTCAAAAGAGATGCTTGTGAAGCATAATAAAGTGGGACTTCATTAATGAGATTAATGAAAATAAAAGAAACCTAAAGATGTTGTAGAAACTTGTTTAAAAAAACTGGTAGCTCTAGTTCTTGTTTTGCATAGCGGTGTTCCTTGTAGAACATCCAGCACCTTATTCGATAAGGAAAGAGCCGAGATCCCTTCACCGGGAGTGACCTCTTTAGTAAAACTAGCAGATGCTACAAACTCGGTTTGTCTTTTGATTGCTTCTATAGTTATTGCTTTGCACAGCGATATTTGTGAAATATCCTGCACCTTATTCGATGAGGAAAGGGCCGACGATCCCTTCACCGGGAGTGACCCCTTTAGCAAAACTAGAAAAGCCTCAAAAAACACTCCATTTAAAATCACTCGATTCTACAACGATATCAAGTTCATTACGCAAAGGGTTTTTTTAAAAACCTGCCGTAGCCCTCCGTCATTTCAGATAAGTACTGGTTAGTATTCGTACTGCGTTTGTTGACCTCTGTCAAGACGTAGTGTGCGGTAGCTGATTAGTGCTTATCTGTATAAGCATATGATGGGATTGATTTAGGGTAGTCGTGCGACCTTATTGACCTCTGTCAAGGGTCGTACGGGTGGGTTTACTTCAATCAGGAAATGACGGGTTGAACTTGACTAGCAGCCTATGGTTTGTTGACCTCTGTCAAGGCCATAGGACGCTTGGGGAAAAATATTATTGGGAATTTCAAGTGTTGAAATTTGCAATGAGATTGCATACCTTCTATGAGATAGTTGGATTCCGATACCCGCTGCGAGTAAGAGTTACTCCTGGGAGAGTTTTACACATTACAATTAGCCGATCTAGTAGGTGTCTAGAAAGGTGTTAACGGGGTTACGCCTCTGGGAAAACGAGGTTTACTTTAATTAGGTCCGTGCGAAAGCACGGGGAACCTCCCTCAAAGTACCGACACTGGCCTGGCTGAATGATGGGCGAACTTGTAGCGTGTAATTAATCCCGGCTAGTCTTTCCTTTTAGGGTTTGAAGGAAGATTTGATTAAAACAGTGGGAGACATCCTGATTAGATATATTAGATAACCAATCTAATCTTGCAAGAGCATACGCTGAGTGTTTTCTTCTCTCTCTCTCCAGGTAGCGACCATATCACGCCTTAATCAAGATAATAATACGGATATATTGACCGAACCCGCTTGTTGTACTGAGCTGGGGAACGTTGGTCCCGCTCCAACTTATAATTGTTATAAGATAGAGCAGGAAATTAGGGAATACCAGATTTCCCGTGCCGCCCAAACGAAGAAAGTGCATGCTGATGCATCTTCTTCGGGTGTGTTCATTACATAGAACCGTTTCTCAGTATCCTTTACGTCCTGGGTATGAGATACCGGATCGGGATCCCGCATATGTAATCTGTTACATGGGCTACAGAAAGGTAGAGAACTGAGAACGGGTGATAAGTTTCATGAGACAGAAAATGGTGCAAGTGTTGCAGCCAAGTCTGTTGGTCACTGTCACCCTGTATTACCAGAATACATTGATTCTGAACGAATGTTATTAGAATACCGAACCTAATATACAACATCATATCAATCTCTTTATTAGTAAAGAAAGGATATAATTTTGTATTGTTGGATAATATTTTGAACATTTCCTATATCAAGAGTTGATCGGTTCAGGCACGTTATCTAAAAGCATTGACATTATAAATCAAACTACAGTTCTTAGTATACAGAACACACACGAGAGGAAGAGTTCAGAAATGAACGAATCCTTCTTGAGGCATTGTAGACTAGGTCATATCAATGCGACTCGACTAGCTGAAGTTACATATAGATGCATATTTAAATTAGTTTGAATTTACATCTTGTGAAACTTGCCGGTCATGTCACAGAGATAAGATGACCACAACTCCGTTTATTGGAAACAGAGAAAGAGTTAGTGAACTCCTGGGATTGATACATGCTGATGTATGAAAGTCTCATGTCTACACATACCTAGACCGGTTCTTTGTACTTCATTACATTCTCTGATGATCTCTCAAGATTCAGACATATGTTCTTGTTGAAACACAAGTCCGAAACTTTTGAGATATTCACAGAATATAAGTTAGAAGTAGAGAACCAAAAACGGGTAAAAGTATTATGTCCTTTGATGTGATCAAGGAGGAGAATACTTGAGCACGGAATTTCTAGACTATTCTAAAGGAGAATGAGATTCTCTCTCAGCATTACTCCTCTGTATACACCACAGCACGTCGGTGTATCGGGGCGGAGCAATAGCACCCTATGTGATATGGTGCGCTCTATGATGAGTACTACTGAGTTTCCTATTTCCTTTTGGGAATTATGCACTTGTGAAGCTGCATACCTATTGAATAGGGTTCAAATCAAATCAGATGCCTACCACTTCATATGTGATATGGAAAGGGAAGAGCCCATATCTTAAGATTGTTAAGATTTGGGGTTGTCCGGCCTATGTCTGAAAGCAAAATCCGGACAAGCTCGAGGCAAGGTCAGCTCTATAAAACTGGAAGTAGTTCCAGCTATACAAACTACAGCTGATGATTTGGTAGAACCAAAGGATTCAGTAGTTTCCAACGAACCTCAGCCTCTCCGCCGATCTAGTAGGGTTCCTTACCCACCTGAGAGATACTTCGATTTCTCTATGACAGTGGGAGCGAGGATTGCATCATGAGATGATGACCCAACTAGTTTCGAGTTGGCCATCAGTAGTGAGACTCTATAAGCATGGCTGGATGCTTATCGATCTGAGATGGAATCTTTATACACCAACAAAGTATGGACTTTGGTTGCTTTATCTGAAGGGTTAAATCCCCATCAGGAGCAAGTATATCTTGAGAAGATTACTTGGTGCACATGGAAAAGTTGAGACTTTCAAAGCTATGCTTAAGTCCATCCAGATCCTACTTGCCACGGCTACATACCATAACTATGATATCTGGCGGTTGGGTGTCATGACTGCTTTTCTAAATGATGTTTTAGAAGAGAGTGTCTATAAGTACACAGCCAGAGGGCTTCGTAGACAGTGGGAGCAGCGGAAACGTGTGCAAGATGTTTTATGAGATAAAACAGGCATCGCGGAGTTGGAACATCTGTTTTGATGTGGTAGTCAAAGAGTTTGACTTCATCAAAATGGTAGATGAACCTTGTATATACAAAAAAGGTAGTAGAGAGTATGGTGGTGATCCTCATAGAGTACATGGATGACATACTCTTGATAGGGAAGGAGTTTCCTATGCTACGCTCGGTCAATCTCCGCTTATCACAAGGATTCTCCATATAGGATCATAGTGATACCTCCTAAATCCTGGATTTTGGATCTATGAGATAGATATAATTGGATGTTAGGATACTCACTAGTTGTAGTGAGATGGTATGAATCGATCCTGGGGAGAATCACTGGAAAGGTTCCAGGGTGATAAGGACGACTGAATGTCAGTCGCAGGCATTGTCTTTACCCTCAGTGGAGGGACGGTATGTTGGAAGAGTTCCAAGCTAGATACCGTGACATCCTAGACGATTAAAGGCAAGATACATCGTTACCAAGGATGCTACCAAATAGGCATTCTGGATATATATAAGTTCATAAGATGAACTTCGTTCCTACCAT
Organism: Agapanthus africanus; assembly: GCA_030015575.1. Taxonomy (NCBI): domain Eukaryota; kingdom Viridiplantae; phylum Streptophyta; class Magnoliopsida; order Asparagales; family Amaryllidaceae; genus Agapanthus; species Agapanthus africanus. Next base: position 75,305,824 of record JASDDO010000026.1, read on the forward strand.
TGTGTGACAATGGAGTTATGGCTTATGCCAAGAAACCCCCGTCCCATCTGAAATCCAGATACAATTCTTAGACAGTATCACCTGATCATTGAGATGGTTAATCTCCAGGGAGATCTAGGTTAGGAGAGTAGACACAGAGGACAACAGCGCGGATCCACTCACAAAGGCCTTTTTCCCAGTAGAGACATTTATGGGATGGTTGAGTATGAGATACTTCAACTGCAGCTAATTGTTAGGTATGTGATACCACAACAGATGACCCTAGTGCAAGTGGGAGATTGTAAGTTATATGTATGCCCTAGAGGCCATTACTGTACATACGATGTATATTGTAGTGGATACTAGGACATATATAGAGAGGACTTTCTTGCTCGACATGATAGTATGCTATCTGGTTGTACTTTATCTTAACATGTACTCTGATTGTCTCTATGTTACATGTTGATTAAGCCCTTAGGATATGCACTCGACTACTGGGACTATGATGAGATCATACTAGTGGGGCCACGGTAGTCGACGAGTACATGCTATAACTGTTCCTAGTCGAGGGTGTATCGAGACAGGGCACCGATACACCAGAGTAGACTAGCGTATACGCATCTTGACCCATATGATGGGCGATGGATGATCCCATATCTATCGGTGTTTTACATCAAGGATGGTGTACGGGTGCTCAGTGGTGACTGGGTACACTGGACGGACTCGCCGAGAACTCCCAGATGGTATTATACCTTACGTCAGATGGCAGTTCTCTGGTGACACTGGTACAACTTAGTCTGTTGACCCGAGATCATCATAGAGTCTTGTGTGATTCCCACTGTTCTTTGATTTCCATCATACCACGTCCAAAAGGGCGTGCAAAAAGGTGGCTTTTGGGTACAGTCCCGAATCACATGGTGGCAATGAGCGATAGGAGGGGATTCGTCTCTCCCGGTATAGGGAGTTGATATTGCGCTGTGTTCGATTGGCTATAACCGGAAATCCCTGGCCAGGGTTGCAGAGATATACTGGTAAGTGTTATCAGTAGTTTCTCGAACTGTTATAGACTTCATATCGACACGACTTATCGAGCTACTGGGGTCTGACGTTTACCACCCCTAGGCGAGATATGCGACATATCAGACGACGAGACCGGACTGTACGGGAGTGTTACTGTTTGGATTCATAGGAGAATGTACAGGCTTGCTTGTTGATCTTCTGAGCGCTCAATACCTGGGTGGCTGTTACGTTTAGCTGACCGCTTGCAGCTTGTGGGTGTTTAATATGATCATCACCTACTGCCGGCGTATTGACGATTCTTTAGAGTCTTATACAGAGGTTTCTTGGCTCAGGCAAAACGGAGTAGGAGCACATATGTGATATGTGCGGGACCGAGGATAATGCGGTATGTGATACCGTATTGGATTCTCGCGATATGAGATATCGGCCGGGTATATGTGATATAGCCGGGTCATAGTATTAGTCGGTTATATGCGATATAGTCGGATTGTCGGATCAAGTGTTGATTCGATAATTTAATGTATAATAATATATATGATATATTAAATTACATTAAATAATATTAGCTCACTAAAAGATTCATTTTCTCACGGGATAATACATTGATATATATGCGATATATGTTAATTGTATTATTTTCTATTGTTACAAAATATATTGTATATGTGATATATAATATTGTAACATGTTAGAGTTACAAATTTAACAATGGATTAGGGTTTAGTTAGGGTTTGGATTAGGGTTAGCTTTTGCATGAAGCTTCCATGAAGCTTCATGAAGTTTTGACTTTGTGGTTGCTTGATATTTTTGTGAGATATTATGTTAACCCAATCCAAACCATTAACTCTAGTTAACTCTCTACAAGGGTTAACTCTTTCATGCTTAACCCTTTGTTAGATTTGTAACCACTACAATAATTCATTGTTCATCACAAAAGGATTAGGTGATCATATTCATTCTTCTTCTTCTTCCTTTTGTTTTCTTCTTGAAAAAGCTTTCTTTTGTGATGAAAGTAAGTGAGAAAAAGATTATAAATGAGAGCAAAAATCCTACTTCATCATCCTTATCTACCCTTGCCATTTAGATGAGGGTGTTCACTTCATTTTATGAGTGTTAGCTTGTGTTAACGAAACTTCAAGGTAGATCATCTTTGTATCGAAGATCGGAAGCACGACTGCATCTTTCTCTTCGTTAAACCTCTCGAGAGTCCGGAACACGATGATCGCAGCGAAGGGACTTCAACACGGAGCTTAAGAAGTGAAGGACCGGATCTACAAAGGTTATAATCCCTCTCACTTAGTGTTAAACTGTTTAAACATACTTATTTTCGCCTAAACCCTAGTTTAAAGATCCGGCTTTGGGTTGTTCGGCACGGCTAAAATTTTAATCGGGCATGGTTGATGCCTCGTAGACCCTTGTGCGTGTGCCTAGCAACCCTACACTCTGCAGCGCATTATTAAAGGTCAGAGCCCAATTAAAAGGCCCAATGGACCAAAACAAATGCTCTGCATTATAAAAGGGGGACAGAGCCCAAGTCAAAAAGGCCTAACAGGCCAGAATAAAATGCTGTGCATTATTAACAGGGGGCAGAGCCGTAATAAAGGCCTATTAGGCTAAATGCAAATAAAAATGTTGAACATTCTCAACTGGACTTAGCCCAATCATAGCCATAAATCCTCAAATTAAATTGACTGAGCGCGGCTGCTCTCTTAAATCAATTTACATCCGGTTCGAGGGTACATCTCCGAACTCCTTTAACATCTATCGTTGTAATCCTTCAACGACGTCAAAGAGGTGACGGGTCCCGATGGCCATGCATACAATGGACCACCACGTCCCTAAACTGGAACATGGACCATCACGTCCCTAAACTGGAATTTGGACCGCAATGTCCCTAAACTGGAACATGGACCACCACGTCCCTAAACTGGAACAGGGACCACCATGTCCCTAAACTGGCAATGGACCACCACGTCCCTAAACTGGAACATGGACCACCACGTCCCTAAACTGGAACAATAGAGCCTCCAAATGCACTTTTGTCGGATCTAAACGATCCCGTTTAAGTTGATCTTGGCCTCAAATATGGCTAACGTATCCTTAAACCTTCAAACAGACTTTAGTCCCAAATTGAACTATAGATCCCCCAATCAACTTTGGTTCAAGGGTACAATTCCGAACTCCTTTGACATCTGTCGTTGTAATCCTTCAACGTCGTCAGAGAGGTGATGGGTCCCGACGGCCATACATGCAATGGACCACTGCGTCCCTAAACTGGAACAATAGAGCCCCTAAATGCTCTTTCCGTTAAGTTGATCTTAGTCTCAAATCAGACTAACGTATCCTTAACGAACGTTTAAGTTGATCTTAGCCTCAATATGGCTAACGTATCCTTAAACTAAAACACCAAACCCGAAATCCAAGTAAATACGGATTTGAACTAATCCATGTCCTACGGCCGACGGCATAACTTAGTCTCCGTATACAATCCACGGGCATCCACAAACAAAACAAACACACACGACACGAAGTGAAATTCTGGAGAAGGAGAAAGTGGATACCGCGATGCGGTAGCGTAATTAACTGCAGAGGCTTGCGCCTGCAGGGAAGAGCGTCCCCACAATCAAAAACCCATCAAACGAGGGGGAATCTGATGAAGTCTGCTACATCGGCCGCATCCGTCTAAACCTCCGATACACGGTGCCATAAATTAACTTGGCATCTTCGGAGAGGTAGACGGATAAAACCATATAGCATCTGCCCCGAATCTCAGGCAAGACGTCTTCACGCCGTCGCCGCCATTCGGAGGGGAATATTTACATATTGCCATTTATTGCTATCAGCTTGCATGTGATAGATTATCGCAGTACGTGCATACTTGCGATTATCTGCATATGTTATGTACTATTCACGAGTTGGCAACTCACCCCCGTTGTGACATAGTGTTTTGCAGGTAGTCTTTGAGGGCAGTCGCGGCAGGGCTTCTTCTTCCTATCCTATCATCTTGTGCAGCGGATACCGCTACGGCCGACTGTGTGCAGTTTTGCTACAGGTGGGTTTTGCGGTTATCCGATGTTGCTCATTGTATATTCGTTGTATCCAGTACTCTTCATCTACTACTTCATGTATTGACTTAGAGACGAGTTGTGAGGACGATATTGTATATTATTTTGTGACTTGGAGGTCTTTCATGTTGTTTCAATTTATATCGTCTTTTTCTTCGCTAAGGCATCGTATATCTGTTGTGGTGGTTGTTTTCCGTCTTTGGGCATGGATTTGCTCCCGTTGGGGATGCTTTTACTTATATTTATTTTGTACCCTTTTTGGGGCTTGTTTTACAAAGGAGGTGCTGCCAAATTTTAAAGGAAATAAATTTGGACTTTAAAAAATTTGTACTTGAGATTTCAAAAGTTTTAATAATGTTCTTATCACTTACTACTTTTGATGGTTTAGATTGCTGGATTTTCGGCTTACTTAAATTGCGTTACGCCTAATGACGTTACGTGGTTTAAGGGCAGTCACGTGCCAAATTTCGGGTCGTGACAAGTAGTTTCTCAGTGGGTGATGAGCTTCACACTGACACGAAATATCGTGTTATAAGGGGTCTGACATTATCCACCCCCTAGACCCGATATGCAATACTCTTAGACGAACAGACCGGACTGTATGGAGATTGTCACAGACAGACTCAGTAGGGGTTCAGATGAGTTTGCTCGTCGGCCTTCCTTTCGCTCAATACCTCGGTAGCCGTTACGTACAGCTAGTGCCGCTGACGTACTTGTGGTTAAATCCACTGCCGGCGTATTGACAAGTGTTTAGAGTTCCACACAGAGGGTTTTCCTGATTCAGGTGAAATGATGCAGTATCTGTATTTTGATACGTGCAGGGCTCCGATCGAATAATTGTACTAGTTACCCGGATTTTCGATCAGGCGGTTGATAATACGAGCTTTTGGCTCGGGTTTGTGCCGGATTATTAAATCAGGTATTGATTTAATAATTTACGTATATGTATTTCTATATGTATATTCTAGTATTATGTTCTTTGTGTTATTCTATCTCTTTGGGTATTCGTATTTTGGTACGAATACGGGTATTTATATACAGTTGAGTGTATTTCGCATTTAAACGGAAAATATTCTAGAAAGTGGACACCTCATTTTGGATTATCCATTTATTAATTTAAATGGAAATGAGATGTAAAGGTAGTGAAGAGAGAATGGTGAGAACCATGCATGAATGGTGTTGACAAATGAATTGTTAATTCATTTGTGCAAACTATTCAAGTATGGTTGCTATATTATATTTGGAAATTGAGTTTTACAAAACCATACTTGATGTTTTTCACTCACTAGTTTTACTTGAGTTTTTGCATGGTTGGTTTTTGAGAAAAAAGATTCTCATCATTTTGCTCACCTCTCTTCGCTGGCCTTTCTTGATCTCCTCCTCCTTCTTCTTCATTTTATACCCTACCACCTCGCTCATGCCCATCTCAATGTCACCGAACACCGGTGTCACGCCCCGCTTCCCAAAATACGAAAGGCGAGGGGTGACTAGGCCAGCCATGCTCCTACGGTCAGGGAATAATCCCTCCGTAGTCATACTTCGGCTTCTAGTATTACATGGTAGTCAGTAAACAGTACTAGAGTAAAGAAAATCACAGATCACAATTTTATTACATTACAATAAAGAGTTCGAGATACATTTATTTTGCTTAAAAGAATAACTAACCAACGAAATAACAATGTGCTTATAGCAAAAGGGCGGTGCTGATGTGACGGTCTAAACCTCCGCGATCTCGAATGGCAGATCCTGCTCCTGGGCTGGGTCCACTTCGTCCTCTCAGCATGCACACTCAGGTCGTCAGAGCGACACACATAGAAATAAATATATGGTGTGCGTACAATGTTATTAAACATGTAAGGTGCGACAGAATACAGAAACATGAAAATAATGAATATCATTTGAATATGAATAGTGCGATATAAGTATTATGTCAGTAAACCAGGCAATGTGTATGTCACTACTTATCAGTCAAAGAAATCAATTGGTGGAAAGAATGCTCATGTTTAACAAGGGTCTCGTGCATGCCCGAGACTACGGTCCACTGTTGCCCGTGACATAACCCTGCAGCCGTGCTGTTAGGCCCACGACCTAATGTGTGTGTGTGTGTCACTTAATATCACATGATCATCCTCTAAGTCGCCGTACCTCGCTAAATACGAGTTCAATTTCATCTTGATTTCCCCTTCCTCAGGTTATATTATGTATTCAGGTATTAGATAGGTTGTGAACAAATACGTATCTCTTTCACTTTCAATCACATTTCCACTTATCAATGTCACTTTCAATCACTGGTCTACTTTTGAACTTGCCACAACCCAATCACCAACACTTATTTCGACAATGCAAAACAGTCCCTAGGTCTCAATGTAAACGATCACTATGCAGAAGGTATAAAGCAAATACAAAAATATGTAGAAATGAACTGAACATTGTTTACCCCAATCAGAGCAAAGCTTTACTTTGAAAATTTAAACTTTAGTAAATGAAGCAACGTTTCAGATTCCGTACACTGCGCGCAACGCGCCACGCGCCACGTGTCAAAAGCTGATACATCAGCGCAAAGCTCTATTTAAAACAAAATTAAAGGAAGCAACGCTTCAGTTGCGCAAGCACTGCGCTGCGCGACACGTGTCAGTGCAGATGCGCTAGCGCAGTTGCGCTGCGCTTTGCGCTGCGCGACACGTGTCAGCGCAGTTGCGCTGCGCTGTGCGCTGCGCGACACGTGTCACGCGCTGGGGCATTTGAGCCAAACAGAATTAAGATTTTAAAATAATCTTTCTGTTCTTGTTAAAACAAGAAGATTTTCTTCTGTAAAACAGAAGCCCTTGGATCAAAGATCCAACGGTGGGGAAAATTCCACAAATCACTCAGAAAAAGATCTCTTTAACCAATTTATGGGCACTATAAAAAGGACCCCAGACCTCAATTCAAAGGCATCAACATTTGGTAAAAAAAAAATCAAGAACTTCAAAGAGAGAGAACTCTTAAGGAGTTTCAAGAAAAAAAGAGGTAAAAACCTTTAGAAAAAGAGAAAATTCTCTTATGAATAGATCATTGATCTGAGAACAAGATCAATGATAAATAATAATAGTGCTTTGCACTTATGAACCATTGGTTCTCTGAGATCAAGAAAAATAAGAAACACTTGTTTTCTTTGATCTAAATTGGATCAAGAAATCAAGCAGTGCTTTGCACTTCTTTAATGAACCATTGGTTCTGGAATCTAAAATATTCTCAAGTTAATAGTACCTTGCACTTACAAAACTGCACTGTTGCGCTCTTGGGTTGGCACAAGCCATCAGAGAGCGCCACGTGTTAGCATCTGAACCATTTGCGCTATGCGCTTTTGAAATAGAGCCTTGCTCTCTGAAACTGGCGCAACTCACCACAGCACGCCACGTGTCAGCAGCGCAAGCGCAGCGCACTGCGCTTGCATGACACGTGTCCTCACCACAAGCGCTTGCGCTCTTTGATTGGCGCAAAGCGCCTAACAAACGCAATGCATTTCTTTTGCTAAAGGGCCAGGCCCAAATCAAAAAGACCTAGTAGGCCAAAATAAATTGCAAAGCAATAAATGGGCAGGGCCCAGATAAAATTGGTGCTCTGCATCTTTTATAAAAGGGTAGAGCCCAAGTAAAATTGATGCTCTGCATCATTTATAAATGAGCAGAGCCCAAAACAAATTGATGCTCTGCATCCTTTATGGGCAAAGCCCAAACAAAAATAAAAGTAATGCAACGCATTATTTAAACATGGGCAAGGCCCTAGCACAGGTCTAATAGACCAAAAACAAATAAAAGCGTTGAATAGTTTTCAACTGGATTTAGCCCAATCATGGCCGTAAGTCCTCAAATTAAATGGACTGAGCAAGACTGCTCTATTAAATCAATTTACATCCGGTTCGAGGGTACATCTCCGAACTCCTCTAACACCTGTCGTTGTAATCCTTCAACGTCGTCAGAGAGGTGACGGGTCCCGACGGCCATACATGTCATGGACCACCACGTCCCTAAACTGGAATATGGACCACCACGTCCCTAAACTAGAATATGGACCACCACGTCCCTAAACTGGAACAATAGAGCTCCCAAATGCTCTTTTGTCGGATCTAAACGATCCCGTTTAAGTTGATCTTAGCCTCAAATATGGCTAACGTATCCTTAAACATTCAAACAGACTTTAGTCCCAAATTGGACTATAAGACCCCCAATCAACTTTGGTTCAAGGGTACATCTCCGAACTCCTCTGACACCTATCGTTGTAATCCTTCAACGACGTCAGAGAGGTGACGGGTCCCGATGGACATGCATACAATGGACCACCACGTCCCTAAACTGGAATATGGACCACCGTGTCCCTAAAATGGAATATGGACCACCATGTCCCTAAACTGGAAATGGATCTAGACAATCCCGTTAAGTTGATCTTAGTCTGGAAATTAGACTAACGTATCCTTAACAAACGTTTAAGTTGATCTTAGCCTCAAATATGGCTAACGTATCCTTAAACCAAAACCCCAAACCCAAATCTAAGAAAATACGGATTTGGACTAATCCACGTCCTACGGGCGACGAAATAAATAGTCTCCGTATACAATCCACGGGCAACCACAAATAAAACAAACACACACGACACGAAGTGAAATTTTGGAGAAGGAGAAAGTGGTTACCGCGATGCGGTAGCGTAATTAACTGCAGGGGCTTGCGCCTACAGGGAAGAGCGTCCCCACAATCAAAAACCCCTCTAGCGAGGGGGAATCTGACGAAGTCTGCTACATCGGCCGCATCCATCTAAACCTCCGACACACGGTGCCATAAATCAACTTGGCATCTTCGGAGAGGTAGACAGATAAAACCATATAGCATCTGCCCCGAATCTTAGGCAAGACATCCATGTCTTGGCCGCCATTCGGAGGGGAACGGATTCTGGCACGCCCGGTGGGACCTTTTCCTTTTTCCACTCCACACTTCGTGTGTCGTGTTCGCGAACAAATCGCGGTTTGCTGTGGTTGCCTGTGGATTCAAGGTACTTAGATTTGGTGTCTTGCTCCATGCAGAAAACAAAAGATCAATGGCTTCAAACTGCACTACCTGCGACTGCAACTCTCGCTCCGTCCCTGCTTGAAGAGTGACTTATGGGCCCCAAGCGGCCTCCCTTTTCAAGATACCAGTGGAGCAGGTAACTCAAGCCACCACTGGACTATTCTTCGGGACCATGCTCCCACCGATGAGCTTCAATGCCCCAATGACGTTGCAAGAAGCCCCAAAGAAGTCAGTCTTTGATCGACTTACCACTGCCGCGGTCCCTCTCAACGGGTCGCCCAACTCCACTGCCTCAGTTTTTAACAGGCTAGGTCAGAGCTCCAATGGGCCCATGAAAAAGCCAGCAATACCAGAAGGTGTTATCCCGAAATGGATATCTATCCCTATTCCAGTTTCAGGAGAGATCACCAAGGTTGCTTCCCCTGCTCGGAAGTCTTTTTTTTGACAGGTTGGCAGTCCCCATTCAACAGACGTCGGTCTTTAAAAGGTTGATACCAGCAAATTCCGACCAACACAGGGGGCATGAGGAGGTCACCCCTACGGTTAGTTAAACTACATCCGCACGACACGCTCGACGTCGCCACTGGCGCCGAGTAAGGAAGGCTGGGGGCAATTCCCCCTCTGGGATAACTCCGCCAGCTCCAACGGTGGGGATCGATACTGCTGTTCCAACCGGGAACAGCTTTGAATTGCTGAACACGGTGTGCAGAAACTCTCCTACTGCGGTGTTGAAACGAACTCCTTCACCTGTGGAGAATTCTCCACAGAAAAAGCTAGAGCAGCCACCTCAACGGCTGTCCTCTAAAATCTACAAGGTCTGGTGTCAAGTCCAAGAGTCAGTGATCGATCGAGACTACCTCAGCCGACAGGAAAAGATGAAGGTTCAGCCGGAGAAGGGATACTCTGTCAAGTCGGAAAAAGCAACAGCTGGATGGGTGCCCACTGCAACGGCTCCCTCAACGTCAATCACTCAGAAGAAAAGGAGGCCGCAAAAAGCCCCTGTGAACATGGCGGATCGTAAAAGCGCTGAGCACAACGCCCCAAGTCTGGAGGCATGGTAGTGCACACTGTTTATATGGCTTCCAGAAATGAGGAAAGCCGTGCTTCTACGGGCCACCGACCGCTCACCCGATCCTTGACAAAAGCCCAGGAGCAGCAATAGAAGCTTTAGGAAATGATGACTGTGATGGCTGCACTTACCGAACCGAAAGAAAGTTCGGAAGTATCATCAGAGCAGCGTCATGAACAAGAAACTGACGCTGACTATCTACGCAGAGTCCTCGAAAAGAAGGACAAAGAGGCAGCAGAACAAGTTGCCAATATAAAACAAATGGCACTCATCTTCCAAGATATAGTAGGGATGATGTTACACCCGAACCCTCCAGCTGAAGACCCTCCGATCATTGTTGGAGACGACAGAAGGGAGACACCTAATCCTCCTCCGGCCCTTTCAGCGGCCAAAGAAGAAACCATTTCCAAGGCCACACTGGATGACTATATAGCTCAGCAAATACGAGCTCATCAGGCGAGTGAAGCGACTGGGCAAATTGCTAGAACCGGACGACCCTATCCGGGCTGGTATGATCAAATCAGTTACCCGCCGGGATATACGATCTCTAAATTCCACAGGGAATCCGCATCAACATGTCGCTCAATTCAGGGCCTTGTGCGGCAATACTGGAGGCGATGACAAATTGTTGCTTCGCCAATTCATCGGCGGCTTAGCAGAAACAGCCTTTGAATGGTATTCGGAGCTACCTAACGACTCTGTCAAAACATTTGCGGAGATGGAGTTATTGTTTACACAAAGATTCGCGAGTATTAGTGAACGCACCTCGATAACAGCAATAATAAATGACAGGATAAGGCCCGGCGAAACATGGGTCCAATACGCAACACGATGGCGGAACTTATGGTCGAAGTGCGAGCAGTGCATTGAAGAAGCTCCCGCGGTGGGCATGTTCGTGGGCACTCTTTATTCGCAAGCAACCATCTCATAATTCATGATGTTCTTCAGGCCGACCACCTTCCAAGCATTAATCGACAAATTAGCCCAAATGGATCAGATGGGCCACGGACCGTCTCCTCCAAAACCAGACTCTCGAAATGAGAAAGGAAAAGGGAAAGCAACTGTCGTTGCCAATGCTCAACAACAGCCGAGCAACTCAAAGCCGGTCGTTCGCCAAAATAACACGCATCCACGCCCGTCCCTTGAGGAGAGACTAGGACGTCCTTACTCATTTCTTCAGAATAAAACGAGAAGACTGTTTGAACTGGCAGTACGCAATAGACTCATCAATCTGCCGAATCCAAAACGTCCGTTGCAGCCAGGCGATCTCAATAATCCCGATTACTGCCCTTACCACCAAACGGTAAGTCACCCGATCGAGGATTGTTTCGTCTTCAAGGGATGGATCGAGGATCAGTACCTACAAGGCAAGTTTGCGCTGTCTGAAAAGTGGAAGGTAAACCCACCACAGCCGCACACTCCAAGGAAGACGGACACACCGGGGGCAAATTGTCATGTGATCTCACACTCATTGGCGGATGATAAAGAGGCTCCTTGTTCCGAGGAATCAAGAGCGGACCCTGAACCAGAAATTCTGCGGCCATCAGACGAGTTGATCGATGCCTTCCTGAATGAGATTCGTCTGAAAGTTAAAGCCAATCAAGAGCGTGAGATGGCCATACTGGAAGGAGCCAAACACCGACTGCTAGACCAAAGAGTCGAGGCACTCCCGTCAAATCAAAAGCCATCCGCTGCGGATAAAAACAAATTCAAGACGAGGAAAAGGTTCGCTAAAGCCTTGTCAGCAGGAATGGTGCTACCACCCTCTGAAGAAAATACTCTCGATGGAGTAGAGATGCATCCTAATTTCTGCTTATATCATCAGAGGATCATACATCCTACCGAAGACTGCGACTCCTTTAAGTGTTGGTGGCAAGGATATGTCGCTCAAAAGCAACACTTTAACAGAACGAAGTGTGAAGCTCGTAGACATCGGAAGAATGCGATAAATGAGTGCGAAAGAGCCGCCAACGACTGTCATATAGCCGACTCCAAGGGATCGCAAATTATCACCTTTGGGAGCGACTCTGACGAAGAAGTTGCCCTCAACCCTCTCCTCAAGGAATCCATTTCAAAAATGAAAGAATTGATGAGTTGCGAGAACATTCAGCCGTGCAATCGCCCGCTATTTAAAAAAAATCTCGGCCCCGCAAACAAAGGATCGAGCAAAAAGGGTAAAGGAAAGGGGAAAATGACCTTCGTCGCCAACACTCAACAACAATCGAGTGGCCCTAGACCGATTGTTTGTCAAAACAATATGCGTCCACGCATATCCTTCGAGGAAAGGCTAAGACGTCCTTACTCATTTCATCAGGATGAAACAAGAAGGCTGTTCGAAGTGGCAGGGCTTAACAGGCTTATCACTCTACCGGAGCCGAAACACCAACTACAACTGGATGATATCAACAGTTCTAATTATTGCCCTTACCACCAAGTATTGGGCCATCCAATCGAAAACTGTTACGTCTTCAAGAACTGGGTTGAAGACCAATACCAACAGGGCAAGTTCGTCATCTCCGAAAACTGGAAGGTGAGCCCGCCACAACCGTACGCTCTGAGAAAGATGGATGCGTCGGGGGCATCATGCTCAGTCATAGAGAAATCCCCATAGACCGAAAAGTCAGTAAATTAGAGATTCGCCTCAAATACGGCAATGGCGGACCGAAACGTCCTTTAAGCTAATGGCAGACCGAAACGTCTTTAAACTAATTAAGGACCGAAATGTCCTTAAACTAATACCGCAGCATCCTTAGGCTGACGAGATAGATAAAAAAATATATATAATAAACGGTATGTCCATAAGCAAAAGGGGCACGGATGAAAACCCGAAAGGGCTCCGTGAGTAAAAACAGCAGGGTTACCGGCGAGTGTTCGTGAAAACCCGAAAGGGCGTGACCTCGTAAAAAAAATAATATAAAAAGAATAAAAAAAAGGTATGTCCATAAGCAAAAGGGGCACGGATGAAAACCCGAAAGGGCTCCGTGAGTAAAAACAGCAGGACTGCCGGCGAGTGTTTGTGAAAACCCGAAAGGGCGCAACCTCGTTAAAGGACACTTACAGGGTCCTCTCGACCTTGTAAGGAGAAACCACCCGCGTGAGATCCTTGCAACTCACAAGGGAGCAACACACTTAGGGATCCCCACGATTCCTAAGGAGAAAATACACTTGCGAGATCCACACGACTCGTAAGGAGAACTCTCTTATAGGACCCTCACGGCTCATAAGATTTGAAAGTCTTAAGTCACAGAGACCTAAACATGTGCTTAAGCAAACTCCACAACCTTCGATATTGCCCTACAAGTGGTCCAGTACTGGCTCTTGTATACACTCTACGGGCGCGAATAAACATTTCCCTGACCAAGTCCCATCCATGACTGGGGATATGTCCACATAGTGAACAACCCTTGTAGGTCCTCTCAACTTATAAGGAGAAAACTCTTTTGTAAGATCCTTACGACTTACAGGGGAACATACACTTAGGAATCCTCACGATCCCTAAGGGGAAAATACACCTACAAGATCCTCACGACTTGTAGAGAGAAATACCTTTATGAGACCCTTACGGCTCATGAAGTCAAAAGCCTTAGTCGACAGGATCCTAACCCTGCTTGCTAAGCCACCTTTGTTCGACATCGACAGAGGCAAATGATGATTCGCTCCTGGCAATATCCCAGTTGTAGCGATGCTGATGCCTAAACCGGTATCAAATTCCAAGTCCTTTCATGGCAAATGATGATTCGCTCCTGGAAATATTCCAGTTGTAGCGATGCAGGTGCTAAGATTGGCATCAGATTCCAAGTTCCACACTCGCAATAAAAAGCGGCGAGTAAAAATAAACTAAATAGACAAAATGATTGGACACCGCGAAAAATAGCCGAAATGATTGGGCAATCGCGACCTTCGCGATATAAAAGCTGAAATGATAGAGCATCGCGGAAATAAAATAATAATAATAAAAAAAATGAATGAAACTTCTGCCCTACAGGTAAGATCACATTGATCCCTGTATACAATCCAGGGGCACAAACAAAGAGGGAATCATATCTTCCCAACAGGCTCCACCAAAAAGCGAAGCCAAATCTCGACGGTTCATAGATAACCTAGAGGCAATCTCGACATTTGTCGCAATATTGCAGACACAATGTCAACAAAGGAAGCAAAAGAAGATCCCTAGCTTCAGGGTCTCGACGTCAACATCACCAACTTAAAGATCACCAACGGCGTTTCTCAGCATTCCAATCAAATGCAAACGTGACGTCAACAACCGACCTCAGAGTCACAATGAAATGGAGCCACGGCATAGTCCCTAGTTCCAAATCTTAACGGCAATATCTACGGCCTATGAATCAACAAAGGTGTTCCTTCGCAATCCATCAAGATGCGGATACAACGCCAACAAAAGACCACGCGGTCAAAACAAAACGAAGCGACGGCAAAATCCCAGCTTCATCTCAACAATCGTCTCGATACAGCAGACGAGATGTTGACAAAGGTGTTCCTTCGCAGTCCATCAAGATGCAGATACAACGCCAACAAAAGACCTCGCGGTCAAAACAAAACGAAGCGACGGCAAAATCCCAGCTTCATCTCAACAATCGTCTCGATACAGCAGACAGGATGTTAACAACGACGTTCTTTCGCAGTCCATCAAGATGCAGATATAACGTCAACAAAAGACCCCATGGTCAAACAAGCGGAGTAACGGCAAAATCCCAGCTCCACCTAGACAATCGTCTCGATACAGCAGACGAGATGTGACGACAGCGTTCTTCCCTCAACAGGGTTCGGACATGACAAAGCAAGCAAAGCGAAGGCCAAATTCCTAGCTTCAAGGTCTTAACGGCAAGTCGTATAAAGCCTGAAAGAAAACTGGAGATTATCTCACACCAGTGCGGAATGGTCACCACTTCGACGTTCGTCTCGACATCATCAAACAAATGGAGCCACGGCAAAATCCCTAGTTCTAAACCTCGACGGTTCACCAGCAACCTAGAGACAACCACGACGTCCGTCTCGATACAGCAGACGAGATGTCACCCCAACGTTCTTCCTCCAGCAGGGTTCAGACGCGACAATCAAACAAACGGAGCCACGGCAAAATCCCTAGTTCCCACCGCGAAATTCGTCTCGACACAGCAGACGCGATGCCAGTAAACGAAGCAAAGACCAAATTCCTAGCTTCAGGGTCGTGACGGCAACTCACATAAAACCTGAAAGACTATCGGAGATCATCCCACACCAGCGCGGGGTGGTTATGACTCATCGGGGCTCGCCAAAATGAGCCCAACCTCAAGTAAAAAGCGGCATGGCAAATTCCTAACGCTTGCTCTTCCGACGGTCAAACTGCCTAGGAAGATTGCTTGAAGACGTCTTGTCCAGCCCCCGAAGGGATCAGAGACACGGCAGTCGCAGGGCTACTCGAACAACACGATTGCCTATCGAGGAATATATCAGCTTATGCGACGGTACGACGGCCAAAACCCTAAGTACCATAGACCCTAATGGACTTCTGTCGTAAAGAGCAGAGGTTAACTGTGACGTTAGGATGTTCTTGCGAGAAATGCTCGATTCGTCTCGACTTGTGAAGAAATTGATGTCTTTGCGAGAAATTCTCGATGCGCCTCGACTCGTGAGATAAAGCCTTAGGCAGTAGGCATAAAAGAAGCCTGTTTCCTAAGCACTAGGACCCTGCAAGTTAGCCCGAAACGGTCTCTTGCATACTATCCACGGGTCTCACTCTCCAAACTCGAATCTCGACAAGGAGGGAAATAACCGCTTACGGGTTCTCTCGACTCTTGAGAGGGAAAAATTCTCTTATGAGATCCTTACGACTTATAAGAGAAAACACACTTAGGAATCCTCACGATTCCTAAGGAGAAAATCCACCAACCGAATCCTCTCGATCCGTAGGGAGAAAAATCTCTGTGAGACCCTCACGGCTCAGAGAGTTGAAAAGTCTTAGGCGGCAGATCTGAACCTGCGGTCTAAGCCATCGCTATCCCTTGGAGAAATCTAGATGCTTACTCTATTATCTATCGACCATGTTTATTAAGACAACATACGCACAATAAAAGAAACAAGGAAGTGACAGGAAGAACATCCGATTTACATTTGATCAAGCGTTCGAGACACACTCATTCATGCATGTGCAAAAGATTCAGAACAAGGAATAAGACAAACTGAAATGGAAATTTTCTATTCATATCATAAAAAGGGATTCTTACAATCATGGAGAAATAAATAATAACATTATTAAAATATTTACAAAGGTATAACCTCAAACCCAGGACATGGATTGAGGAACTCAAAAGTGACCCTATCTATGACTTTCCAAGCCTCGCGGACCATCCTGGTGTGCTTTCTTTCGCGAGCACAAGCGTCAGGGTCCCTCCTGATGTCTTCCACCCTCCGATAAGCAGCGAGTATGGCAGACTGTTGAAAGACCTCGTGCAAGAGATCGACAAGATTGTCTCGCCGTCTCTTCGAGATTAAGTTCATTAAGTACACCGAGTGCACCTTATCCTCGGCGACATCCAACGCCCTAAGCGGCACACCGGAACAGAATAGGGGAAGCGCTTCCCAGATGGCTCCCATGATAAGCTTAAGGAGGGAGGAACGTCGGGGAAGCAGTGGACCGTTATATGCGTCAAAGCGGCTCATGATTTCAGTACACTCCGCGTTTATGAACTCTCGATTTTGAGAACGGCCAAGTCGGCGGATGTCCCCGTAAGAGATGATCTCGTCAAGAGCATACATATGGGCGTCCATTGCTCCTGCAAAAGAAGATAAACAGAATTAGCAGACCGACTGATTAAGCGAATTCTTGTTAAAAAAACGAGCGCAGAGAGTTAAACTCCTCGAGAGCAATGCTCTACGAGTAGGGATGATGCCTATCAAATTCAATAATAAGGGAAATTTAAAGAAATCCCCCGAGAACTCTGAGATCGTTACTATTAAAAGATGATATAATCCATTAAATACAAAACTCCATTTTTAATTTTCATTATCCATATTCAAACTCTTAAGAGTTCATCTTTTTTTAGATCAAAGAGATCTATGTTTTGCCAAAGATGCAAGGTTCTGTTCATGGGTTAAGAAACCCAGAAACAGATTCCTGAGAGCAAGGCTCTATTTGGTGAAACCCCAAAAGGGTTTTCTTAAGATCAAAGATCTATGAGAGCAAAGCTCTATTAATTAAAATTGATTTAATTCAAGACTAATTCTTACTTAAATAGTTTCTTTTAAAGAAAATCTAACTCAAGGAGTTCTTGAAGGCAAGAGCAAAGCACTGAAGTTTTTGAAAATAAAAATCTTAAAGATGATAATCATCTGTGTAGGACCAAAGGTCCTATTTATAGGCATCAAGTATCCTTTCAACTTCCAAAAGTTGCCGCAACGGTTGGAATTCTGCCACCGTTGCGCTTGCGTTTAGGGCCACGTAAGCGCAACGGTGGGGGGGCATTTGTTTACCCCAATCAGAGCAAAGCTCTACTTTGAAAATTTAAACTTTAGTAAATGAAGCAACGCTTCAGATTCCGTGCGCTGCGCGCAACGCGCCACGTGTCAAAAGCTGATACATCAGCGTAAAGCTCTATTTAAAACAAAATTAAAGGAAGCAACGCTTCAGTTGCGCAAGCACTGCGCTGCGCGACACGTGTCAGCGCAGATGCGCTAGCGCAGTTGCGCTGCGCTTTGCGCTGCGCGACACGTGTCAGCGCAGATGCGCTAGCGCAGTTGCGCTGCGCTTTGCGCTGCGCGACACGTGTCAGCGCAGTTGCGCAAGCGCAGTTGCGCAAGCGCAGTTGCGCTGCGCTGTGCGCTGCTTGACACGTGTCACGCGTTGGGGCATTTGCGCCAAACAGAATTAAGATTTTAAAGAAATCTTTCTGTTCTTGTTAAAACAAGAAGATTTTCTTATGTAAAACAGAAGCCCTTGGATCAAAGATCCAACGGTGGGGAAAATTTCCCAAATCACTCAGAGAAATGTCTCTTTAACTAATTTATGGGCACTATAAAAAGGTAAAATAAGAAAATTCTCTGAAGGAGTTTCAAGAAAAAAATCAAGAACTTCAAACAAAGAGAACTCTGAAGGAGTTTCAAGAAAAAAAAGGTAAAAACCTTTAGAAAAAAGAGAAAATTCTCTTATGAACAGATCATTGATCTGAGAACAAGATCAATGATAAATAATAATAATAGTGCTTTGCACTTATGAACCATTGGTTCTCTGAGATCAAGAAAAATAAGAAACACTTGTTTTCTTTGATCTAAATTGGATCAAGAAATCAAGCAGTGCTTTGCACTTCTTTTATGAACCATTGGCTCTGGAATCTAAAAGATTCTCAAGTTAATAGTGCCTTGCACTTACAAAACTGCGCTGTTGCGCTCTTGGGTTGGCGCAAGCCATCAGAGAGCGTCACGTGTCAGCATCTGAACCATTTGCGCTATGCGCTTTTGAAATAGAGCCTTGCTCTCTGAAACTAGCGCAACTCACCACAGCACGCCACGTGTCAGCAGCGCAAGCCCAGCGCACTGCGCTTGCATGATACGTGTCCTCACCACAAGCGCTTACGCTCTTTGATTGGCGCAAAGCGCCTGACAAATGCAATGCATTTCTTTTGCTAAAGGGCCAGGCCCAAATCAAAAAGGCCTAGTAGGCCAAAATAAATTGCAGAGCAATAAATTGGCAGGGCCCAGATAAAATTGATGCTCTGCATCTTTTATAAAAGGGCAGAGCCCAAGTAAAATTGATGCTCTGCATCATTTATAAATGAGCAGAGCCCAAAACAAATTGATGCTCTGCATCCTTTATGGGCAAAGCCCAAACAAAAATAAAAGTAATGCAATGCATTATTTAAACATGGGCAAGGCCCTAGCACAGATCTAATAGACCAAAAACAAATAAAATCGTTGAATATTTTTCAACTGGACTTAGCCCAATCATGGCCGTAAGTCCTCAAATTAAATTGACTGAGCAGGACTGCTCTCTTAAATCAATTTACATCCGGTTCGAGGGTACATCTCCGAACTCCTCTGACACCTGTCGTTGTAATCCTTCAACGTCGTCAGAGAGGTGACGGGTCCCGACGGCCATACATGCCATGGACCACCACATCCCTAAACTGGAATATGGACCACCACGTTCCTAAACTGGAATATGGACCACTACGTCCCTAAACTGGAATAATAGAGCTCCCAAATGCTCTTTTGTCGGATCTAAACGATCCCGTTTAAGTTGATCTTAGCCTCAAATATGGCTAACGTATCCTTAAACATTCAAACAGACTTTAGTCCCAAATTGGACTATAAGACCGCCAATCAACTTTGGTTCAAGGGTACATCTCCGAACTCCTCTGACACCTATCGTTGTAATCCTTCAACGACGTCAGAGAGGTGACGGGTCCCGATGGCCATGCATACAATGGACCACCACGTCCCTAAACTGGAATATGGACCACCACGTCCCTAAACTGGAATATGGACCACCATGTCCCTAAACTGGAAATGGATCTAGACGATCCCGTTAAGTTGATCTTAGTCTGGAAATTAGACTAACGTATACTTAACAAACGTTTAAGTTGATCTTAGCCACAAATATGGCTAACGTATTCTTAAACCAAAACCCCAAACCCAAATCTAAGAAAATACGGATTTGGACTAATCCACGTCCTACGGGCGATGAGATAAATAGTCTCCGTATACAATCCACGGGCAACTACAAATAAAACAAACACACACGACACGAAGTGAAATTCTGGAGAAGGAGAAAGTGGTTACCGCGATGCGGTAGCGTAATTAACTGCAGAGGCTTGCGCCTGCAGGGAAGAGCGTCCCCACAATCAAAAACCCCTCTAGCGAGGGGGAATCTGACGAAGTCTGCTACATCGGCCGCATCCGTCTAAACCTCCAATACACGGTGCCATAAATCAACTTGGCATCTTCGGAGAGGTAAACGGATAAAACCATATAGCATCTGTCCTGAATCTTAGGCAAGACATCCATGTCTTGGCCGCCATTCGGAGGGGAACAAACATATATTCACTAAATTATAACAGCCAACGCCATATGACTTTCAAAATTCACTATAAATCACACGCCTAGAATCGACCAAAACAATATAAAAAGCGTACAAAGTATACTTGATTATCTAAACGGTAAAATTGGTTTCATGTCAATAGGAATTCAGGTTAGGGACTTATCAACATTTTAAATTAGCGATCGATTGCTCGAATTCCAGTTTCAAAACTGGAAGTCCAACTTCACACGCGGTTTACTAGGGATTGTGTTTAGATTCAGGTCATTCTCCAGGAAATAAAACCTAGTTCTATCTGTTAGGTTTCCAACGTATCAAGCGGATCCACGATATCCTTTCTGCACTAGAAGATATGTGCTGTTTAGTGTGAAGCTGAAAGAAATGTCACTGCAGAAACTGCAGAACACGTCGACAGTCTAAAATACAAACAAAATATCAAGACCGTGAAACTGAACAATACCAGATCCATGTGTTATCTAACTAAATTATTTATGTGACTATATAGGACTCCACGCATTTTCAGTTTTATGAAGGGACGTGCAGGCGCTTAAGTTCAGGAATCCTCGTGGAATGCTGTCCCGGACTGTAGTCCAGAGCCGCACTCCCAGTCAATTCTTGTTACGGTGGCTTATCAGCATTGAAGGTTAAACTTTAGAGGGTTCTATATTTTTGAGTCGGCTTCGATATGAGCCATAGAACATCACGTTCCAATCTATATTTAATTTAATATATATTTTTCGACGTGACATGTGCGGTGCATTCCAGATTTAGTGTCGCCTTTAGGGGGAGACTTTGCATGATTATAAACACGATATTTTACATCCAAATTTCTACACGATATTCGTAACAGTAAAGGGATCTAACTATCGTAAGTTCCGCCATATTAAGATATGTTTTGGTCTAGGATTTTATGTCGAGCACTTAACTAGTGTACGGGTATTAAACAAGGAGTCTGTTTATTCTAATCAATTAAAATAATAGTTATTCCATGTTCACGTTCCATCCACTGTAGGCGTTATCGATGGGTTATAGGTTCACAACGTGGAGATTACGACGATGCATATATATACAATAATATTATTATGATTTAAAAGCTATCGATCCATTTAATGTAGTGATAGCATGTAAAGCAAGTGATCGGGTTTTCACTTGCCTTCGGTCGCTGATATAGAAGCGACATCACTTGCGGACTTCGTCTCGACACACGAGACGATGCGATGCTTGACATGGTACATGGCACGAGCACGATGCGTGGAGATCCGGTACTGGGCACTGTGATGACGCGGGCATGACACGATAGTGGGCGTGGTCCTGGCTCGGTGCGTGGTGCGGGAGTGGCATGGCACGACACGGTACTGGACGCGATGCTGGTGCAGGAGTAGGCACGATGCATGCACTGGATCGGGATAAGGTATGGCACGGGGGCTGGCACAGCGTGGCACGGAGGCTAGTACGGCATGGGGGTACGGTATGGCATGGGGAGTGGGTACGATGCGCGACACATCTGGGTACGCGATGGTGCAGCCGTAGCACGGTGGCGGTGTGGAGGCGAGTTCGATGTGAGCACGGTGGTGGTGCTGTGGGGTCAAGGATGGGTGCTTGAGAGTGGAGGATGCCTGTGAGAGGGGAGTGGGTGCTCCGCTGTTGTGTTGTCAACGTTGGGGAGGCGGTCGGTGGTGGTGAAGGCGAAGGGAGTTGGGTAGAGGAGAGGGAGTGGGGCTCGTTCATGGTGGTTGGTTCGGTTTTTAAGAGGGGGAGGAAGTGGAGGAGACCTTGAGGAGGAAGGTGGTGGTGTCAGGGGCTAGGTCTCAATGGAGGAGAGTTCATCAGTGTTGGGCAGCGAGGGCGGTGGTGTTGTGCAGAGGGGTCAGGGTTTGAGTTGGAGGTGATGGTGTGAGCAAGAGAGAGAGAGAGAGAGAGAGAGAGAGACGTTGAGGGAAGGAGGATTTGGAGAAGGGGATCGCGGGGAGTTAGGATCGAGGGTGAGGTCGCGGCCGTTGACGAAGAGTGCGGGTCTCGTGGGAGCAGCACGAGAAGAGGGGAAGGAGCTGTTGGAGTGAGGGGATTTGGTAGAGAGGATTTCGGGGTCGTTGGCGAGCGGGGGCGGCGTCGACGAGGGCCGGGTCGTAGTTAAGCACGAGAAGGGGAGAGGGACGTTAGAGATGGCGGGAAAAGAAAGAGAGGGAGAAGAAGAAGATGAGTGGGGGAAACGGGTCGGGTAGGGTTAGGGAATTAGGTCGGGTAGGGTTAGTGAAATAGGTTTAGATTAGGAAATTATAATAAATAAAATAGTAAAAATATAAAAAAATGTGCAAAAATTAATAGGAAAATTCTGGGGGAAATACGGAAAAATATACATGGAAATGGGGATTTACATCATACCCTCCTTACAAAAATTTCGTCCTCGAAATTAAAGAATGAAAACAACGGAACAACAACACTACTCAAACAGGTGCGGAAAACGTGGACGGATATCCTCCTCGCGTTCCCAGGTAGACTCTCACGGAGAACGACTACCCTAAGAAACTTGAACCAAGGGAATGATTTTGTTCTTTAACACTTTTTCCTGACGGTCGAGAATGGTGGTAGGCTGCTCCTCATAAGTCAGATCGGTGCCCAACTTAACTCTGAATGGTCCAGGATATGGCTGTCATCCCGAACGTAGAGTCTCAACTGAGAAACATGGAAAGTATAATGCACACCAGCTAGCGATGGAGGCAAGGCAAGTCAATAAACCACCTCTCCTACTCGCTCTAGCATCTCAAAAGGTCTGATGAATCGGGGACTGAGTTTTCCATGACTACCAAATCTGATCACTTCCTGAGTGGGCGATATCTTCAGAAATACGTGGTCACTAATACCAAACTCCAACGACCTTCTGCCGGCATCTGCCCAACTCTTTAGTCGGTCTTGAGCTGATTTGATAAGTTGTCTGATTGTCTGAACCTTGCTCACTGTCTGCACTATAAGCTTAGGGCCGAACAGCCTTCGTTCATCCACGTCATCCTAACAAAGAGAGGACCGACACTTCCGTCCATACAGAGCCTACCACACTTAGTTGATATGTAAATTATGTTTAGATTATGGCTCACAAGTATGTAGCTTAAGTTAATATGTTAAATTTTTATTTTAATTATCTTGATAATATAATTCAATAAACCAATATGTTATACTTGTACTATAGGCAAATCAACAATATCTGACAGCTCGGCAGGGCTAATCCAATAATGAAGGTCATCAATAGTGATATAATTGGCAAGTTGTTCCTAGAAAGAAAGTCAATATTATAGATGGATTTTTTTTGGAGCACTAACCTCCGGAGTTATACTTTTATTAGTGGCGGTACTTTATATGCATTTACGGGTCGACTTTATGTTAGCAAGTATCCCATACCTTTATGGTGATTGTGATCCTATGGTGTGATAAGGTTGAGTGTAGCTATTCACAGTCAAGCAAATGAATTTTAGGCATAGATGACCAAAGGTAACTCCTGAGAACTCAATTATGTGGAGAGAAACAATGTAAGATGTGGTGGCGAGACCCAAACTTGATCCTTTATAACTTTCGTAAAATGATATTATGGGAATGATTAATAACCTGCTTAATCAAATAGACGAATGCATAATGTTTACGATATATTGTTAAATTAAAATCTGATTCATCAAGCCTGGTTTACGACCGTTATGTTTCTCCTATTGCAACTGAAAACCGTCTTTGCTAAATCTATAGTGTAAGGCTGCTTGCCCAAATAGACATTTTTTGTTTGTTGTTTTGATTCTTGTAAACCAGCTAATTTAAGGAACCGTTGGATAATGGCGTTTAGCATATGTTGATGCCCTATTCATAGGGGCCATGTGATCGGTCAGCTTATGATAACTTTCTAGCTTTTTTTATTCAAAGAGGTGTAAGAAGTTTCTTAGAGGAGTAAAAATATGTTTTTTCTTTAAATCATCTCTCCTTGTATATTATTTACTCGCATATGGATTCAATCTATTTTAAGTTAGGCAAGGAAAGTGTCCGTTTGGGTCTGAAGTCCAACCAATTGTACCCTGCTAAAGGTCGGTAATCAGGGTTTCTTAATAGCTCAGAATGCTAACTCATTAATGAGAATCGGGTATTAGAGTTTCTAAGGAAGAGACATCTCAACTGAGTCGGGTATTAGAGTTTCTAAGGAAGAGACATCTCAACTGAAACATAGATTGGACTTTCCTACACCTTTGATTATTTACATTATATATGCTTAATTTTTGAAACATTATTCAATTCTAATTCATAAACCGCGGAAAATGTCCAATAATATGCGTGCTCTTCGGCTGGTTGAAGCTCTCAAAAGTAACTGGCATTAAAGAGGAAGCTAGAGTTCGTTGTGATGTATAATGACTTTGTCTAGCCTTTGGTTCTTGGGCTATGATGCCTTGGTGTTTTCTTATTCTCTTAGAGAGCTTGTCTTCACAAAAATCCACCAAAATTTTGGTTTCCTTCTTTTCATAAAAAAAGCCAATGCAGAGAACCCCATTCCATGTTTTCGAGGGGAATAATTTTGTTAAATAACCTATGGTAAATTGACTTGTAGCCTAGCAACTTTTATGTTGCCGGTCTTCAAAAAATTTTTTTATAAACATTACCAACAAATTTCATGAGATACACGTATTGATTTGGACATTTCCTTAATAAGATCCTAAACTTTTTTAGGCATTCGTCTGCTATAGGCTTCAACAAGACAAGTCTGAGATTAGTAAAATCCATAATTCAAGACCCTTCCATATTTATTGTTTTAATTCCAAGTATCACCTTACTTTCTCACATCAAAACTTCACGACACATACATTGACCTCACAATCATGAAGCGTCAACCTCAGTATGGTCTTCCTAAACATTGAGTGGCCAGTTTGACGTGGCATATGCGGCTTTCCACATGTATATATCAATTCATCTGATATAAAATTTAGAATACCGAAGTAAAAGATACCATTTCGAATAGAAAAACAAGCATATCAATTAAACATGCCAAGTAGTTGAGTTTCAATTTTCCATAGGTATAGTCCTTCCTATCTTGATATATACTATAGTTTGCCTTAAATTGTTCTATATATTAATCAGCAAAGATCCTCTTGTTACAACATTCATGTGCGTATGGAACTATACTTCAAACATATAAACTTCTTTCTCTTTGGAATTGGCATGATTCTCATATACAAATTAAGGTAAATAACAAGGACCACTAGGTAATTTTGGTGTTGACAAACAAATAGCATAATGAGATTCCATGTTCGAAAATTCCTTTAAATGTTCATCACAGCTCCAAAATCTTGGACAACGGGCTATGCCACTGTGCCACTAACACAATCTAATGCATTATGACCACGCCTAATGCCAGTTATTTGCATAAGCGTTTCTGAGCTCCATCAACTACAACAGGAATGCTTCTACAACACAAAGCCAAAAAAAAATACAAAACAAACTATGCATGGACCTCGAAGTACACTATTTTCAAGATGAAATGGATTATCAAAAGTGCTATAATTATATCAGTGAAGCCTGGAATACATTCATTGTGACATTAGGTCGATGCATTGGTTTGAAACTGAAGGAGATTGGAATCTCCCTCAGATGTTGTCCTCCGTTGGTCTTGCACACAGCAGGACGGAACAGTTGAGATTGGGTATGAGAATTGAATGTGTGGATCTCAATGGGTCGTTGAATGTTGTTGACGCCAAGCTACCTGCAAGGAAAGTCTCAGGATGGAAAACTGCTGTAGGACCCTCCGACGATCAAGTAAGTACCGAGAAATATTGAGACAGAATAGCTGCGTATTGGATTGAGTTTTTCCTACTTGAGTCGTCTAGCAGAGGGGTTTATATAGCGGTCGCATGGAGCGAACCGATGCGAAATTCTCGACGTCCGTTACGCCCCCGCGTTACGTTTGCGTTGATGGCGGGATACGCCCGTTGATGGCGAGATGCGCCCATTAATGGCGAGATACGCTAGCGTGAGATGCGACGTGAAGCGGCGAAGATCTCGTTACGGCGAGATACATGGAGCCGTTACGAGGACGCTCAGGCTTCGTGCTCTCGGCCAAACAGGGACGCTGAGGAATCTCGGATATGGGATAGTTAGGAGACAAGTAAGTGAGCTGAGGAGCCTCGGCTATCGGATAGCTCGGAGACGAGCTATTGGTTGGCGGTCAGCCAAAGGGGAACGTACTCCAGGGAGGTCTTCTAAAAAGTCGGGTGCAACCTCGGGGACGAGACGACGAGAAATGCACCCAATGCATCATATTTATTCCAGCTCCACAGCCTCCAGGAATATAGCGAGCATACGTGGATGACACGTCACCTGCCACGTGTCGTGATCTGGAGAATTCCCACTTATGAGTATCATCATTAGCCCCCCACTCTTGTTCCGACATATTTATAGGTCGAATCAAGAGAGGCCTGCTCGGTTTTCAATAATTCGGTCTCGACACCGAGGATTCTTCGTAATGGGTTGTCCTAGAAAGACGTGATGTTTGGCGGCCACGCCATTTGGATTCTTGGGTCCAGGTGGCGGCTACGCCTCTTGGATTCTTGGATCCAGGTGACGACTCATGAGGCGTCCTGATTCCCGCGTGTATCTTTGGTGACGTCAGCGGATCGGTTGAATGATTGCACTTTAAAGTGGACGCTGTTTCGCTCGCTCGGTTTATTGGCCTTCGTGCCATGTGTCCACCGCAGGGTGACGGGACACGAAGGGTTGTCATTCAAATCCGAGTGAGGAGGAGGTGTCCCATGGTCGATTTCCACGTGGAGTCCTTACGGCCGTTGGATGTGACGCTTCATTTCGACGGGAACAGATTTGAGCCGTTGGATGTTTTCTTGCCGAGTGTATAAATAAGGGATGCCATTCTTTGGCAGATATTTGCCCTAGTCGTTTCTTGCCGTTTGAAAATTGCCTAGCGCACCTTTGCTTAGGTCGAAACTTCAGCCAAAAACCTTTCTTCGGCTAATCCTTTCTTGAATCATGTTAGATTTCTTCTTCCGAACTATCCGTAGATGTAGTTAGGGTTGAGTCGGGCGATGAAACTTCAGCTTCTGAAGCCGAGTCCAGTGAGTCTTGTTCCTCATCGGCTTCCGATAGCCGAGAAAGTTCTTCCTCTTTATCTTCTGCGTCTGGCTCGCCCCTAAGGGGGCGATGCCCCTGTCCTTCGTCGTCGGGGGGCGAAGAGGGCCCCTAAGGTGCACATCGAAAATACTCGCGATGCGCTCTCGATTTTGAATCGCTTGGATGAGTTTTCCGATATCTGGGTTCATTTCCAAATTCCCCTTGGCTATTCACCACGCCTGGCCAAGGAGGGTGAGCGGGCAGACCAAGTGCAGTGCAATATCATTGCCCTGCACCTAGAAGCGTTCCGGACAGGGATGTGTCTGCCCTTCTCATATGAAGTTTGCGCCGTACTTCATTACTTCCGTCTCGCTCCGGGCCAGCTAGCACTGAACTCGTGGAGAATTCTTCTCGGATTTCTGGTCTGGTTGAAGATTGATCGGATCCCTTTTGACTTGATCCTTCTCCTCTCTTTTCTTTGTTATAAGAATCATCTCAGTACCAGCAAGGACGAACCGAGCTGGGTATACCTTTCTTTTAAAAAACATAAGGATAGGGCGACCGGGTGTGGGGTAACGGTCACCCCTTCTTCCATTTATGAATGGAAAGAGAAGTTTGTTTTCGTCGGGCCTCCAGAAGGTGAGGATTGGCCCGTGCCCACCAAATGGCATTGGGTCGGTTGCCCTAAGGTCAAACAATCAAATGCCCCAGAGACGAGGGTGGTGTCGCAGTGGGAACCGATCCAGCGAGCCGATGTCTTGCATTCCGAGCAGGCTTTGAGCTGGGCGGGACTCAATCCCGCATGCTTTGAGGGTAAGTTAGGGTTTTGCCGATCTATCTAGACTTAGCATAATTTTATCATAATTTGTTGTTTTTTTTTTCGATGACCCCTCCTTTTTTCTCATGTGTATTCCGCAGAGCCGATGGATCGCTCGAAGATCATAGCTGTCATGGCCGCTAAGGCGTAGGGGAGGAAGGGCGGTGGCACGAGCTCATCCCGATCCACACCGAGCATGGCTCCTGGGCTAGCCTCTTCTGCTAGGGTCCCCGCAGCCCCTCCAGTTCCGGAGGAACGCCGCGGCGGAGGGTAGAAGCATGCACGGGACTCGGCGCCCCGGACCGGGACGGAGGTTCCGCTCCCTACCGAATCTCTGCTTAAGAAGTAGAAGAGGGTGGTTTCCCGGCCACCCCCGGTGTAACACCCGAGCCCAATACTACTGTTTTTCAGTTACTGTTTGAGTATTAGTGTGGTACTCATTTCATTTATCTTACTTGTTTGTGGCTTACTGTAAAATTTTACCCGGTAAAGTCATTTCTGCATATAACAAATTTTGGCATCTAAAATAAAATTAAAAATATTCATCTTGGCCTACTCGACAACCCTGGCCTTATGGTAGCGTCCGTGTATTGTGTTCTCGTCCCGTTCAGTGAAACAGGCGAGTTTGGACGGTTACGCGCGCGTACATGTGTCCGTTTTAGGGGTATGCTTTTTAATCATAAGACACTTAATTTTTGGACCCGACCCGGGAGCGATTCGGAAATGTTTTATTTGGCGCCAAAATCCCAAAATTTTAATAATCTTTAAACCATAATATTTCCGTAACTTATATAAATCTTACTCTTAATCTTTAAATCTTTTTTATTTGTTCTAAACGTTTAAAATCTTTCTTTCAGCCAATCACAAAATCTTTCTTTCAGCCAATCACGAGATCCATATATCCCGTGGGCCCCACCTCCTCAATCTCTCTCTCTCTCTCTATCTCTTTCTCTATCTCTCTCTCTCTCCCCCCCGATCTCTCTCTCTCTCTCATTATATTCTTCCTCTCTCTCTTCTTATAAATTCTCCCTTCTCATTTTTTTTTCCAGAAAACCCAACGAGCCCTCGCGCAAGCCCTAGCCGCCTCCATCCTCGCCGCCGCAGTCTCAACGCCGGCGACGCCATCACCATCACCCTCGCCTCCTCTTCCTCGTCTCACCCATATCCTCTTTCTTCCACCCTCGCAGCCACCGTTGCACCCCGCCGCGGCCGCCTGCAGTTCCCTGCAACCGTTCCAGCGTCTCGCCGCCGACGATCACCTCGTCGTCGCCCCCACCATCGTCCTCGTCCTTCCCTCACCATCCTCCTCCCTTCTCCCGGTGCACCCCGACCAGACCTACGACCACCTGCACACCAGCCGCAGCCACCCGCAGCCCCTGCACACCGTCGGACCGCCGTCTGTCGCCGCCGATGACCCCGTCCTCTTGTCCCCGACCTCGCACGCTCCTCGGTAAGATACTTCCCTCCTCCTTTCTCTTCTTCGTTCTTTCTCGGCTAATGCATTCTTAATCGGCAGTCCCCCCCCACGATCACTGTTCACTGCCGGAGCACTGTCGTCGCGACCTACGATATCGACCCCTTTACCGATCATCGTAAGCACCCTCTCAGATCCTCCTCCCCCCTTTCTTTTTATTTTCCTTGTATTTCTTTGCTTTCTTGTTTCATACCATGATGTTTCATTCACTGTTCTCTTTCTCGCCGGAATCCGGCGATGCCGACGACGTGATCCGACGTTCCAGCGAGGTACCCCGATCCGCGTGGTTCCATTGTTCGTTGTTTGGGTTCAATCCGTGAACCGTGCGTCCGTCGCGAGTTTTCCCGCCGACGTTTACGTTCCGTTTTTCCCGGTTCACGACCCGTCGAGGCAAGTACCCCTTGCTACATGCTATACAATATTTACATATATGTATTGACACCCTAAACCTGCAAAATTTAACTTGGTACAATCGTTTCCCATTTTCGGTTACAATATTGCATTATATCATTTTACTGTTAAACATGGAACTTACAGTTTGCAAATTGAACCTAATAATTATATCTACCTGTTCAATCACATTTTACTGTTTAAACAGCTGGTAGCATTTATCCCTGTAGTTCTGTTACATTCGGACACTCGCATGCATTTTAACCTGAAATAACTGTATTGAACCGTTACATAAATTATTGCACCGCTAAGGGTGCTTAAACCTGTTAACATGGCTAAACGTCTATATCGTTTTACTGCACTATTGTAATTTGAATGAAACTGCTTATTATGTAATTCATTGCTTATCTCATGTTGTTAATACCCATGTTTGATTATATATCTGATTGTGAGCACACCCACGATATTGTTTACATCTTGACCTGACATTGCTACACATGTATATATTGATATACCTGACATGGTACCGTATACTGTTGACTTGACCTGATGTACCATGACCCGACCCGTTACCTGATCTTGTGTCTAATGCCAACAAACCTGACATGTAGTCCTCATGGACCGTTCCTGTTGTCTATCCAGACAAACCTGCTTTTACCTGATCCTGTGTTGGCATTAGTTCTTGATTACTGAATACCTGACTCGACATACATAACTTGGGGGTATGGGGAAATCAAAGGTGAAACCGACTTGTAACTCAACAGTTCGATACTTGTTCTGATCAGTCTTACGGGCTAGGCCAGCCCCGGAGTGATGATGCTGACATCACTCGCCCATTCTGCTACCTGTTACTGCCTAGCGGCACGTCTCGGATTCAGCCCCGAGGATCTTGACCGTGGTCCCGGGCATGCACGGGATACTATTGAGTTACATCGACGATTCATCAATTAATTTCAAAGACTTTAGAATAGAAAACCTGATAGAACAGTTTAGTTACCTACTGCACACTACCCTGCACTGCTTGATTCACATTATTGCTACTCTCGTTTCATTCATGTTTATGTTGCATTGCCTGTTACATTGTTCATATTATATTACTTGTTGACATGACGCGCTGACGTCTGGGTTTTGCATGGCCCAGATTCTGTACCGCTGTTGCAGTCCGAGCAGGAGTACTTCAGCCAGCAGGCTGAGCTGTGAGTTCAGTAGTAGTTAGTTTTATTTCCTGCATTTATTTCCTGATGTGAGCCCGCATTATGGGACATACATTTCAGTTATTTGTATTGGATCATTTGCTTCCGCATTTATTTATTATTGACTCATGTTATTCTGGATTATGGACATGTTTTGGATAGTCTTATCTTGTTCTTGATATCTCTACAGCTGTAATGTGACTGTGGATGGATACTTCCTACCCACAGGTAGTATGGTTGGCTATGTCACGTGCCCAATCTAGCGTACTCTGGGAAGCGGGGCGTGACACCCGGCCGGGATACAGGTATAGGAGGGAGACTTCTTTATCGAGCTGCTTTCGGGGCTTTCCATGGGTGATGGTTTACTGGCGGACATGGAGAAGGTGGTGGGGGCCAAGATTCCCCGAGAAACCTTAAAGACCCAATTGGCGGCGATAGCTCAGAAGGCTGTTCAGGTC
Organism: Agapanthus africanus; assembly: GCA_030015575.1. Classification (NCBI taxonomy): domain Eukaryota; kingdom Viridiplantae; phylum Streptophyta; class Magnoliopsida; order Asparagales; family Amaryllidaceae; genus Agapanthus; species Agapanthus africanus. The sequence continues at coordinate 75,337,441 of JASDDO010000026.1, forward strand.
GGTAACTTTTCCAAAATTTCTCCAAGTGTTTTTTCTCTGTTTAGATCCTAAAACGGTTCGTATTTTCCGTAGGTCCTCCAACATTGCGCCTATCTTGCCGCCATGGAGGCCGAGGATGTAAGTCGATGTCGTACACCCCACGCACTTGTGGGGAGGCGGAATTTATAAAAAACAATTTTCTTGACTTGCAACACCGACCTAAACTCCAGGATCTTTACGGAAACCTTAACTAGCTATTCTACTTGGAGGTTCTAACAACTCGGTAAGAGTTTTATACCTCCTAGATACTCATCTTTCGGGTCTCCTCCTCCTCCTTTTCTTGAGCTCCTCGAAGATCCGGATCGCGCTTGAACGTCGATCTCCTCATGTCAAAGACGATCCACCCAAAAGTCTTTGGTTCAAGCTCCAACCTCTAAACCGAGGTAACTAAAGTACCTAGTTCGCTAAACTGGGTAGCTTAGAAGATGTAGAGTCTTAATTGGAGTATTTAATCTCAAGTGACCCTATAGTTCACAACACATGTGAGGGATAAAGGTCTTGAGGAAGAAGGAGAGGAAAAATGAAGAGAGAAAGGAAAATAGCAAATGAGCTAGTCTTGGCAAGTGAAGAATGGCTCATGCTCTTTCTCACATCAAGCATGCAATATTTTCCAATTAAAAATATCAACCATGCTTGAATAGTGAAGCCAAACCAATAAACAAAACAATAAGCCATGTTTCACTTCATGCCACAAATATCTCCATTTTTCACCTCATTAATCTATTTGCAAAAATAGATAAATCCAAATAATTAGGTGTCCCATTCTAGAAGCATCTCTTGTAAAATTACAAGAATACCCTCACTGTATATACATACCCGTATTCGTACTCCAAAAAATACGAATACAATCAGATAATAATCCAATAATATAATACTAGAATCCGGCTTAAACCAAAGCCCGCTAGTATTATTCGTTCGAACAATATCCGTGCAGGTAGTGCACGTATATGATCGGAACCCTGCACGCAAAACCATACGGCCTCTATATCGTTTCGCCTGAACCAGGGAAACTCTCTGTGTGAGACTCTAAAAACTCGATAGTACGCTGGCAACGAGTTTAACCACAAGTCCGTCAGTGGCACTAGCTGTACGTAACGGCTACCCAAGTATCTATCGATAAGAAGACCGACGAGCAAACTCATCCGAACTCCTGCTGAGCCCATCTATGACAATCTCCGTACAGTCCAGTCTGTTCCTCTAAGAGTATCGCATATCGGGCCTAGGGGTGGTAACCGTCAGACCCCTAATAGCGCAATAAATCGTGTCGGTGTAGAGCCCAATACACCCTGAGAAACTACTGATGTACCACGAGTAAATCTCGCCTGCCCTGGCTAGGGATTTTATGTAATGGCTATCCGAACACAGCACGATATCAACTCTCAATACTGGGAGAGACGAATCCGTTCTAACCACTACTGCCTTCAAGTGCTTCGGGACTACACCCAACCACTACATATTTGCACGACTCATTTGAGCCGTGGTAGGGCAGTGATCTAAGTACAGTGGGAACACATTCGAGGCGAATAATGATGTCAAGTCAGCGGACTAATATGTACTCATGTCACCCAGGAACTGCTAACTGACGATAAGTATAATACCAACCAGCAGTTCCCATCGAGTTTGTCCAGTGTAACTCATAACCCAATGAGCACCTGTATACTATCTCCGGTATCGCACACCAATGGCTGCGGGACACGCCATCTTCCTGACTGGGATGAGAAGCGTATACACTAGTCTACTATGGAGTATCGATGCCCTATCTCGATAATTCTATGACTAGGGACAAGTATAAGGATGCGCTTATAGACTACTCAGCCCCCACTAGTGTGACTGCCATCATAATGCTGGTAGTTAAGCAAAGATCCTAAAAGCTCTATCAATATGTATTAGCGATGTACTAAAAGAAACATATACACATATTAAGATAGAATTAAATCAGATAGCATACTATCATATTGAGCAAGACTGTTATTATATCTGTGTATATCCCAAGCTTCCAAAATGTAACAATCTAGGACTATACAATAATGGCCTCTAGGGCATATATCACCAACAGAGGAGGTGGCCCCGACGATGAAGAAAGCCGGTGAATTTTCTTCGTGAGAGGAAGAGCTCCTCTCACAGCTGAAACAGGCGAAGGATAAGGCTGCCCTCCTAGACTCGAGGTTGGTTGCAGAAGTCTTGATGGTCGCCAAGTTGAAGGAGTCCCATCGACTCCTGACCGACTCTAACCGGGCTATTCAAGCCCAGATGGAGGAGGTCAACGGGCTCTATGACGCCATGAAAAGGCAGAGGGACAAGTTCAAAAGAGATGCCCGGGCGGCATACGAGGCGGCGAAGCTTGCGGAGGGCAGGGCGGAAAAGGCTGTGGAGGAGTGCAATACTTTCGATCAGTTCTACATTGACCTTGCCGACTCCACGGCCGTATGGTGGCACAACGCCCTTGACGCTGTCAAGGAAGCTTCGCCTGGGTTCAACGACCAAGGGTTTCGCGCAAGGTATCCCTTTGCCGAGGAAGTGCCCTAGCGAGGCAGTGCCGAGCCAGCAGGTGAAGACGAGGTGGCGGGGGGAAGCGTCGAGCCGGAGGTCGCCACCGAAGCACCTGACGGAAGCGCTGAGCAGGAAGATGCGGCGACTGAGAAGGCAGCTTGAGCTACCCCGTTATTTTATCAATTTTTTGTAAGCCTCAGGGCATCTTGTAAGGCCGGGGAGCCCATAATACCTTGTACACAGTTCGGAATATAAATAAAGTATTTTTAGCTCGCTTAAGCAATATTTTTGCTTTTGCAAGTGTAGATAGGCCGGTGTCCCGCGGACGCCAAGTATATATATAGAGTCGAGTGTCGAGCGAACGAGCGAACGCCAAGTATATGTAGGTCGGCGTCCTTCCTCACCCAAAAGCCAAGGTGAAGACCAAGCGCGACGTACGAACGAGCGATCGCCGAGTATAGGTAGATCGGTGTCCCTAGACTCGGCCTTGATTGAGCCGAGTAGGAAACTACCCGGTCGCCTCGTGATGAGGGCTTTGGATCCGCGGAATGGCCGGGCAGGAAGCAGCCCTCAGCGGATAAGCCGGGCAGGAAACTACCCAGTCGACTCGTAATGAAAGGTTTGGATCCGCAGAGTGGCCGGGCAGGAAGCTGCTCTCAGCGGATGAGCCGAGCAGGAAACTACTCGGTCGCCTCGTGACGAGAGCTTTGGATCCACAGGGTGGCCGGGCAGGAAGCCGCCCTCAGCGGATAAGCCGAGCAGGAAACTACTCGGTCGCCTCGTGATGAGGGCTTTCATATCTTGGCCCCCTTGATTCTTAGAATTTTCTGGAAATGTCGTTCAATCTTCCTTGACCTGCATGGGGGAGTGTTCGCCGCCGAAAACCGGGAAGACAAACGTCTTGCCTGAATTTGGGGGCAAATACTATTTGGTTTTATCTGTCCACCTCTTCGAAGATGCCAAGTTGATTTATGGCACCGTATATCGGAGGTTTAGAGAGATGCGGCCGTTGTAGCGGACTTCGTCAGATTCCCCCTCGTGTACGAGGGTTTTTGATTGTGAGGACGCTCTTCCCTGTATGCGCAAGCCCCTGCAGTTAATTACGCTACCGCATAGCGGTAACCACTTTCTCCTTCTCCAGATGGTCACTTCGTGTCGTGTGTGTTTGTTTTATTTTTGGTTGCCCGTGAATTGTATACGGAGACTAATTTATGTTGTCACCCGTAGGGCGTGGATTAGTTTAAATTCATATTTTCTTAGATTTGGGTTTGGGTTTGTCTTAAGGATCGTTAACCTCATTTGAGATTAAGATCAACTTAAATGCTTGTTAAGGACACGTTAGTCTAATTTTAGACTAAGGTCTACTTAACAATATTTTGGGATCATTTAGATCCAACGAAAGAGTATTTGGACTCTATCGTTTTAGTTTAAGGATGTTGCGGTCCATAAAGTTTAAGGACATCATAGTCCATGAGGTTTAAAGACATCGTAGTCTGTATGGTTTAAAGACATCATAGTCTGTAAGGTTTTGGTTTACCCATGTGGAGATGCACCAAAAGTTATTGGTTATCAGGACCCTCCATCTCTCTAAAGACGTTGAAGAATTACAACGACATGTATCAGAGGTATGAAGAGATGTACCCTTGAATCAATGTTGGTTTGGAGATCTATAGTCAGGTTTGGGACTAAGACCAATTAAAGAGATTGTGAGCACATAGGCTCGGTTAATCTGAATTAGGGACTTGTGGCCAACTTGGGCTCAGCCCACTCAGTTTTGAATAAAATGTTGAACATTTGTTTGGGCTCAGTCCTTTTTTTATTCAACAATGCTGAGCATTGATTTGGGTTCTGACACCCCTTTTCTTTTTTGTCTTTTACTGAGTGTTGAACACTTTTTATAACGCCGGGGCTTTATTTACAGAGCGCTTTGTAATTCCTTACCGCCCATGTGAGAAGCATGTGGAGAGCTTGGCGCTGAGCGCCAAACTTAGAGCGCTAAGGCGCTTCTTATAAAATAGCGCGTGGAGTGCTGGGCGCTGAGCGCTAGACTTAGAGCGCTAAGGCGCTGAGCGCCAGACTTAGAGCGCTAAGACGCTTCTTATAAAATAGCGCCCACGTGAGGAGCGCTGGGCGCTGAGCGCCAGACTTGGAGCGCTAAGACGCTTCTTTGGCAACTCTGATCAATTCGGTGCTCTGAGAATTAAATTCTCGTTTATGAGAGATTTTGTCTCATGAATTTAAGAACTAAGTTCTTCTTTTATGATGAGATGCTATGATCACTTTTGTTTGTTTGTTTTATGAGAGAGTTTGTCTCATGGATATGTGATCTAGAAAAAGAACTAAGTTCTTATGACGTGAGAGTTAAACTTTCAAATATGGAGGAGATATTATGATCTCTCTTCTTTTTATTTACCTTGAAGAAGGTTCTTCTTCTTAGAGCTTACTCTTCTCCTTTTCTTTTCTGAGAACTTGAAACTTATAGGGAGGTTTCTCCTCTGTAAGACTTGAAGTCTTGGGTTTATATAGAGGAGGCTGATTTGTTGAATCAGTTAAGGAAATCTCTTATTGAGAGATTTCTGATTGATTTGGGGATGTTTCCTACCATTGGATCTTTGATCCAAGGGTCTCTGTTTTACAGAAGACATTTTTCTTATTTATAACAAGATTGGGAAAATATTTTCTCATACAGTATTTCTTCTGTATTTTGGTGATTTTTAATCACCATGGGATCTTTGATCCAACGATGCTCTGATTCACAGAACACAATCTTTCTTATTTGGAAAGATTTGAGGAGTATTTCCTCAACAGAATTTTATTCTGGTAATTTGATGATTTATCATCTTCGTTGGATCTTTGATCCAGCGCTGGCGCTCTCGTGCTTCGCACGTGAGGCGCTACCTCAGAGTCTTTTGACTTTTAGCACTGGCGCTCTTGACGCTAACGCTCTCATGCTTTGCACGTGAGTCGCTGCTTCAGAGTTTTTAGTGCTGGCGCTATCGTGTTTTGCACGTGAAGTGCTGCTTCAGTTTCTTTGACTCTTAGGATTGTGTAAGTAAATCAAATGATCCCCGGCAACGGCGCTATTTGATTGAATGAATTCTTCGTTGTGTATGTTGAGAAAATTGAATATAGAAATCACAACCAAAAATTATTTGACCGCAATCAATAACGGTGTCGAATGTAGCGCGTTAGTAAGTGCGGATCGTCCACAGGGAAAGTATAATTGTTCGTGCTTCGAATTAGATGAGTCGAAACTTTAAGGAAAAGAAAAGAAAACAATTCATGATTTATAAAATTGCATTTAAAGGAAGAGAAAATATCTAGATCTAAGAAAGTATTAAAATCAAGAAGTGATAATTTGGGATGATTTCCAACCAACAATCAAGATTCAAAGTGTAGCTCGTAGAAGTAGATCGGATCTATAGATGTGATGAGATCTAAAGATTTCATGTTCTTATCCATTAACTAATTGATACTAGATCGATGATAATTCATCGAGGTTAAGGATTTTGCGAAAAAGCTAGGGTTTCCTCATCTTATCCTTTATCCTTTCAATGAATCTCATTCAAATTCTATCTTCTAGTTAATCAAATGATCAATCGTTGATCCCTAGTTTAGAGTGAACACAATCAAGAAAGGATCGTCCCGAAACTAGGTCATCGATCATTTGATTCACAAGAATTTACAATAGTTATAGGATTTAAGAATTGTAAAAAGATCTAAATCATCATCATTCTATTGATCGTCACAACTCCTATACGAGCGGAGATTTACTCAAACATCATGATAACAAACACAATCACAAATTGAGATCGAATCATAATGTTGAATCAAAAGAAAAGCAAGATATAGAAATTTCACCTTTATTTATCGATAAATTTCGTTACAACTCTCTTGAATTTACAAAAGGAAGGAACTAGATCGTCGATTTCGGCTTCGCTCGGCTCCTTGAGTCGCGGATCGGCTTAGATCTCTTACTCCGTTGAAATCCGGCATCGCTTTCTAAAGGTTGAAGGCTCTCTTGCTTGAATGGTACTCGGGATCTTGATCTTGATTTTGAATTGGAATTAGGGTTAGGGTTTGGCACAAGTCGTGTCACTCAACTTGTGGGTGGAAGAAGATGGATGATTTCTTGAACAAGAATTTACCCTAGATCTAGGCTCCTATTTATAGACCATCAAAACCCTAGATTTAGGATTTGAATTTTGAATTTCCCTCCAAAAGTTTGTTGAGGAGATTTGAATTTCCCTCCAAAAGTTAGTTAAGGAGAGCCTTCTAGATGAAGTTTGTTAAGCCGAGCCTTCTAGATATGCCACGTGGAGAATCGGGAGTCTTCTGGAAGCTTGGGTAGTTATATGAGACACGTGTAAAAAATATGAGCTGATGAAGTCACCATAGCGCCGCGGATCCGCGGCACAAGAGGGCTCCCGCCGCGGATCCGCGGTGGTTTGTGGGCCTTAGGCTTGATTCTTTTCTGGTAATTCCTTCTATAATATTTGGGCCTTGTTTTGATATGTTTAATTTCATGTTTCCCTCTAGATTGCTACCAGATCTCAAAACTTGGAGTTGGTGTATTTTTGTTCAGCTCTTTTCCCAATTTTGGCTTTGTTCCTGTAATTTCCTGCACAATTTCCTGAGACAAGAGTTGCGCAATACAAGAATGATGTGATGCCATGATAAACACACAATTTCCCTAAAAGTGCCGGTTTTAAAGTCTTACACATGCAATCTGGTATTTCAGAGATGTTTTGCTAATATGTGCAATATGAATACCGAACACTTCTAGATGAGTGCAAATGATAGGGAAATTGTCGTGTTAAAAATGCAGTATTTTCGACTGATCAAATTCCCCCAAACTTATTTTCGATCGTCTCGATCGAACTGTTTTATTAAAAAGAGAAGGAGAAAATAAAGAAAGAGAAAAGCACACTTTCGTAGGCAACACGATTGCACTGAGCACGTGCAACAAGCCTTTAAATCTCTAGGTGTCCCTAGTAGGAGGAGTGTTGTCTCCTGAGGGTTTTCAGCGGATTGCACCCACAAAATCCAATAATAAAAGGAAGATCATGAATATTACATTTAAAGACAAGAATTGTAAAGGAAAAGCCTTGAAAATTAGGGTTTCCAACTAAGCTAGCTTTTCGGTTGTCATGAGCCCTATCTTAATGGTCATGAAAAGATGTCAGAAATCACGTCCTCCTTCAATAAAATATCGTCTTATTCTTCATTCCTATCTTTCTTCCAAACATCGATCATATAACCCTACGTGTGTGTAATATACATCCCTACATCCGGAGAATTCAATTCAAGCTATCATACTCTTGCCCATCAGCCTCAGTACTTTTTAATTAATGAATATTTAGATGATGTTGCTCACACACTTTCATGCGACCGTTAATACTTCTTGAGGTACTAATGCTTGCTTATTTGGTGTTTTTCCTCGTCTTGCACCACCTAAGGCATAGCAGTGACTCCCAGACCAGTTGGCCTTAGGGCACTAGGTGAAGAGGCACCCTCGCTATATATTTTTTTATTGCCCTCGGTGATAACAAAACCAGTGTCCATTTTTCTCACCACTTTATATTTTATTCATCATTTTTTTTATTCCCTACATACATCGGCTCTAAGACAAGAGCATTTCAAGGTATTCTCTACTATCCCAGGCTTCAAGACGTGTGTAAGTGCGAATAGTAGGGTATCAACGTTCAAAATATTTGGCTTCCAGAATAGAAACTATTTTTCAGACTTATTTTTATTCTCAGATTAGTGACTTCCTTCATTTTACTAACCCTTGGGACAACGGCTCATAACTACTTATTACTAGTTCGTATAAGAAAACTTCTAATTTTCTTAGTTTTCTTAAATTTTTCAAATCTTTTGGATGTAATTTTTCACTATCTAAACTTTTATTATCTTATTTATGTACAAATATATTTTTATTTTATTTTTTATTTTTATTTTTTTGAAAATTTTTAAATTTTTATAGGTTTTGAAAAATGTTTTGTGCTTATGCAAAGTATGATGCAAATGATGCAAAAATAAGCACAAACTTCCCCCAAACTTGTTTTCAACAGTGTCCTCGTTGTTGCCATCTGCTAAATCTCAAAAACCTGTAAGCTTGGGAGGAATTTATTAGTGGGAGCAAAATATTTAAGTGAAGAACCCCCCCCAAACTTATTTTTGGCTCAAAATTTTGTAAAGATTTTCTTTTCAAGGGCCCGATTATACCCCCCCCCCAAAACTTAAGCAATGTTAATCTTTGAAAATCACATGAGGGGGTCAAAAATCATTGGTCGATGCCAAGCTTTGCAAAGACTGTACGTTAACACCAACCAATCGAAAATTTTATCAATGCAGTGCTCGGGTTGGTGGAAGAAGAAGTGGGGACAGGGTAAGTGGTGGAATAGAATGTGTGTGCGTCTCGTTTTGGAGAGACGATGCAGTGATTATGATGGATTACTCGCATTCTTTTTACAGTTCAAAAGAAGGGGTGGAGGTTCAATTTCATTGATTGGGAGATGATTCATCTCAACACCCGTGTCATTCAAAAATGCGAGTTCATCAGCGAAGATCTACTCAAAAGTTCCATCAATACCCCGATAAATAATGTCATCATAAAGTGCGGGATGATCTTCAGACTCCAGAAACGGTTCATAATCGGTGTTAGTTGTTGACCCGGACATCTCGGTGGAAGAGTCCGTATGTGTATGATACATAGTTGGGTCAAACAATAACGTATGAAAAGAGTCAAGATCAGTATCATGAGGATCATCAAATTCGCTGCTGTCGACATCCATTAAGTCGACAGAACAGACCTGAGCAGTAGGTTCGGAGGGTACACTTCCCAACTTATAAATGTTTAGCTCAATTGACATATTCCCAAAGGATAGGGTCATAGAACCATTACGACAGTTGATTATAGTATTGGAAGTGGCCAAAAAGGGGCTACCTAAAATCACCGGAATTTGATTCCGTGGGTTCGCTACAGGCTGTGTATCAATTACAATAAAGTCCACAGGGAATATAAATTCCCCGATTTTTATTAACACATCCTCCAGTTCACCCCTAGGTTTGGTGATTGATCGGTCAGCCATCTGGAGAGTGCAATGGGTTGGTTTCAACTCTCCGATACCTAGTTGCTCGTAGACTGAGTATGCAAGCAAGTTAACACTAGCGCCAAGGTCTAGTAGAGCACGGTTAATGTGTTTTTCCCTGATAGAAATGGAAATCGTAGGATATCCAGGATCCTTACGTTTCCTCGGTAATTGCTGGGGAAAGGCTGTGTCTACTGTCTTTGCCATGAATATCTTCTTGGGCACTTGAGTCTTCCTCTTTCTAGTGCACAAGTTCTTAAGAGTTTTCGCATAGGACGGAACTTGTTGGATAGCATCTTGGAGAGGGATGTTGATGTTAATTTGCTTAAACATGTCCATAATCTTCTCCATATGTGGACTCGATGTGTTAGCCCTTAACCGATTAGGATAAGATACTTTAGCAATAAGCGTTGGGTCCATCATAGGAGAAGGAAGTGTGTGTGGACCCGATCCCAAAATAGAAGTGGGGATTGTCCGTGAAGGAGTAGAAGAGGTGGGCTGAGATGGCGAGCCTTGTGGGAAACGAAGAATAGGCTCGCAAGAAGGTGGTGGGGTAGAAGAACTTGGGTCAGAATTAGAAGTAGAAGTGGAAGGAAAGGTCTCGGCTGGGGTGTTATTGATTGATTTATCAGTGTCATCAAACTCTTCCCCAACATGATTGTCAAGCACTCTTCCAGATCCCAACGTGAGTGCATTCACATGATGTGAATAGCCAGGATTGGGTAAAGGTTGAGCTGGAAGTTTCCCTTTCTCTCTTGCACTCATTTCGGCTTTTAGTTGTGCAATTTGTGCCTCCATCGATTTGATATTCTCATTTTGAGAGACAATGATCTTCATCACATTCTCGACGAAAGATTGCAAACTTGTCGTCCCTTGGATGGATTGTTTCATGAAAATATCCAAGGTTTGTGCTAGTGCAGAGGTATTATCTGTACCGGTCAATTGCAAAGAGTTTTCATGTGGTGCAAAAGTGTTGGCCAGATTTTGGAAGTTTTATGATTGGAAGGGGTGCTGACTCAATTGAAGTGGTGGTTGCTGTTGTGGTGGAGGAACCCTTTGGAAATTGTTTTGGGTTGGAACCGTGTTTTGAGATTGTGATTGGTTCCAAGCAAAGTTAGGGTGATTCCTCCAACCTTGATTACATGTGGAAGAATATGGATCGTTTTTAGGTCTTTGAAATGCGGTATTGGTATGCTCTTGACCTTGAAACGGAGAGTTTAGTGGACATTCTTCCGTCAAATGAGAAGGATCAGAACAACATCCACATACAGTTTTGGAGAGTGACATTTGATTTAGGGCGGCGGCTAAAAATTTATTTTCCATAGTCTCGAGTTTCTTGTGTATAGCTGAAATGTCAGCTCTAACTCCTATGGAAATATCATCGCCATCTCTAGACGATTCACTCACACCCTCCCACTGTAATGATTTTTCAGCGAAATCTTCTAGGAATTTCCAGGCTTCCCCATCATCTTTAGTCATGAAGTTGCCTTGACACATGGATTCAAGGGTCTGTCTTGTGTTAGGATTAATGCCCTCATAAATGATTCTGCACAGTTCCCATCTAGGGATTCCGTGATGTGGACATTGGACTAACAGATCATTGAAGCGTTCAAGACATTTTGAAAATGGTTCATTTGGAAGCTGGGTGAATTGATTTATTTCACTACGGACTCGAGTTGTTTTATGATGTGGGTAGAATTTCTTAAGGAATGCTTTGACGAATTCTTCCCAATTTGAAATGGAATGTGCGGTAGTGTTATACAGCCACTTCTCGGCACACAAGGTGAATGGGAGAAGACGAAGACGCATAGCATCCACAGAAAGTTGTGAGGTACTCATCATTACGCATACATTTTCAAATTTCGTGATAAACACGTATGCGTCCTCAGACTCGAGACCGTGGAATTTGGGTAGAAGGTTGATGTATTGGGGTTTTATTTGAAAATTTTCCTCGTTGGCTGGTGGAAACGAAAGACAGGTGGAAAGGGGACCTCGTGTTGGATAGCACCTCTCTTGGAGAGAGATGCGAGGTGGATTCTGCGCACCAACGGACGGCGGCAGGGTAGTGGAAAAGAAATTCGATGGAGACGGATCCATCGATGTGGGTGTGGTGGTGGGTAAAGAAGAGGTAAATGTAGAAATACCGACTTTTGGGTCGACCGGAGGGACGCGGACTAAACAGGCACTAGAATCCTGTTGTCCAGCCTATCTTGCACTAAAAAGGGTTAGTACAAGTGGCAGCGTGATTTATAATTAGGGGAATGAATGAAGTGTTGGTGTTTGTTTTGAAAAATGATACGGATTTTTGAAAATATGATGCGATCACAACAAATGCAACAAGCAACCCTAAAATCTAGTGGTCACCCAGGTCAAAACTCTAGACCGCTCCTAACTGCAAAAAGACAAGTCGCAGGATAAATCCTCCACTGCCTCTTTGTCTCTCCTGTGGACAGGTAAGTGCCAGGTAAGTGGGAGGTTCTCCACTACGTAAGTAGTGGGCCTAATTAAGTAACAACTAGCCTTCGACACACTTGCCTTAGACACCACAAAAGAAACGCGGATAAGCAATGAATTACTCACGGCCTTCTCTTGTCCTAAGTGAGCGCGACGGTCCTTAGAGTCATCTCTAGATATTTTTTAGTTAATGAGGGTAAATGCGGATGCAAGTTTGTGATTTTTGGAGCTTAGGAAGGGTAATGAACTCCCCACCTAATCTGGATTTGGTCGTGCCCCTTAATATCCGTATTAATATGCAAACAACAAAAAATCAAAACACGCACAATTTATTTTGCTTTTTGCGGCGCTGCGATTTATTTGCAAAGAAACCTGCAGCAAATTGTTATTTGGAGCAGACATAGGAGGAGATAAGAAAGATAGAGACTCACAGAGCAAAATTGGTGCAGGGAAGCCGCGGAACCGCCGCAAGAGGTGGGTCTTCCCGCCTGTCACGCGGGTGAGTATTCCCGCCTGTTGTGATTTCTATATTCAATTTTCTCAACATACACAATGAAGAATTCATTCAATCAAATGACGGCGTTCCCCACTTCTTCTTCCACCAACCAGAACACTGCATTGATAAAAAATTTGAATGGTTGGTGTTAACCTTCGGTCTTTGCAAAGCTTGGCATCGACTAATGATTTTTGACCCCCTCATATGATTTTCAAAAGATTAACATTGCATAACTCAAGTTTGGGGGGCATTTTTTCTGGTCGTTGTAGTATAGTGGTGAGTATTCTCGCCTGTCACGCGGGTGACCCGGGTTCGATCCCCAGCAACGGTGTCATTTGATTGATTCTTTTTAGGATTGTGTAAGTAAATCAAATGATCCCCGGCAACGGCGCCATTTGATTGAATGAATTCTTCGTTGTGTATGTTGAGAAAATTGAATATAGAAATCACAACCAAAAATTATTTGACCGCAATCAATAACGGTGTCGAATGTAGCGCGTTAGTAAGTGCGGACCGTCCACAGGGAAAGTGTAATCGTTCGTGCTTCGAATTAGATGAGTCGAAACTTTAAGGAAAAGAAAAGAAAACAATTCATGATTTATAAAATTGCATTTAAAGAAAGAGAAAATATCTAGATCTAAGAAAGTATTAAAATCAAGAAGTGATAATTTGGGATGATTTCCAACCAACAATCAAGATTCGAAGTGTAGCTCGTAGGAGTAGATCGGATCTATAGATGTGATGAGATCTAAAGATTTCATGTTCTTATCCATTAACTAATTGATACTAGATCGATGATAATTCATCGAGGTTAAGGATTTTGCGAAGAAGCTAGGGTTTCCTCGTCTTATCCTTTATCCTTTCAATGAATCTCATTCAAATTCTAGCTTCTAGTTAATCAAATGATCAATCGTTGATCCCTAGTTTAGAGTGAAAACAATCAAGAAAGGATCGCCCCGAAACTAGGTCATCGATCATTTGATTCACAAGAATTTACAATAGTTATAGGATTTAAGAATTGTAAAAAGATCTAAATCATCATCATTCTATTGATCGTCACAACCCCTATACGAGCAGAGATTTACTCAAACATCATGATAACAAACACAATCACAAATTGAGATCGAATCATAATGTTGAATCAAAAGATAAGCAAGATATAGAAATTTCACCTTTATTTATCGACAAATTTCGTTACAACTCTCTTGAATTTACAAAAGGAAGGAACTAGATTGTCGATTTCGGCTTCGCTCGGCTCCTTGAGTCGCGGATCGGCTTGGATCTCTTACTCCGTTGAAATCCGGCGTCGCTTTCTAAAGGTTGAAGGCTCTCTTGCTTGAAAGGTACTCGGGATCTTGATCTTGATTTTGAATTGGAATTAGGGTTAGGGTTTGGCACAAGTCGTGTCACTCAACTTGTGGGTGGAAGAAGATGGATGATTTCTTGAACAAGAATTTACCCTAGATCTAGGCTCCTATTTATAGACCATCAAAACCCTAGATCTAGAATTTGAATTTTGAATTTCCCTCCAAAAGTTTGTTGAGGAGATTTGAATTTTCCTCCAAAAGTTAGTTAAGGAGAGCCTTCTAGATGAAGTTTGTTAAGCCGAGCCTTCTAGATATGCCACGTGGAGAATCGAGAGTCTTCTGGAAGGTTGGGTAGTTATATGAGACACGTGTAAAAAAATATGAGCTGATGAAGTCACCATAGCGTCGCGGATCCGCAGCACAAGCGGGCTCCCGCCGCGGATCCGCGGCGGTTTGTGGGCCTTGGGCTTGATTCTTTTCTGGTAATTCCTTCTATAATATTTGGGCCTTGTTTTGATATGTTTAATTTCATGTTTCCCTCTAGATTGCTACCAGATGTCAAAACTTGGAGTTGGTGTACTTTTGATCAGCTCTTTTCCCAATTTTGGTTTTGTTCCTGCAATGTCCTGCACAATTTCCCGAGACAAGAGTTGCGCAATATAAGGATGATGCGATGCCATGATAAACACACAATTTCCCTAAAAGTGCCGGTTTTAAAGTCTCACACATGCAGTCTGGTATTTCAGAGATATTTTGCTAATATGTGCAATATGAATACCGAACACTTCTAAATGAGTGCAAATGATAGGGAAATTGCCGTGTTAAAATGCAGTATTTTCGACTGATCACTAGCGCTCTCATGAGACGCTGCCTTAGTTCAAATTTCAAATTTTGAATAGAGCTTTGCTCTTTGATTGGGAGAAACAAGGAGCAGGCCTGTAATCAGACGCCACATGGCCGTGCCTTATCGGGGAGATACGATATTCCATGATTCGCGCTGTGGCGTGAGAAAATCTCGGCCGTTGAAAGACTTTTGTTGAGGCTATAAATATTGAAGGTATGGCCTCCCCTTTGGACATCCACATTGATTTCCTTTTAACCGTTTCGTCTCTTCCTGATAACGGGCCGCGCGTACATCATCAAGGAGATCGTATCTCGAGACGACGTGTATTTCTACGGTCTCGATCTTTCTGAAGCGACGTACGAGACCGTGATATATCGTCTGGAGGGCCATTGTGGACGTCTACTCCCCCGTCGATCTCCTCTTCTGCAAGCGCTAATCTACGCGATATGAAGGTCTTTCCCGAGTCTTTACAAAGCCCCTGTCCCCGCAGGCAATGGATGAGGCATCAAGCAAGATGCACACGGCTCACGAGCGGGGTTTCATCTCGAAGAGCAGGCGGGATCGCTCAACGGATATTCTTCTCGAATATTTTCAGCAGAGGATGGTCGTGACGTCGTGTTCGGCGGCGGGAATCCCCGGCGAATCTAATTGATATGCATTATGACTACGGCTAATGCTAGTTACTTGCATAAGCGTTTCTGAGCTCCGTCAACTACAACATGAATGCTTCTACAAGCACAACGACAAATAAAAATACAAAACAAACTATGCATGGACCTAGAAGTACGCTATTTTAAAGATGAAATGGATTATCAAAAGTGCTATAATTATATCGGTGAAGCCTGGAATACATCCATTGTGACATTATGTGGATGCATGGGTTTGAAACAAATCCAAGTCTTTCAAAGCTACAAAACTACCTTTTTGTCTCTTCAAAAAAGCAATATACCGCTGGGATGTATAACAAGCACTTAAAAAATAGCAAGGATTTCCCCTCGATTACGTATTCGAACTGTTAGCCATTTGCTCTTTAGTTGTACGTATTATCTCTTATTCGGCTAGTGTCGTCAAGCTACAAAATTACCTTAAAATCAGTTAGATCGGGAACGATGTTGCGAGGGAATTTCTCATCCTGCAACACATACCCTTCTGTTTCAAGACATCTAATCAATCAGCAATTAAACTAAGTAAAAAAAAAATGAAGTGTCAAATAGACTATCAAAATCATAGCGTTTCATTTCAACCAAATGAAGAGAAATGAATGGGTGAATGGAAAAAAGAAATCACCTTTTCGAGTGTGGAAACCAGCGGGCTTGCAGTTCTTTCCCTTGTAGTAATCTCTAGGCGCTCTCGAAGAAAGGATGCTCAACGACGACGTCCTCTTCCTCCTCACCCCGCGCCTTAGCCATAGAATTAGACCCACCGGCATCTTTTTTCTCCGATGCGAGATGAAAATCCCAGGGGCGTGCTTGGCAGGAATATTACATGTTTAAATCTCTGAAACATAGAATTACTCTGATAATCAAATGATATCATTTCATAATAATTTTATTCCTCTCAAAACATGTGTCTATTCTAAATAACCATGAAATATTCCCGTCTAACATGAATGAGCCATGACCATCCGCCGACGGCCTCCCTCACTACCCGCCGGCTGGCCAGTCCCGTCGCCCATCGTCGGTTGTCCGCCGTCTGTTCGCCATTGGTCGGCCGCCGGCTGGACACCGGCCATCGCAAATCATTCACCGGTTGGACACCAGCCATCGCTCACTGATCAGTTTGCTGCCGATCAAACGTTGGTCGCCGCCGGAGTGCCGGCCACTCGTTGGCCGCCGCTTCGTTTGTCGTCGGCCATCCACCGGCTCTCCTCCGACCTCATCATCGGTTGCACATATATATATTACCGAGAATGATTAATGTATACCAAGCACGTTAATGCAAAATTTCTTGGAATTAGATACTCGGTCATCCTATTTCCGGGAATGTAAAGATTCCCGGTAATTTTCTATTCCATGTGCCAAGTGTAACCTATGGTGTTTAAGAGCCATGGGATGAGGATTGGGGAAGAAGAAGAGCACATGATATACACGTGTTTGGGCTAAGACGTGGGATAAATGGATCGGATGCGCATGCAGGTGTTACAATATCTGTATCCAATAGTGACAGGTGCATTCAAATACAAGAGATAAAAGGAAAATTTCTATCCATATTGGGTTAAAACCGGAATATGAGATATATAGACAAAGATATATATGAAATAAAATCAAGCATTATTGTTTCTGACATCGGATATGGATATATATTCGGCGGTTGTTGACAGATATACAGATAATTATCGGACATAAAAATTTACTTTATGTATCTGATAAATTTCGGATACGGAACCACCACAGATTATTGGTATCCATTTTCATCCCAACCTCTGAAGGATGATTTCCAAATTGCCAAAATTGCCGACTCAAAATTTTTTTGTGTTTCATTAACTTGATGAAATTAATATTTTAATTCATGTGCATGGCAAGCGTGGCTCCTTGCCAATAAGACAAAATTGAGGGGGTTGCCTGCAATTTAGCAAAAAAAAATAATATTTACGTATTAGATTGTAAGGGGACGTCATTTTGTGAAGTTCGTTTTCCTTGAATCTTCTCTATTTGTTCCTTCAGTCAAATTTTCAATCGAACACCCCCAAATTATTCTCTGCAAAATTTTCAATTGAAAAAGCAAAAATCACCAAATCGTCTCTCTCTCTCTCTCTGAGAAATTTTAATTGGAATTTGGATCTCAAATTGAATTTCAATTTGAAAAATGGAGTCTTATGATTTCTGGAATCGATCTTCATCAATGTACAGCAGCAGGCCTGCTGGGGCTGCGATGGGCGGCGGAGGTGGCGCTTCCATGTATCCGAGGGTCGGGCAGCACGGGCAGGTGGGCCCACCGCCGGCCCGCCAGGCCCCCTATCCTCGCCCTAACCCTAGCCCTGCTCCTCATCCTCCTCCTTCATGTAACCCTAATCTCATCAATTTGTTGTTTTGTTTTCTAATTCAATCGCAATGAGAAACCCTAAAGCTGTCTCTCTTTTTTCTCTCCACAAAATCAATTGCTAGTTAGGAATTTTAACATAAGCTTCTTCTTTTTCTTTTTATGTTAATGCAGCAGGAATGGGGATTCGAGTCGCGATAAAGCCAGAATACATGATAAGTCCACCTGTAAGATTTTATTTTTTCCCATCTCATTCATTAAATTTTCATGAGATGCCAATAGGAGATGAACTTGTCATTTTTTTTAATAGGATCCAGTTATTACATACTAGTTTTCCATATATTTTGATAATATTATGATTATGGATCATTATTGTTGTTATCAAGGTCCTCACAGCTACTGAAAGATCTTAGCTTTTCGCCGGCAATTCTTCTCCTGTTTAACTTTGGTCCATTGGTGCCATCACATTGAAAACTGTGCTGGGTTTATCCGATAATTGCATCTTAACTCCCCTCATTGTGTACCTTATCCAGCACTTGTCACCTCTCAACTGGTTTATTAGCACATAGGGACCATAGGTCAAATATACTTTTTTTTACAAGTCATATTGAAAACACTTATTACCTCTCAACTCAACTGGTTTATTAGTAGATTACACCCCTAAGCTGGACAACGATCATGTCAAAGTGCTCTCTTCTAGGCCAAGTTGAGACTGTGCTTATCAATTAGTTTAGGGGTGGTAAGTGCTACACGAGGTAGACATGAGGATCAACTACTCAATACAACTTATGGTGACCTCTTTTATACAAAAGCAACATCATGAATTGGTGATTTACTGATATTCTCTGTACTTACATGATTTGAAATTCCCCTAGGGTGGCCAAAATGTGGTCTGAAGTGTCTGTGAATAAGTATCCAATATGCTGAAATAAAATCTAAATCCCAAGTGTTTTGAGTAACTTTGGTATAATCTTGTGTGTTTCCTATTTTCTATTGTGCCAAGCCAATACTTTTGCGGCCAATCCAACCTTTTTTCTCCGTAGCTATGTGATTGTTACGAAAAATCGTGTTTTTAGTTTAACCGCAATCAATAACGGTGTCGCACGTAGCTAGACCGAGATGAGTACGGGTCGTCCTCTGGGAAACGTGGAACCTTTTAATTTTACTTTAGATGTTGAAAAGGAGAAAGAAATAAGAATGGTTGTAGGATGGTTTCTAGATCTACGTTTAATAAGAATGTAAATATAGATCTAGAATAGTTTAAAGATGTGATTAATTATAATAAGAAGGGCTTGTAGGGTTCGTTAGGATTTAGTAGTTATGAATGATTAATTAAAGTTACCCTTTTTATCCATTAATAGATTTAGAACTAGAACGACGGCGATGCGTGTAGATTAGGGTTTCTGGAGGGAAAAGGAATCCCACTCTTAACCCTTATCTCGACACGGAACTCCGTTCATATCTAGCCTTTACCAAAACAATCATTAATCTAATCTCTAATCGCGGTCGGAACTAGTAAAGAATTGCTAACGCGCCCGATTAGGATGTTAATGATTATTTTGATAAAGTTCCTAAACTTTATAGGACTTAAAAAGGGTTTAGATATTTTTCATCGTTCATTAGCCTACCCTAATCCTACGAACCCTAACAAGCGGAGAATTACTCGCGCATGTTGGGAGAAGAATATGAAAAGAAAGAGATGGAAAACATAATGTAAAAGAAAACAAACAATTAAATAAAAACTACCTTTATTAATCAACTCCTTCAACTACACTTTTAATCCATAGAAAATGATTACAAAACTTGATTTGCTTCTCGATCTTTCCTAGGGAGGTAGTCGAACAGTCGATGATCAGCCTGGATGCGTGAGCGTCGGGAGCTTCGTGATCTCTTCGGCTTGATAGCTTTTCCAAGAGGCCCTCGGTGCCTTTTTATAGTGCGAAGCCAGAATCTTTTTGTTGAGAAGTTGGTAAAATTCAGCATTTGAAAATCTCCCAAAATATTACATTCTCTCTCCTCTTCATTGCGGCGGTTCCGCGGCCCCAGGGTGGGTTTGGCCGCGGATCCGCGCTCAAGGGTCGAGATCAATTGTTGACTTTTCTTGTGCTTTCATCTGGTGACATTTGGCAATCCTAGGCATCTTCATATTTCAGAAATCTTCTCTCGGTTGCTTCCAGACTTGGTCTCCAAGTTTGCTTCTTAATTTGGCAAGTTTTCTTCAACAAATTGATTTGTTTGTTAAATCCTTCATAACAACTTGGAAATAATCTGCACAACAACTCATATAAGATTTTAGTAGACTTTGTTCTACTAGGATTAGACCAATAATATTATTTGCATACATTTTCCTACCAAATGATAAAAAATATATTAACACATGGAAAATAACGTTTTTACACATAAACCCTCATATGTATAATATATTATAATAAAGTCCTTTTTTGATATAAAAATGGTAGGAAAAATGTACTACAAATGTGCAGTTTTATCGACTGAACAAATACCCCCAAACTTATCTTTGATCGTCCCGAGCAAATTAGTTTATTTAAGAGAAGAAAAAGAAAGGAGAAAACTAGGCACACTTTCGTAGGCAGACACGATTGCACTGAGCACGTGCAACAAGCCGTTAAACCTCTAGGTGTCCCTAGTAGGAGGAGTGTTGTCTCCTGAGGGTTTTCAGCGGATTACACCCACAAAATCCAATAACAAAAGAAAGATGGTGAAATTTACATATAAAGATAAGAACCATAAAAGAAATACTTTGAAAAGAAGAGTTTCCAACTATACTAGCTTTTCAGTTGTCATGAGCCCTATCTTAATAGTCATGAAAAAATGTTAGAAATCACATCATCCCTCAATAAAACATCGTCTTTATTCTTCATTCCTACCTTTTGTCCAAACATTGATCATATAACCTCACGTGTGTGTAAAGAACATCCCTACACTCAGAGAATTCAATTCAAGCTATCATACTCTTGTCCATCTACCTTAGTACTTTTTACTTTGATGAATACTTAGAATTGCTTACACATTTTCATGCGACCGTTAATACTTCTTGAGGTACTAACCGACCGATTACTCATGTGCTTGCAGATTTGGTGATAATATTTTCCTTGTCTTGCACCACCTAAGGCTTAGCAGTGACTCCCAGACCAGTTGGCCTTAGGGCACTAGGTGAAGAGGCACCCTCGCTATATTTTTTTTATTGCTACCTTGGCGATACAAAACCAGTGTTCATTTTTTTCTTTTCACCATTTTTATTTTTTTTCTTCATCATTTCCTTCATACTTTGGCTTTTAGACAAGAGCATTTCAAGGTATCCTCTACTATCCCGAGTTTCAAGACGTGTGTATGTGCATATTGTAGGGTATCAACATTCAAATGTTTGGCTTCCAGAATAGAAACTATTTTTCAGACTTATTTTTATCCTCAGATTAGTGACTTCCTTCATCTTACCAACCCTTGGGACAACAGCTCATAACTACTTATTACCAGTTCGTATAAGGAAACTTCTAGTTTTCTTGGTTTTCTTAAACTATTCCTATCTTTTGGATGTAATTTTTCACTTTCTACTCTTTTGTTATAAAAGAAAATTTTTGAAATTTTTGAAAATGTTGTGCTTATGCAAAATATGATGCAAATTGATGTGTAAATAAGCACAAACCTCCCCCAAACCTGTTTACAGCAGTGTCCTCACTGATGTCATCCGTTAAGCTCAAAAACCTGTAGACTTAGGAGGAAATTATTTACGGGGGCAAGAATATATGAAAGTGAAAAATCCTCCCCCAAACTTATTTTAGGCTCACAATTTTGTAAAAATCATTTTCTTTCAAGAGCCAAAATATACCACCCCTCCCCCAAACTTGAGTTAAACAATTTTAATCTTTTAAAATCACACGAGGGGGTCAAGGTTATTGGTCAATGCCAAGCTTTGCAAAGACCGAAGGTCAACACCAACCATTCAAAAATTTTATCGATGAAGCACCAAGGTTGGTGGAAGAACATGTCACCTATTGACGTGAAGAAGTGGAGAGGTGACAAGAGGTGTAAAGGATTGCGTCTCAATTTGGAGAGACGACACAGTGATAGTGATGATGGATTACTCGCATTATCATGATTGTCCAAAAGAGGGGGTGGAGGTCCAATTTCTTCATCTTGGAGTTGATTCATCTCAACACCCGTGTCTTGTAAAAATGCGAGTTCATCAGCGAAAATTTCCTCAAAGCTTTCATCGATACCCCGAAGAATAATGTCCTCAGAAAAAATGGGGTGATCGTCAGACTCTATAAAAAGTTCCTCATCAGTGTTAGATGTTGACCCGGACAACTCGGTGGAAGAGTCCGTATCAAGCAACAACATATGAAAAGAGTCAGTATCATGAGGTTGATCAAATTCGCTGCTGTCGACATCCATTATTTCGACAGAACACACATGAGCATAGGGTTCGGAGGGTTCACTTCCCAACTTGTAAATGTTAAGCTCAATTGACTTCTTTCCAAAGGATAGGGTCATAGAGCCGTTTCTACAATTGATTACTGCATTGGAAGTGGCCAAAAAGGGTCGACCGAGTATCACCGGGATTTGATTGCGTGGGTTTGCCACAGGTTGTGTATCTATAACGATAAAGTCCACAGGAAATATGAATTCCCCGACTTTGATTAACACATCCTCTAGCTCACCCCTAGGTTGGGTGATAGATCGATCGGCCATCTGAAGAGTGCAATGCGCAGGTTTTAACTCTCCGATCCCTAATTGCTCATAAACAGAATACGGAAGCAAGTTAACACTAGCACCTAGATCGAGTAAAGCACGATTAATATTTTTACCCCCAATAGAAATTGAAATTGTAGGACTTCCGGGGTCCTTTCGTTTCTTGGGTAGTTGTTGTGTAAAAGCAGTGCTCACATTACTCGCAAGGAAAACTTTTTTAGGTACTTGAACTTTTCTCTTCCTAGTGCACAAGTCCTTTAAGATTTTTGCATATGACGGAACTTGTTGAATAGCATCTAGGAGAGGAATGTTTATGTTAACTTGCTTAAAAATTTCCACAATCTTCTCCATTTGTGGACTTGGTCTGTTGCCCCTTAACCTGTTTGGATAAGGTGCTTGATCAATAAGTTTTGGGTCCAACGTTGGAGAGGATTGTGGGGACGGATTCGATCCCAAAACCGGAGTGGGACTCGACTTAGATAGATTTGGTGAAATGGGCGAAGGGTTCGAGCCTTGGGGAAAACGGAGAATAGGCTCGGGTGAAGGTGGGAGACTAGACGAATTAGGGGAAGAAGAAGAAGCTGGGGTATCATTGGTATCACTATCATCACACTGCTCACCCACTCGGTCATTCAGCACTTTTCCCGATCTCAACGTGGTAACAGCACTCACATTATAACTTTGTGAGTGGCCAGGATTAGGAATGGGTTGAGATGGGAGTTTCCCTTTCTCTCTCGCACTCATTGCGGCGTTTAACTGTGCGATTTGGTTTTCTATTGATTTGATACTCTCACCATGGGAGGAGGAGTTTTTCGTTAGGGTATCAATAGAAGACCTTATCTCAGCCGAATTTTGCATGGATTGTTTCATGAACATATCCAAAGTTTGTGCAAGCGAGTTGTCAGTACCGGCCATTTGTGGTGTAGAAATGTTGGCCGGATTTTGGAAATTCTGTGACTGAAAGGGGGGCTGATTCTGTGGTTGTGGTTGCTGTGGAGGAGGACTTTGATAATTACTTTGTTGGTTTTGATTCCAAGCAAAGTTAGGATGATTCCTCCATCCTTGATTATAAGTGGAAGAATAAGGATCGTTTCTAGGTCGCTGCTGAAAAGCAGCATTAGCTTGAAACGATGCGTTCATAGGACATTCTTCCGTTAAGTGTGAAGGATCCGAACAGCAACCACAGACAGTCTTAGGGAGCGTAACCTGATTTAGGGAGACTGATGAGAATCTGCTCTCAATAGCATCGAGTTTCTTCTGCATCGCTGCCATTTCGGCTTTCACTGCGATGGAAACATCGAGCTGGTGTATACCTCCCTTAGTTGAAGGTGGTCTTACGCTTTCCCACTGCAAAGTGCTTTCTGCAAGATCTTCCAGATATTTCCAAGCTTCGCCATCATCTTTAGACATGAAATTGCATTGACACATTGTTTCAAGCATCTGTTTTGTCGCTGGATTAATGCCCTCATATATAATCCGACATAAATCCCATCTTTGTATTCCGTGATGGGGGCATTGGACAAGCAGATCTTTGAAACGTTCAAAGCACTTCCAAAATGGTTCGTTGGGAAGCTGGGTGAACTGATTGATCTCGCTCCTAACATGTGCAGTCTTATGATTTGGGTAAAACTTCTTAAGAAATGCTACGACGAATTCATCCCAATTAGCGATAGAGTGTGCGGCAGTATTATAAAGCCATTTTTCTGCCAAGTCGCATAGTGTGAATGGGAGAAGACGTAAGCGCATAGCATCTAAGGTCAATTGTGAAGTACCCATCATTGCGCATACGTTTTCGAATTTGGTGATGAAAACGTACGCGTCTTCCGACTCAAGCCCGTGAAATTTGGGCAGCAGATTGATGTAGTGGGGTTTAATTTCGAAATTATCCCCGTTAGGTGGTGGAAGAGACAAACAAGTAGGAAGGGGACCACGAATAGGATAGCATCTCTCTTGGAGAGAGATGCACGGTGGATTCTGCGCACCTGCGGGCGGTGGCAGCGTGGTGTTATACTCTGATGGAGTGCCGTCCATCTCGGTTGATGTGGTGTGTGGTGGGGGAAAAGAAGATGAAGATGTACCGACTTCGGTGTCGATAGAAGGAACGCAGACAAGACGGGCACTAGGATCCCGTGTCCAGCCGAGCATGCACTAAGCGGGTTTAGTGCAAGTGGCAGCGTGTGTGTGATTTTAAAATTGGCTTGTTTTGAAAAATGTGGGATTCAAGACAAATCACCCTAAGATGCACAAGCAACCCTAGAACTAAGGTCACCTAGGTCTGCTAGACAGCTCCTAACTAAGGCTAGAAATAGGACCTCAAACCGCCTCTTCACGGACAAGTACGGCCAGGTAAGTGGGAAGGAACCACCACTACAGTGGGCCTAATTAAAAACCACTAGCCTAGACACCGCAATGTTAGTTAGGATAAACGGCCGATGCCTATACTAGTCTTTTTCCTATTGAGCTCGACAGTCCTTAGAGTCTGGTCTAGATATTTTTTTAATTAATGAAGGGTTGTTCTATATGCTCGGTTTGTGATTTGTGGGGCTTAGGAAGGGTGATGAAATCCCCACCTAATCTTGATTTGGTCTTTGCCCCTTAAAATCCGTATTAAATATGCAAAACAAAACCAAACACAAAACTTTTTGCAAAAAGATTTTTTGAGCGGCGCAATTTTGCAAAGAATCCTGCAGAAAATAGATTTTATTGGATTCGAGGAGAGAGAGAAGGAGTTGAGAATCTTACCAGAGAATTCCGTAGCCCTAATCCTTTCAAGCCGCCGCGTTTCCGCCGCAGAAAGCCCTTTCTGCCGCGCTTCCGCCGCGATGTGGTTGGATTGCTTGATGAAATTTTTTCTGTGTCCCTCTGTGCTCCTCTGGATCTCAATGAATGGCTCTGTCTTCTGTTTTCCTCAATTCTGTAACTCCAAATCTCCTTGCAAAATTCACGTACAAGTCGTTAAATATGCAAATTGCAGTTTTGTGTTAATAATGATATAAATCGTCTAAGAATTCAACACAAATAGTAAAAATAAAAAATTTACGCACGTATCCCCGGCAACGGCGCCATTTGATTGGTAGGGAAAGATCGTGTTTGTAGTTTAACCGCAATCAATAACGGTGTCGCACGTAGCTAGACCGAGATGAGTACGGGTCGTCCTCTGGGAAACGTGGAACCTTTTAATTTTACTTTAGATGTGTTGAAAAGGAGAAAGAAATAAGAATGGTTGTAGGATGGTTTCTAGATCTACGTTTAATAAGAATGTAAATATAGATCTAGAATAGTTTAAAGATGTGATTAATTATAATAAGAAGGGCTTGTAGGGTTCGTTAGGATTTAGTAGTTATGAATGATTAATTAAAGTTACCCTTTTTATCCATTAATAGATTTAGAACTAGAACGACGGCGATGCGTGTAGATTAGGGTTTCTGGAGGGAAAAGGAATCCCACTCTTAACCCTTATCTCGACACGGAACTCCGTTCATATCTAGCCTTTACCAAAACAATCATTAATCTAATCTCTAATCGCGGTCGGAACTAGTAAAGAATTGCTAACGCGCCCGATTAGGATGTTAATGATTATTTTGATAAAGTTCCTAAACTTTATAGGACTTAAAAAGGGTTTAGATATTTTTCATCGTTCATTAGCCTACCCTAATCCTACGAACCCTAACAAGCGGAGAATTACTCGCGCATGTTGGGAGAAGAATATGAAAAGAAAGAGATGGAAAACATAATGTAAAAGAAAACAAACAATTAAATAAAAACTACCTTTATTAATCAACTCCTTCAACTACACTTTTAATCCATAGAAAATGATTACAAAACTTGATTTGCTTCTCGATCTTTCCTAGGGAGGTAGTCGAACAGTCGATGATCAGCCTGGATGCGTGAGCGTCGGGAGCTTCGTGATCTCTTCGGCTTGATAGCTTTTCCAAGAGGCCCTCGGTGCCTTTTTATAGTGCGAAGCCAGAATCTTTTTGTTGAGAAGTTGGTAAAATTCAGCATTTGAAAATCTCCCAAAATATTACATGCTCTCTCCTCTTCATTGCGGCGGTTCCGCGGCCCCAGGGTGGGTTTGGCCGCGGATCCGCGCTCAAGGGTCGAGATCAATTGTTGACTTTTCTTGTGCTTTCATCTGGTGACATTTGGCAATCCTAGGCATCTTCATATTTCAGAAATCTTCTCTCGGTTGCTTCCAGACTTGGTCTCCAAGTTTGCTTCTTAATTTGGCAAGTTTTCTTCAACAAATTGATTTGTTTGTTAAATCCTTCATAACAACTTGGAAATAATCTGCACAACAACTCATATAAGATTTTAGTAGACTTTGTTCTACTAGGATTAGACCAATAATATTATTTGCATACATTTTCCTACCAAATGATAAAAAATATATTAACACATGGAAAATAACGTTTTTACACATAAACCCTCATATGTATAATATATTATAATAAAGTCCTTTTTTGATATAAAAATGGTAGGAAAAATGTACTACAAATGTGCAGTTTTATCGACTGAACACTATGTTAATCATAATAACATTCATATAGATTACCAAATCACGTGCAAGTACTTTAAATCTACAAAGAGTAATCAACTTAATTAGTTGGGCCATAGTTGAGTAAAATACATTTAGGCCTTTACTTATACAACTTACAGCGACATTTTTCATACAGAAGCAGCATAAAAAACAATTAATGGTTATATTATCTTATCTTGATGATAAAAATGTCACTGTGGTGTGGGAAGTAAAAAAAAATTAAAATTTGAAGTATCTAAGTAAATGCTGAAACAACCTTATCTAGTCCTGCTTTTAATGTGGCAAGGTGATACTTAATGGCCCTTTCACTATAACATTAGAGTGATTCACTCTATCAATGTGTCATAGTAAATTAAAATATATGTAGGCCTGATACGACTTCCAGTTAGATCTTTCATACTATAGCATCATTAACACAACCAAATTGCGATATTAAGATCACTTCATGATTTGTAATGTCTCTGAGTGTCCAAAAATGTTACCTTAAGTGTCTGTGTCCAAGTCTTTCGCAAGTCAAATATCCTAAAATTTAATCTCGTCTGTTTCCTGCCTTTTCTAGCGTGTCTAGGAATTACTTATGTCTCTCTGATGCTATATAGAGAGTATTGATCATGTGTAAATGGTGTATATGAAGAACTTTAAGCCCCGTTTGGGAATGGAGTCAAGTATTTTAACTGGAGTTTCATAAAGTTAGCAAAACTACCTTCAATGTGCCAACTTTACCTTGTTAGGCATTCATTTTGGAGTTGAGGTAGCTACAGTTATCTCACCTTTGGAGTTGAGATAGCAGTTATCTTAAATCCAGTTTGACCTAAGTTTGCTAGGGTCAATCTCCCCAAACACATCTCTCATATCATAACTAGAGTTTATTTTCAAGTGGAGTTTGGGGCTTGGAAACCATAGTTTTGCAGACCTTCACTTAAAAATAAACTCCAGCTATTGTAACTCCATACCGAAATGGGGCCTAATTAGTATATGTGTCTGAGGCAAAGTTTTCATAGGTTTCAAAGTATCAATTTCGCAGCTCCTTGTGATGGCTGTTGTGTAAACAAAAATAAGGAAATTGACTTAGAGATGAATGGCTCTGGTTTAATAGCTTTGAGATTTGGAACGAAGTTGTAGGCCTCTTTTCTAGAGTAGAGGGATTCTTGGAAAATCCACTGTATTCGGATACGACAATTATACATTGTGAAATGCTGGTCATGCGAAAAATTGCTGTTTGTACCATAATATAACCGGCAATATTTTTAAATTAAAAGTTGACTTAATCAGGCTCCTTAATTTTATTTTATTTTTTATTTTTTTGGTTTTCATTGTACTTGAAGTATTTCAGAACCTGCTGGTGCTTAACTAATGTCATCATGTGCTATGTGTGCTTAATCCTTTTGTGTGCTACAAGCATTCAGCAGCATTTAAAACTGTTTCTCTCTCTTAATCGTCAAACTTAGATTTATAGGTCCTTTACCTTCATATTTCTCATATTTATTCACTTTCTCAGCCTCCATTGGCACCACAAATGGCAGAGGTTCCTAGGAGCACATTCCAGTTTGATTTTGACTTTGAGAGGAAGATACTAGCTGAAGCAGAAAAAGGGAGCCAGAACTGGAGTAGGATCGCAGCAGAAACCCAGCCAACCAAACCTGCAGCTTCAACTCCTTCTGCGGTACATTTTCGCAATTCTGCCTTTACCCTATTAAACCAGACCTCATAGAGTGCACTTGAAGAATTCCTAAGTTTTTAAATGTCACTTCCCCATGAACATGCCCTTTGGCTTGTGAAATACCGTGTTACCATAACCCTATAGTTTGAGTTGCCAGGCACAGCACCTCAGTATGCTCTCTTAGTGAATTCATGCATTTCTCCAAGTTATTCATGCATGTGCCCCTTGTTATTGCTGATTCTTTGATATTTCAGAGGATTCTTCCTTTCGTTATGCATGCTTAAATTATACAAGACCAGGCTCATTAAATATAGAAGTCATATCATTATGGCTGTTTTGATAGCTAACATCTCTTACAATAATTTGACACCAATTTTCTTTTGACATGCATATACATGCAACTCATACCCACATACATGCATATGCTGCATTATTCTACATAGCAGCACCAGTGGACACCTAGCCTACGATCAACTTACTCTGTGTTCTCCAGTGTAATGGAGTAAAAATCATTAGCATATTTTTCTGATGTTTCTTAATGATAAAATATGCTAGGTTATCTAGTTCAATTTCCTTCATTGCTTTGAATAACAACTATTTGCTTTTATTCTTTTCGCCGTCTCTGATTGTAACTGTTCCTGCTCCAAATATTCATTTCTTTTTTTTTTGCCCGTCCCTTTTTTCCCCCTCCACTTTTTTCTGAAGACAAACCTCTGGAACTCTTTGAATCCTCCACAAACTGAAGATTTTTTTTCCACTTAGAAACCATTGATTTCATAAGGACCTGGAGATCTGTAAACCTACTTGAGCAGGTTCACAAATAGTAAACTTTAGCAGTAACGTCTGGATGCTTGATCTCTTTCTTCTCTAGAACGATCTCTTCTTTGACTGATGGGTCTCAAGCAGTATTCCATGATAGTTCAGAATCAAAAACTTGGTACCTGATTAAATTAGTGTGTGGCTTACCAATAGTGTTTGGCAAGTACGCATGGCCAGTGTCTTTGCTTAATATTTAAACTTTGTTATGTATTTCATCCCTTGATTGCTAGATTATTGATAAAGTTCACCTGTCAACTCTAAGGACCTATATCATTGTATTCAAGCATAAACTATACAATTGTCTTAGGCTTTTCGCGTAAAAGTGGGCAGTTATGAAGCAAACCGCCATGAAAGATTTGACATAGTCTTAGGAATGATGATTAGCAACCTTGCATCAACCCTCTCTTAATTAGTCCAAATCAAGGAACTATTGACAAGAGGTGGCCTTGACATAATCCTAAATGACCAAATAGCATCTCCACATTAATGCATATAACTGCATGATTTCTATCATCCTCGGGGATTTGAACTATTTTAGTACTTCTTGTAAGCTGCATATCATCATCTTTTATTTATCTAAGCCAAATTCTTCAATTTTCCGTTCACATGTTTTTGATACAAATCACCAAGCAAACAATGGTTATAGTTTCATGAAGACAACCTATCGAATGTGGGGGCAAAAAACTTCTTTGGTTGCAACCGTGCAAATTGTAAAAATTTGATCCTCTCTAAGTCTATATCATTTTTGCTTTTGTTGCAATAACCATAGAATTTAATTAGGATCTGATGGTCTCTAAACCTTGCTTGAGTACTGGGTCACAAACAAAAATTCAAGTAGCTATAGTAGCAAACATCTGTGTGTATTATTTTATGTGCCAATTGAAGGAAGCCAAAAAGGCATAAGTCATGTAACTGCATAATGCTCTGTATGCCTCCAATCTTTGCAAGATTGCAAGTAGAGATACTGCATCATAGAAGTAGCATGCATGGTTTGAATGGCGTGATAATCTCGAATTATTTCTCTCGTAAAGGCACCAGTTGGTGATCCAGTAGTGAACAAATATGTGGCCTCAGGGCTTGCACGAGAAGCTGCATCGCTTGCAGTTCTCAATTACGGAGACAATCCGATAAAGGTATGTCAAAAAGCGCATCCTTTGTTGAATAAATCTCTATATACTCATTTTTGGCATTTCATTTCTTTTTAGGTGAGGGAGTTTGTGAAAGGTTATAATCTTCTCCGTGAAATGGGCTTCTCGTCAAAGAATGTTGCTGAAGCACTGGCTATGTATGATAATGACACCGACAAAGCTTTGGCATATTTTCTCAACAGCTCATAATGATTCTATACGCATGTGTGTATCTTAGATAAATCTCCCTTTATTAATGTAAAGTAAACAAGAGTGTGGAGTTTGGTGTTATATTTGTAGTGTCTAGGCGTATCTACAGACTCGACACAGAAGCATCCGTTTCTAAACCACCTGCATTTGAGCAAATGGTTGATTTGATCATTCAGATATCAAGTACATGTTTATTATTGAGTTACTTGTTTTGATAAGTTGCCAATCTTTTATTCGACTCTTTTCTCACTTGTTCTGTTGCTTAGGATTGTTAGTGGGAGCTAATTGCAAGCTGTTCTTAGTTACAGCTCTTAGTTTTTAACGGCATATAGTTCTCTGCTTTCTTTTCCCAAATACTATGGCATTCAATCGAGGCTCAGACACAAATTCATCTCCAATGGCAAGTAAAACTATTCAGCTTTATCGCTGTTAGAATTACCATCAAAGTAGTTCCATGCTAAGGATGCTGCTTCTCATGCTGATTGATAGTGCATAGAGTGCCTCCCCTTGGATTTATTGAAGCTATCATACAACCCAGAATTCAAAAAAAAAATACAAAACCGTTTCAATAATAAAGAATGAATTTGTATTATAGTTCCCTCTCAAGGAAAGAATGGTAATTCGTGTTAATGCAAGGCAAGTATATGTAATGTCATACAGACTCACTCATTCCCTCAATCTGGGAATAAGAATCCTAGATTTAACCGCTCCAGTTTGTATAGGTATAAACAGCAGCTAATTAATCCACCATTGTTGCAGCTCTATCTCTTCAACATTCTAATGAGAATTCCAGTTCGCGGCTTAAAAACCATTGCCCGCAATTGCCAAGTCACTAACCCATCCGAAGTCCAAAGATATTCTCAAAAAAAGAAAACGGAAAAATCATCCTCGTTTTTGTATGCTCATCATCAGACGGATGCACAAATAGCTCCTGGAAAGGCAAAAATAAAAGAGTTTATGTACAGGTAACTAGTTGAAAAGGTACCAAGTCTATTATTTGTGCCAAAAACAAAAGGGGAAAAAAGGATCGAGTAATTCCGAGGTTTGGAAACATGCTTGATGTTAGAAAGCCTATTTGATCCTTGGTTTATGCTGTAACCGCATTGGAAGTGGCAAGAAAGCAGTGTAAGGTATGCAAGCTATACTGAGGTTTGGAGTTTCATGTAGTTGGAAATGCATTGCAATTCTAGCTACAACCGAGCAAACACCCGCAGGTCTAGTCGATGGTAATTTTGGTAATAGAATGTAAAATAGTCCAGTGACCCACATGAATAAAGATGAAGTTTTTGTGACTTGATCATCATAAATGGTGAGGCAAGGACTTGGACAGTCGCAAGATCCCAAGGGCTATGAACATTTTTCCCTTTAAATTTTAACAACTGTAGAAGACGGTGGTTATTAGCAAAAACATGAAGAGGGAAAAAAAACCAAGGAATGCAAGAAAGACCTGAAGACCATGACGAGCAGCATAGTCTCCCTTCATGAACATGTTCTACATCAAGCCCAATAAACCACGATCCCACACTAACATCATCATGGGCATATGCACGTAGTATGGATCTATTTATGGAAATATACTGCGCCAAGGCTCTAGATATAACAAATATCTCCCCAGAAGCATGCCGAAAATACCTAAAATATAAGAGAAATAAGTTGTGGTGATTATAAAACCAAATAAAAAAGACAAGGCTAACTGAAAACAAGCTACACGGAAAAAAAGCGGGAAAAGGGGGGAAAAAGATCAGGGTGCAATAGATGCCAATTATATTATTACATCGAAAATGTATTATCTTTTCAAGATGCATAAATAAATATCTTTTCTGCTAAGACTGTTAGTTCATAAGAAAACGAAACAATTTCCCTTCAGATTTTAGATTACCAAGTAGGTAGCATGATAGCATCTTTTCATAGAGAAGTCGAGGCTAAGAATCTGGAGAGCGAACGTTTTGGCCAAATACACTGTATATTATGTATACCCATGGTTATGGAACATAAATGCTATTGTTATGAATAATAATACTAGTGTAACTGACAATAAATAAGTCAAACATTCATCCAAAACCTTCAAACTTTTAGCTCAGAATAGAAAGAGGGACTGCACGTAGAGGAATTTGATCATATTTGTTGATGTGACCTCAATACAACAGCACGGCTTCCCTTACATATATTCATGATACAATCTTAATGTAAATTGGTTTCTGTTCCTTTATCTTTTCTTAAGTCAAGATAGCGATATCTCACACAAACGCCCACGCGCACAGAGAGAGAGGGAGAGAGAGAGGTTATTTTAACTCTTTTGATTTCTTGAATCTTCTCTATTTCTTTCTGTCATTTTGATCTCTTAACTCTTCCCGGTCACTTCAAAATCTTTGATTGTTTTTGGATTTCCTTTGCCTCTTCTAATTGGCTACAATCTTCAATTGTTTTTCTCTCTTTGTTGATTCGGTGCTGAAAAGCAGACCTTGTTTTGTAATTTGTTCTAAGAGATCTTTACAGGATTAGATATTTAGATAAGCGTATAAGTATACTATCCAGAATAGTACAGAGAAGCCATGTAGAAAGCATAGCTAGAAGTTCTATATACGCCGTGATGATGTTATAGAAGTTTATCTAGAAAGGTCAAGAAAAATACCTTCTATGAGTAAGTAGAATATAAAGATAAAAGTGTCTAGAAAGACCACTTAATGCCTACTCCGATTTCAAGTCTGAAGCAATAACTACTCGGTATAAAGTGTGAATTAGTTCCTCTTTCCTTCTATTCCAAATCTTTCAATCCTCTTCCTCTATAAAGAGTGATTGCTATTCCCATCACAATGCAATAGAAGTCCTAAAGATGGAAGACGACTGGAGCGAAGAACATTTAGCTATATATTGAGCACTAAAATCAAAATGATTTTTCAAGAATTTCTAAGGTAGATGATTATACTATAACGAAAGTATGGATAATGGATCGATTAAAATCCACGTACGATTTTCCATCACCGAATTTCCACCAGTCTGGCTCGTACCATTTGTGGCTCCTATCCAAACACAATAAACAAAATAATTAGTACAAGATCAAAGCAAGTGAGGTCTCATCTTGTTCAAAATTCTTATTTTGAGAGAGAAGGGGGGAGGGGGGGGAGTTCTGTTCTAGGTACACTCACATTTCAGAGAAAACTTCACCAGATTTCATGCATCCCATGTAGACACGAGGCTTGCCCTCATAAGTTGCAAGCATGCTTGCCAATGAATCTATGAAGGAAATAAAGTAAGAACACAGAATCCCCTCGATACAAACATAAGATTTTCAAACTAATAATCAAGATTCAAAAGTAGTACTTTTGTTGATTGGAGTCGCTGTCTACAAAAATTCACTTATGTAATGCAAAGAAAGTAAAATCATTACCTCTGCGGTGCAGGCACACGCGCGCGGACAGGCGCGCACACGCACACGCACACAAATATAGATAGAACTAGTACATACATGATGCAGTTTGCAAGTATTACATAATAATATATAAAGAATCTAAGACACCCACCCACCCACTCAAAATGAAATAAATTACTAACTTATAATAAAACATTTGGACACAGAGTTGAGACATTCGAAACAAATGAGATATTATTGGCACATACATCAACATGGAAATATGGGATAATAATTTGTTTATCAGCCAAAATATTTTCACCAATTAAGTGGACATGATCTCAGTTTTGGCTTAACTATAATATTCCCACTGTACATGGTCAGGTTCTTCAAGAAAGGCATGTCATGTTGGATGACTATATCAACCAAAGGTACTAATAACCTCTCTAGACCAGAAACAAGGCTTGAGCTAATCGTCCTACCTCTTCATATTCCTCTTGGTAGAGGAACTTAAATGACACCCCCACCCCCACTCCCCTTCTTTTCTCTCTGTTGATCACAATGTCCTCAGCTAGAAACTGGCCCAACCAATAGAGGATCAACATCATGTTAACAGGAGGTCGTAAAAGTTTAATCCCTTTGTTCATTCTTTTTCCTCTTGTGTATGCATGCGTGGACTCCTAAACTTTTGGTAGTGTTTACCTAGTTCCATTCCATAATCAACCTCGTTTTGAGAGGAATATTATGATTACGATAAATTGATAACAGAAATAAACCCAGTTCCCATATTTAGGTTGCTGATGCTCTGCCTTTATACTTTTATCCGTGAGTTAGTGACTTAGCGTTTCCTTGTAGACTGCTTCAGCCAAGAGTAAGGTGTGACTTTTTATAGGGCTCCAGTGTAGTGTTAACCTACAGATAGAGTTCGGTTGCTTGCATTTGTAATTGCAACTAGCTTGATATCTTTCTGTTTCCTTTTTTTCCTTTTTTCTTTTGTAATTTTCTTGGAGGAGAAGTATATCAACCTTTGTTCCGTTGAAATGCTAGCCCAACATTGGTAATGTGCCACAGAACACGAGGTGGGATTAAATTGTGCGCTAATTTATTACAGCAACAAATAAGTTAAAATGCAAACGGTTTTATGACATTTTATATTTCATGTAGTAATTCCAATCGAGTTGAATAAGGAAACTCGTTTGTATGATCCAATTTGAAACTATAGTACAAAAAGGATTACAACAATGTGACGAGAGACAAATAGTGTCTTTATGCTGTCAAGTCAAAGTTCAGAGAAGTTAACCAGTTAAGACTGTCTCTAAGACTGAGAAGGAAAGATACACATTTAATTTTATTAACGACCAGACACTGATGAAACTTTTATACTTAACCCAAACATTGTTATGGGAAAAAAAAGTAGGTCGAAAACTAAGAAAATATATCATCCAAATTATAGTTCAATCTAAACATCACTGATTAGTATACATGACACATATTTGTAGTTTTATCTTTTTGTCAATAGGCTTTAACATATGTAGAATGAGTGATTCTTACCAGTGTTAACATAAACATCATCATTGACCTTAGCATAAAACTCAGCATCCCATGTGTTTGCAGCATGAACAAAAAACATTTTCGTCTTTTTTGGAGTTTCTTCAGAAGCTTCTATGTGATTGTCCTGTTATAGAACAAGAATAGTATCATTTACAGTTTTACTTATGCGGGACATGATAAATAGAAAGATATGTTTCCCTACATAGGTCAGTATAGCTAAAACTAACACAAAACTTCACATCACATATTTTATTGTTGAAAGTAAAAAAAAAATGATGAGACTTTAATGATAGTCCCACATTGGAAACAACAAAACAAACACATGGGTATAAAATATAAATGGTTCACACCTCAACAAAGATTGAGTCTTATTGTTGGAACCCACTTATCATTAAAAGCCCATGTGTAAAAGCCCATCACTCCTCCGACTCTTCTCTAACTTTAAAATTCTACTCTACTTTAAAAATAACTCTAACATAGACAATATATATATGGTAACAAATATTTTGGCTAGCTGAGGATGATGCTCCATGAAACCTTGAAGTAAAGGGCGGTTCTAGTTTACTAATCTATAGCCACCAAAGTCAACAATGGGAGCTTGTCAACATGTCAAACCAATAAAGGAATCCCAAAGCATTTACATTTCTAACCACAAGCTCTTAAAGTCTTATTATTCTTCTATGTAAAATATATGAACACCAAGGTCAAGTCTCATCCAAAATCAGTTAACCCTCTATAAGATATAGCCATGGGTGAGTCAAAATAACCCTCCCTCTCTCCCTAAAAAAAATCCCGCATCCAATTGCCATAATGTTGCCTTTGGATACTCTGCTGAATTTTCAGCACAATGGGAGCTTGTCAACATGTCAAACCAATAAAAGGAATCCCAAAGCATTTACATTTCTAACCACAAGCTCTAAAATCTTATTATTCTTCTATGTAAAATATATGAACACCAAGGTCAAATCTCATTCAAAATCAGTTAACCCTCTATCAACCCTCTATCAGATATAGCCATGGGTGAGTCAAAATAACCCTCCCTCCCTAAAAAAAAATCCCGCTTTCAATTGCTATAATGTTGCTGTAAAACCCAGTTCTTTTTGTACACCACTATCCGTGTTTTCATAATATATTATTCACAAAATTTATTTTTTTTATTTATAATCATTTTGTTTCCTTTAAACCCTATTTCATCTTATTTTTACTTCCCATCTCCCAAGCCCGTTTCCCTTTTTACTCCCAACTCCAAAACCCTATTATCTATTCCTTTGATATTTTTCCATTCCAAAACCCCAGCCGGCCCAAACTTTAAACCTACAGATAAGTATCCCCAATTTTCCTCGGCCCAAGCTCTGTTCCCCGGCCCACTCCCCTTCTCTGCAAATTAAAACAAAACTTCTAAATATGGAAATCCCAAGCCCAACACCTTCCTTGTTCACCCCAAGCAAAATCCCAATTTATTAAATGTTCCAAACTATAATCCCTTCCCTAACAGCTCAGCCCAGCCAGAAAATATAAGATTTAATTAACCTTATCCTTCCTGCCCAAATTCCAAGCCCAAAGAGAATTCAAATTCAATTAAAATACCAAATATAAATCTCATTTAAACCCCCAGTCCATAATAAACTCAGCCTTTCCCTTTTCCGCAACATAAAATAAAATTTCATTCCTTTAATTTCATCCCGGCCTTTTACCTCTCAGCCCAAGAAAAATTAAAAAGGAATTTAATTACACTAAAACCCAGCCCAACTCCCTTCAGCCCCGAGCCCACTTCACTGAACCCGACCCGCCTTCTTCCCTCTTCTTCCCCCACGTCTCTTTCTCGATCCACTTTTCATGCCAACCTCCGCGACCACGTCGCCGTTCCGTTTCCCCACGACTCGTGCACCCCACGACTCGCGATCTCCTCTACCTCAAACCCTCGCTAACCCTTACTCCTCTATCCCTCACACTTTCTCAAACTCTTCTCAAATCTCCCTCTCTCGTTCCCCAAAACCGACCACGAACCCACTGCCTCCATCACTCGTCGCTCCCCTCCCGACGACGACGAACCACCTCATCCTCCTCCCTCGTTTCTCCTCCACTAACAGAGCCCTTCACTACTCTTCCTCCACCAACCGAGAATCCCTGCACACCCGAGCTCCTCTGCACCCATTCGGCCACCCCTTCCACCGACGCCGACGAGCCCCCAACTGACCGGAAACACCCTGACGACCTCTGCACCCTCTACATCTCCTCCACCTCCTCCAAATATCCAAACCCGAGCCCTGCTATCCCTCTCTCCCTTTCTCCAAAATCATACCAAAGCCCACGACCACCATCCAAACACTCCCTGTGCACATCGCCGGAGCGACGCCACCGACCGTCATCAACCCCAGCGCACTCCCTGAGATCCACCGAGCACTCCCTCCGCTTCCAGCAAGCACGAAACGTCTCCGAGCAACTCCGACGTCGAACCCGAATCACGAGCCGAGGCCGTGAAACCAAACCGCGCCGTTCGTCGCGCACTCGTGACGTTGCCGCTGTCGTACATCGCCCAAAACGTTTCCAGGCAAGTACTTTACTTGCTACATGCTAATTGATTCATGTTACAAACTCAAATCGTATAAATTCTATATTTACAATCCCGATAAGTTATGTGACACAACTGTTCGATATAAGATCCCAATGAAAATCTTCATCTAATTTGACGGAATTGGATTTCCTATGCTGGCCCGTATGATGATGAATACTTCGTATAAATTCCACTGGAAAATATGACTGCTAATGACTAAAACGAACACCCCTAAATACATCAGTAAAACTGGAAATTTCCCGCATCTGAAAATTGTTAAAATCACCATAAATTGTGAACATATTGAAATGATGCGTTCGAGGGCTCAAATCGAAGCCGACTCGACGGACTGTAACTCTGTGCAAGTTTATAATGGTTTCTGTACTGAAATTGTGACGATAATTGGGTCGGAGTGCGGCTGTGGACTGCAGTCCAGAGCGACTCTGGTTACTGTTTGCCGTCCCATAATGTGTACCACCTTGTTTCCTGAACTCGTTTGTTGCGAAACCCTGCAGTTTATTAAAGATGAATCTGTTAGCTAAATAACACAAGTGGTTTCTTTCCGTTTTATCGTCGTTTGCTATTTAATCTGCAATTTAAAAGATCGGGACGTATAGCAGTCCCAAACAGAATCAGAACGGACACCCTAATGTTGAATAGTGTATAACTCCTGACGTACAGACGCGATTGAGAATCCGTCTGTTGCGTTGAAAACCTTACTGAAAACCCTAGATTTCATTCAACTGTAGTGTCCCGCTAAAATCTGATCCCAACTGGGATTAAAATGCGTTGCGAAACGGACTTCCGATTCTGAAACCGGATTTCCAGCAGTGAACGCTTAAAATGAAATGTCCATATCTAGTGATCCCGAAACCCGATTGGCGTGAAACCAAATTTGCTGGATAGATAATCAAACATACTACTTATCCCATGTCCATTGTTTCGCTAAATTTGGCATGTATGATGTATGATAAATTATGCAAGTGGTAGGATACCGACATATGATATCTTAATCATACCTTGAATACTGTGTTCTCATCACAATATATATATGTCATTGTATTGGT
Source organism: Agapanthus africanus (assembly GCA_030015575.1). Lineage (NCBI taxonomy): Eukaryota > Viridiplantae > Streptophyta > Magnoliopsida > Asparagales > Amaryllidaceae > Agapanthus > Agapanthus africanus. Next base: position 75,376,731 of record JASDDO010000026.1, read on the forward strand.
AACCTAGTGATCATGTGCATTACCCAGTGTTAGGTATTAGTGGTGATTGTGGCAAGTACGTTAGTGTTGAGCATGAATGGATAAATGAAAGTGACATGTACTTGTACACAATCAGTGGACCCTATCGATTTATTGCATTGTCGACGTCTATGGGACGCGTATAAGTGTGACTATAAGTGGTATGGGACACTTATGGAAGCACTTGTATGGGTGTCACAGGTAAGGCACCAGACACTGTCCATTTATCTCGGGTATCAGTCGGGACGTGTTTGATGGAGATCCTGTCTCCAGTTCTCGCGCAGACTTGTCATGGACCGACCGGTATTTGAGCTTATGGTTGGCGTTTGATGTAGACCACGGGGTGTGGGGTAGTTTGAGTGTGAGTTCAACAGAATCTCGGGAGTCCCATGCCGGCATATATATGGAGATATATGGAGATTTACAGGGTACATGATTACTACCGTGAGTTACATTTTGGCCCCGTGGTCCCTTGCCCTTGGGTCCTACCCTTGGGTGGGTGACACTCACGAGTGGTTGACTCTCACATTTGGACTGATGATAGGCTTAGTGACCTGTACAGTGAGACTTAAAGACTGATAGGGATAGTGACACTGGCATGCATTACTTACTGTATTGACACATCTGACATGCTATTTTACTGCTTTACTGTTCACCTGCTCTTTTAGACACCGCATTGACTACTTCATGTTCACATCTTTACTGTCTTGGTTTACTGTTATACATCCATTATTACTGTACGAGTTACCACCTGCATCTATATATTTATTGCTATCGCGTCGCTCTGACGACCTGAGTATGCATGCTCAGAATGAGGAGTGGATCTAGCCTGGACCAGAACCAGACGTACATCACGGATATCTGGATCGGCTATCCAGAGCTATACTCTTTTGACCTCCATCAGGTCAGTTCTTTGTATTTGTTTGTTTCAGTTACTCCATTTCTCATTAACTGTGTATTGTTTACTGATTACCACGTAAAGCTAGAAGCCGAAGTGTGACTACGGCAGGATATTCGCTTGACCGTAGGAGCATGGCTGGCCTTGTCAACCCCTCGCATTTCGTATTTTGGGAAGCGGGGCGTGACAGTTGCCTTTGGATACTCTGCTGAATTCTCCCTAAAAAAAATCCCGCATCCAATTGCCATAATTGTTGCCTTTGAATACTCTGTTGAATTTTCAGTAACGCCCCCAACCTCTTCAAGGTTTTGCAACCTACAAACTAATCACCACCGACAAGATTATCATGGAATCATCATTTAGCCCCAGTGCACGTACCCGTCAAACCAGAGGTTTGCTTCAAGATCTTGTAAAGGGATCTCAAGTCATTCTATATAAGAATTTCCTTAATGGAAACTCAGATAAGGGGCTTGAGGTGTTTAAGGGTGAAGAGGGTGGCACATGGCATAGTCAGCATGTTGGTGAAACGGTTGTTGAGGAAGAGAATATTAGTATAGTGATATGAAGGTTACTGGGTTCAGGAAGAAGCATCAGAAGGATTTTTTTTTTGGTGACTGGTTGGAGCCGCAGAAGATTTTTGGGTTGAATTAGGGATTAATAATGTATACATGAGGCATTGGTCTCCATCCCTAATTTAATTTGTCTACTGCTTCTGCAAAACGTTATAGGAAATGCTAGCAAAATTTCACTTCAAGCAGAATAATGAGAAGACTTATATACTAATTATGCTGTAACCTTATCTTTCTTGGTTCTCAGTCTCAAGGGTGAAGAGCCTTTGACAACCTAGAGTTAAATGGTTTGAACCTATCTTCAGCAATCCAATGGATAAAGAAGTAGTTCTTACAAACAGTACATGTAGAGAAATGAAGGTTATTTCAGTCCAAATCCTGGAGGGCACATTCTCATCGAACATTTCCAATCAAGTAAACAAATCTTAACATAGCAGTCTACATTGGAGACTATTCTAGTTTCTCTATGGAATTGCTAGTGCATAACAGCATAGAGAATCAATTTGCCCTTTCCTCGCCAAGATTAGATATTAAAGTATACTCTAGCATCAAATTTTATAAATTATAATCATGTCATCTCTTTAAATTTCAGCTCATGACTTCCAAGAATAATTAGGTACTTCCCTTATCTCAAGGGATTAGTTAAGGAAGAAAAAACTTAAATACTAAATTCCCTTTAAAATGAATTAATGAGAAAGTTTTAAGCGTATCAGAAGAATTTCTAGTTAAAAATGCGTTATGTAGTGTTTATAAAAGCTTTGAGGACTTACAAGCACAATGAAGTCGTTGGTGTGCTTATTTTCATCATCAATAGCCCTATCCATACTGTCTCCACGATTAGCACTGTAATTCAGAAACAAAGACCTAATTAGACACCAAGCTTCAAAATACTATGCTAATTTTCATGTGCTGCAAGAATGACCTTCTTCCTATCACAAATCTTACGATAACACCTTTCTCCTCTTCCAGTTTTTTCAATGCAGCACCTTCATAAGGACAAATGACAGGTAAAAATATCAAGTTTGGTAAAGCAATTATTATTTAACAATAAAACAAGTAACACGTTCAAAGATTAATCATATCGACAACACATTTGTTAAAATACATTTACTGCTTACTACTGCTCCTCCATTAAATTTGTACCATTGTAGATATTAGGCATGTGTCTCTTCCATAAGGTTCATGGATGCAATCATATGCTTTCTCCAAGTCAATAAAAACCATGACTCGTATTACTTCCACATCTATAAACCTTTCTACCAGTTGCCTACGGAAAATAGTACTATGACCATTTTCATAGAAAACTATGTGATGGTGTACATTCATCTCAAGGTTTTCATGCTTTGTTTTATCACTGTAATATTAAATTATTGATAAATGAAGGGTGTAATATATGATATGTCATCTCATTTAATCGACAAAAAATTTCGATCCTACTATTGAATTAGTTATACAAAGATATGTATAAACGGGTGCATTGCATTAAATATAAATATTGAAAATCCTAAATCATATAATTGTGACCGAACTTGCTTCTAAGAGCAATACGAAAACGCATGGAGGATCTTTCCAGATTATCACAATAAAAATAACACGGTTTTCTTAGTATGTTTGAGTTTCCAAAAGAATCGGCAGATACTTCTTCATTTAGCACGTCTCTTAGTAGTATTTGAACTATGAGTCAATGTAAATGGACTGGATAGTGGTCCTGATGTGTTATAACTCTCATACTTGGAAACTTTAAAAGGAAATGACAATTATACTAGCAATGTCTTAAAGTTGGAAAGTTGGTTAACAAAGCAAGTTCAAGCAGATAAAACCCCTAAGATGGATAGTTGGTAAAACTAGGAAGGATAAAATGAGGGATAAGCATATAAAAGGAAATTTATGGGTTAACAATCAAAGACAAATACAAAGAACCAACCAACAGCATGGAATTTACAATGATTAATAGCTCAGGGGTCAGGAGTATCCATCCAAAAATGATGTATGCATCAAGTTAAGGGGAAAAAAAGGAAGGGATGAGCTCTAAATTAACTTAGAATGCATAGTGATATGTCTTTGTGCATCAATGGTCTCCAGAAAGTTAAATAAATGTCACCCGTGTAAGGGTTTATTACACTCGTCCCCCAAAGTTGAAATATTGGACTGTCATAGATCACAAAGGTTTCTTTTCCCTCACAGAAATCAAGTTTCAGACTATAATTAGGATAAATTGGGGGCATTTCCTTATAGTATTATAACAATTAAAAATTTAAAATTTAAAAAAAAATCAAAGGGTGCAGGGACTCAACCAGTAGGAAGCCAAGATTTCCGAATCGCATCTCTACTACTCTTCCTACCAAAACTCGTGATAACTCCAATCACAACCAACGACCGTTTCCTACTATGGTTCCTATAACTCTCCGACGAATACTTCCCAACAAATCCTTCTTGCCTCGCAGCTGCCAACTCCATCTCAAGCGCCGCTAATCTCTTATGCTGATGCCTAAAATACAAGACATTCACATCATAAACTAAATCAAAGAACAACAGCATACCAATTCAAAATCACACATTTACCTGCAAGCCACTACCTTTAGCGTCTCATCAACTGATATAGCAGATTTCCCCTGCAATTTCATTCCCAATTTGCAAACTTTAAGGGTTTAAACACGATTTGCAATAAAAAAAAGTTGCACACAAAACCCTAAGGAACCACAAATACCTGACCAGTTCTCCGATCGAGCTCCTTGATGAGATAAACCCTATTCTGCGAATCCTGCCACAGACTGAATCCCCCAAATCAAAACATTGAATCCAAAATGAATGGTAGAGAGAGATAAGCTCACCGGCCGGCGACGTAGAAGGAGGCCATGGTGGCGAGCATGGCGAGCATCACGTGGGAGATACGAGAGCGGAGCACGAGGCCGTGGAGGCGGTGACTGGATCCTCGGCTCTGCATCATGTTGAATCGAGATCAGATCTGAAGAAGAGAACGAGGGATCGCGCGCTCTTTTGCTCGCTCGCTTTTTGAGCGCCGCTGTAGATTGAATTGATTAAAATGAGGAGTTTCGAAAGAGATGGCGACGTTTCAACTGAGAGAGGTTTGAGATCTCGAGATCGGAGGAGAAGCTTCCTATGGTTTCTTCGCAAAAATGGTTTTTTTAGTTGATTTTTAAAAATTGTTTGTTTCCGGTATTGATAAATTTGGTTTCCAAGATTCTGAGATTAAAATTTTATGGATTATGGATTTTATTGTTTGTTTAGTATCGAATCCTGGATTTGGATTAGTAAACCCTCTAATACTTATTTGGATACGGTGAAAAAAATTGGGATCTTGGAATTAAGAAGAGAGAAAGAGAACATTTTAGCATTAAAAATGAGAGTGGGGCCCACATAATTGCCCAAATTTAATCCTCAAAACCGGATGGGCCCCACCGCTAACAGATAGTCCAGTCCAAATAGCAAATAATCTCAACCAAACACAAGAGCGATGAATCCCATTTCTTTTTTGGGATTCCTTAATCTGAATAGTGAATCCCGTCCCAAAGGGTGCAACCACACAGCCCCTAAGGATGGACATGCTCTCGTTTTTTGGTTTTTCTTATATTTCTTTCTTTTAAGCAAAAAAAAGGTAAGAAAGAAAATCGCTCTCCGATAAGGGGTTTCATGACATGTAACTCAAAAAACATTTACTTGTGTGGTCAGCCCTTATCTTAGGTGCAAATAGATCAACTAATGAAACCCTGAAAACTGTTAGGGGACATTTGTTTATTTTGACGTACAGTCGTATTATTTACGATAGTACAGTAGTATTATTTACGATAAATACAGTGAAGTTTTTCTCATCCATCTTATAATGATAGGGGTGTGGCCGTTCCAAAAGACAAGGAGGTAAAAAACTGGCTTGTAGAGTGTGTATAATATGCTCCATTTAACTAATGACAAACCTGATTAGGTGCCAAGGTTGTGCTGCTATACTTTGATATAACTTTTTATTCGTTATGAATGCAGACGAGTCAGTTTTGGTTATTCATAAATTGATCACAAGCATGAGAAACACTAACATTTCACCAATGCAACCATCCTCGACGATATTCATAATTATTCCGCATATCCGTTATGGACAAGAGACGCCAATATTATCTTACAGTAAAGCAGGTGCATAATTTTATGATTAGGCGGTTAATGTGTTCCAAGCATGGGTGCCAAACCATATTGACTAAGATTTTCATACATGCTGCAAGAACAAGCTTCACATGGTATCTATTTTATACCGATGTGAAAAGTTCACTTTTTCTCATCGTCGGTTTTTTGACCGATAAGACAAGAAATATGTTTACTTGTACAAGGCAATGATCGTATAGTTCTGCTTTCCACAGCCAATCCTTGTTATTTTATTTTATTTTATTTTTTGATAGAAAAGAAAAGAGCAAAGGCATTTAACCATAAATGCTTAATACGGTTGTTGGTTCATTGAGCCGTAAGGCAAACTGTGCGCACGATCATTTTACAACCTCATAATATTGCTGCATTCCGCGAACACCTTCATATTCTATCCATTCTATCATTATAACTTCTTCTTCTTTTTTTATTCCCCGGCTATTAACTTTGTTCTTTCTGCTTAACTTGAACAGCTGGATTTCGAAATACCAGACTTTTATATAAGCCTAAGGTCAAATGTAAATGGGCATACTTAAGTAATAAAGATAATTTAATTATACATTAGAAGATAAACATGATAGAGTTAAGTATATACACAAATTTTATTTTGTATGTGTCTGTTCTACCGAGAAAATAAAGAGCTGTCTTAAGCAGCACAAAAGATTTTATGAATACAGATAAAAACATAAAGGATTTCAGTGTTGGGGTAAAAATCAATATAACCGAAGGAAGAAACTTTATACCATGATGGGCGAATACCAGCAAAAGCACGTGTCAGTGTGTATAAAGGTAAAAGTAAGGCAGTCTGTAGCATAAAATTCCACTCTGAATTTACTCTAGCTGGGCTTTGGTTCTATTTTGGCATGCATTTAAATAAATATTTAAAAAGACTAAAATCTATTACTATAGTGCAAAATCCGATTGATTTGGATATTTGACTTTCTAATTTGCAGAAGAAATTATTAAAATAATATAAAATATCGGTCAATCAATTTTAAAATAATAATAGCTTGCCAATTAATTAAGAGCAGCTCAATGTATTTCTATTTGATTTCTCAAGGAAAAAAAGGCTCATCATCAATCAATTTCAAAATTTAATCAACATTTGGTTTATTTACTTTTGGCCTATAATAATAGCAGATAATAATAGTATATATATAGAGAATAATGGAGAAAAGATGCCATACGGAAGAATTTCCTTCTATGGTGTCGAAGAAATACACCCCCACCATTTTTTCCGACGATCGGGATCCATCATCATCATCGTTATCATTTAAGATGCGCATACACCAAATTTCATGTGATTCCACTACTTTTTCACCGTTGAATTAGCAATGTAAAAAGTTCTATTGTCGGTAAACCATTAATTTTGCACCAACTAAGTCAACGGTGAAAAAATGGTATAATCACATGAAATTTGGTGTATCTACATCCAGATGATAAAAATGAAGGTGATGAATGCCGATCGTCGAAAAAAATCACGGAGGGTGTATTTTTCCGACGCTGTAGGAGCACACCTTTCATCCATTAACCTTGCGCGTGTGTGTAACTTGGGTCGCACGTGCAAACACGGGTAATACGCAATCAGCCCTTAACAAAAATACTATTTCTATTCAAGCCCTCCATCATTGTAACAGTTGTCAGAACAATTAAAAAGACTAAAATATCCTCGGAGCATGAGCCTTTGCATCACAGATTCACAGACATAAATTACCACCAAAGTATCGGATCTTCTTCTTTCTCCTCTGCTTCCACCGCGCCCCCTCTCCAATTTCCCCAAATCGAAACCCTAAAATCCTCCGGCGAAAATGAACGACACCGACGTCTCGAAGCAGATCCAGCAGATGGTGCGATTCATTCGCCAGGAGGCGGAGGAGAAAGCCAATGAGATCTCCGTCTCCGCTGAAGAGGTAACCCTCATCAAAATCGCTCTTTTGATAAATAAAATCTTAGATTCGATCTGAAAGTTGCTAGCTTTGGTTGAACTTGGTTGTGTTGATGGGCATATGGTTCCACAACAAGCATTGCGTTCTAATTTTGACTAATTAGGATTTAATCAACAGCAAACTGTTGTTGATAATTGTAATGTGTTTGTTATTTAGTTTATCGATTGGGTCGTAAGCATGAGAGCAGTCTGTAATGCCAGATTTGAATTCAACGGGCATACTTTAGCAGCCACCATTAAAGGAGTAATTTTGGGGTATGATCTACGAATCGAATTGTACAATTCGATTCAATTTTTGATACATATCGGAGGGTTGTGTCAATTTATGAGTGTATCGTTCGATTTACTATACGAATCGTACGATATGATACAATATGAAGAACACGATTTGCGATGCAGAATTGGGCCAGGTTTGCACTACATCAGGCCGTTTTAAAGTCTGATAGCCTATAAATATAAAGCTTCACGGGATATCTCATAAATTTCTTTCTGAAAGCCCTGATTCCCCCCTTCTACGCCCTCCCTCACAAGATTTCATCTTCTTCGCCTCCCTCGTGTGGGGATCCTTTTCGACTCCTTTCCTTACCTCACCACGAGAACTCCTCCATGAGATCTGTCAACTTATCTTATGATACACGATATGGTACAATTTACAATACGATATATAAGATAAACGATATAGGGCACGTACCATGATTTAACAACTTCGGTTACAAGTGTCAGCTGTCTTAGGTTTATTACAAGTTTTACGTGCTCTTTATTGAACTTGCTTTGTTGTGGGTATATGGTATAAAGTCATTCATCATCTATCATAGCACCTTTAATTAATCTAGTTAATTGGAATCATGTACATGATGATCTCACATACCTCTTGGTATATAGAAGATTTTTTGCTATATGCATACATGTCTGTTGCACATCACATTATATGGATCTAGCCCATTTAGCAATCTATACATGTCAGCTGCACATCACATTCTCTGGATCCAGCCCATTCTGCAATCCATACATATCATTACATTTTGCATTCCATCTCCTCTTTCAGTTAAGCTAATTAGTAGAAAAATTCCTTTCCTACGGCCATGGACCAAAACTAGCTGTTTCAATTGCATTATCCTGATTGGAGCAATGTGCTATTATTGATCTAATGGATACAAGTGAGCCATGATGTCAAGGATATCGCAAAAGTGCATGAGAGCCAAACGGTGAGAGTTAATTGAAAACCCACACACCAAGATCCAGTTTGTTATGAGCATCAGATATTTGATCTCAGCTAAGACCAATTGTCCAGCCATCAAACTGTTGCCAAATGTTATCACAGAATCACTGCATTATCATCACAGGACTAGGGCCAAATCCATGAGCAAGAATTTTCAGCTGAGTTTTCTTGAAGTCCTTGAGGCCCAAACCCTTAGGTTTGACAACAATGCTCATACTAAATCACTTCGCCAAACCTAATATGATTTAGGCAATTAGGCTACAACGTGCTAAAAGGGTTAATATGCACACCTCAAATTTCGTTGGAGGTGCTCTGATTGAAAGATGGATGAGACAAACTGTGAGAAACCATCTATATGTCATATGGGATAGCCATATACTTGAAGGCAGCATGAGAATACACAGTTTTATCGAGTTTAGGTCGAACCACAGATTGCTTAAAATCCTGGTAAGCCACAGATCGTCCCTACCAAAGATCGTGAGGTTTGCATACATATATCTATCACAAGGAGAACATAAAGAAATTATTCTTAGTATCAATCTTGTGTGGAAGGACACAGCATATTGCATACCAGTAGCCACAGAATCATTGTATTTCCTTGAAGTTATAATTAGCCTCACTTGCTAAAATTTGTAGATAGTTATTTGGCTGGCTTTTTCACACATTATAGTTATTTCAAACTTCAACCAGAATGCAACATTCTCTTCTCATGTTAAATCATCTTTTCCTTGATCTGGCCACACATACGCCCAATTTTTCTGTTGTATTTAAATAGACATTGACGATCACATCTGAGTTGTGGGGAATTTTGTTTCTGAAGGAAACGCTGATTGCAATTCTGTTTGTCTTTTGTGATCGTTGGAGATATTTTCTTATAAATTGTGGTCACTAACATAATATTAGAGACATGTTTTCATGCATTCTGATTCAAATATTGGTAACATTATTCCTCTCTCTCAAGTACAGGCACCTCTTAAGATTAGCCAAGGAATCTTGTGCACATGCTCCATATAACAGGGTTGCACAAAATTATTATTTTTATTTTATATACATATTATCTTGTTAATAACTTCTTATTCTTATATAATTTTGTAGGAATTCAACATCGAGAAATTGCAGTTGGTTGAAGCTGAAAAAAAGAAGATCAAACAAGAATACGAGCGAAAAGAGAAGCAGGTGGAAATTCGGAAGAAAATGTAAGCATCAGGCCCTTTTTGGAGTTTGGCTATTATGTATACTGTTATATCTCTTCTAATTAGCCATCCATATACTAATCCTTAAATCTTTTATTATAATATTGTTTTGATAATAGTTGTCACTTTTTTCTTCTGTTTCCAATTATATTCTGCAGCAGTAAGTAGTGACCTCTCTCTGCTGGCATGTGCTGTGTTATTAATTATTATCATGAGAGCACTGCTGCTTTTGATATTATCAAATTGTTGGCTTTCTATATGGTTATTCTGCTACCTGTTCATCATATGAGCTCCTCTAAATACTAAATTTAATGGACATGTTGGTCCTCAAACCAACATGCACCATTAACCAGAAATTTAAGTTTGTTGAGATGAAAATTTCTCTTATGTGATAGTTTTTCTTAATCATCAGAAATACTATTTAACATCAAACCTATTCAGACAAAAATAATAATCATAGCCTCATTTGCAAATTGCTATACAAGTTAAAAAGAAGCATTAATACGAATGTTATTGGTACTACATTTCTAGTAAAGAGGTAGGCTGAAAGGTTAAGCTGATCATATACCTCAGAGAATGATAAAAGATAAAGGGTTAATGTAGTTAGTCCATTACATAATAAAGTTTATCAACAAATATACAAATAAAATTGTTATACCTTAAGTTCTTAACTTGTCAAGGGAAAAATTAATCGTCAAGGGACAAATTAATTGACCCGTTATATGAGAAAGAGGCTGCTAAACAAGTTATCTTAACCCTTGTGCCTATGTCTGCGCTAAGCCGGTTAAGGAGTGATCAACCCCACTATAACCAATGCGCCGCCCCCGGCCTCCTGACAGGTTAAGGAGGGGTTGAACTCCCTTAACCCATTGTTCTACTCTGCCAAATGACACCTGGTGGGGTAGGAAAAAGAAATTTAATTAAGAAAGGCTCTTTGAGGAAGAACAGTGACATAGTCAAAGCCCCTACATCCAGAATATTACCAAGAAATTAAAGTGGTATATGACATGACCTATGACCTATGATGTGTTAGAGTGTTACTTAAATGTTTATTTGATTTTCTTGGCACAGAGGAACATTAACTCCTGTATAACTGTTTTTGATTAGCTTGAGGTTGCTCTTTTTTGCTCCTACATATCTGCTGCAACAATTTTTCTTCCTTTGTTAATTATGTTCTTTCTGCAGTGAGTACTCAATGCAGCTGAATGCTTCTCGTATCAAGGTTCTTCAGGCTCAGGATGATCTAGTTAACTCGATGAAAGAGGCGGCTGGGAAGGAGCTCCTAAATATCAGCCATCACCATACATACAAAAAGCTTCTGAAACAACTGATTGTTCAGGTTGTTAGTCTAAGAATCTCATTAATAAAAATGATCCTTACTCTTATAAGAACAATATGGGAACTTTTTGCAATTGTAGAAAGTTGATGATTGGCTATGAATGCAGAGCAATGAAAAAGATGCATGTTAGAATAGGTTTTGCATTGATTTCCGTATAGAAATATTTAGCAATGAGTATGAAAGTTCTTATTTCATGTAGTATAGAAGTTTTGTTCTTATGTCACTTTAACATTGATAAAAGAACTTGCATCCATATTCATGTTCCATTGATGTTTCACCTTTGTATTTTCTCTGGTACTTATACGCTTGTTACTATTACTTCAGGAATAGATTTTTTCCCAGTCTTTTTCTTAATGAGACACTTTTTGTATACGTGTACTAAAAATGATCTTATATCTTTAGAGCTTGCTGAGATTGAAAGAGCCAGCTGTGTTGTTGCGTTGTCGGGAAAGTGACCTGGAGCTTGTTGATTCGGTGCTTCATTCTGCAAAGCATGAATATGCGGAAAAAGCAAATGTACATGCCCCTGAGATTGTGGTGGACACTTATGTATTTCTTCCACCTGCTCCTAATCATCAGCATGTTCATGGGCCTTCCTGGTAATGCTTTCTGTTTAATCCATAAAACTTAGCTAGACTACCATTGCAATGGTTATAATATGAGAAGTGGTGCTGCATTTTATTTCTTTTATGCACCTGCCTTTTAATTTCTTCACAATTGGCAAATTCTGATATTGAATGAACTTTCCTAGAAATCAATCTCCTGCTTCATTTTGTACAATAACTTATATCTTGTTCAATTATACCATGAGATTTTTTATCATCTTCATGTCTATGTCTTCTTATACAAGTAACCTTTAAGAAAACAAAATAAAGAATGCTCGACATATAACTTCAATCATGTCAGGTATTTCATATCTATGTGCAATTTATCTCAATTTTTTCCCTATTATGATGCTATATCTTAAAACCCAATCAGTTTAGACATTTTTGTTGCTTTAGCTGAGTTTTTCTGGTGGTTCTGTGCAGAGATGAGTGAACAATGTTAACCAGTGTTTATTAAACCAGAGAACCAAATACTGTAACCACTTCACCCAACTTAAGCTAGTGAACTGTGGACCATCGATTTTTTGTATACCATCCAACACCACCCTTTACTCGGAAGACAATGCCCTCTGTTTTCTAACACAATAAAGGAAATTATTTTCTTAATATGCTGTGGGATTAAACCAAAGATTTTATTTAGTCCCAGTGTGCTGATACCCTATTGAAAATGACTATACTTAAAAGCTTAACCTTGTGAACAGTTATATCATCCAACCCTAAATGCCCAAAAATACACATCAGAAGAAGGAACCATGTACTGTTACATAGGTATATGTAAACCCTAAATGCCCAAAAATAAACATCAATAGAAGGAACCATGCACTGTTATGTAGGTTATGTAAACCCTAAATGTCCAAAAATAAACATCAATAGAATGAACCATGTACTGTTAATGTAAATAAGTTAACAAAATGGATCAGGTGCCTTCAGATTGAGATTTCTAACCTAATTATCAACTACAGTGTGGATACAGAACAACTCAATAAAGTGAATAAGTGAATGAATAGTTTTCAATGAGAATGACTTAGAGCACCCATGAGATTATCATGATTCAGATGTCAAATGTGAACTCTTAGATTCGGGTATCAAATGTTGACTCTTACTTTTATAATTACCAGCACTATGCCGCCGCCATGACGGTTGCAACATGTGATTTGCACTTGTATTTTTTTTTGTCAAAATGTGGAATTTTTACCATTTTTTCTGCTTGGTTATTCAAATTTAATGTATTCATGGAAAAACTATATACATTCTATGGAAAGACATGTGAGCCCCTAGCACACTCATAAAGAGGCACAGGCAACTAGTTCACATGCACACACTAGAGGATATTGTTGTACAATCACGAACCCTTGTTCCTAAATGTCAATATAAGAAAGCCATTGCTTTAAATGTTTTTTGGTAAAATATTACAATAATCAAAAGGAATCTATAATTGAATAGATGCACTTCAGATCTAGAGATCTACTGGCTTAGGAAACCCCTAAAATGATATTTCATCAAACTCTCTGATCGAACACTTGAGTATGTTTACCAATCCCTGGATTGCTTCCTGAAATGTTGGTCTGGCTGCTCTGGCAATTGCAAACATACATCTCTTTTCACTGCTCAAGTTAGGAAACAAAAACTAGCTGTTTTTGCCCTAAGCATCATATAGGTAATTTTAATCGGCATGTTGATTTGGTTAGTAATCAAACAAAAATTTGAGACGAGTAGGTTCAAAATAGCAGTGCAGCCAAATTTCAATCATTCGCATATAGCCACAATGCGAAATATGGATATCCTTGTACTATCATTGATACTGATAGATTTGAAAGACACAGCTGGAACTGAAAATTTGATCCCTACAATTCTCACATGAATATAACGTGAAGACCTTTGGGGATATGTGGACCAACACATCCACAACCTAGTACATCAGTCAGCTAAGCCATAGACACTGGGTATGATATTAAATTACATCCTCGATACCTTTTAAAAACTCTAATAACTGTTTCGAACTTCGGATTCTCCATGACCTAAGATTGAGGGGCTTTGGCAGATAGATGGCCATGTGTCTGGGTCGCCACGAGGCTGCTCTGTACCTTTAGCATACCGGTTCTAAGCAGTAAGCACCAACACTTTGCAAAGTTCATCTTGGTATCATATCTCCTTGAGAGGATAGGGATGAAAAGTGAGAAGTGGGACTGCCATAAATTTATATTAAGTTTGGTTTAGTTCATTTGAAACTCATCCAATTTATGGTCATGTCCAAAAGTCAAGGATTTAATATCCATATATAGGTTCTTTGTTTGGAACTGATGATATTGTGGAAGATTTCACTCCAAGTGAAAAAGGTTTTAAGTTTCCGCATGTCTGTCCCCAGTATTGCTAAATCCTTCAAGACCCAAAATTCATGTTATGTTATGAAAATTAAAAATGCCTAATACAACTGTTGCGCTGTTTGTTTGAATTTTTATGTCACCGACATCATTGATTACTAGTTAAGAAAGAAGTGAATGAATCTTGCTGACGGTAAATGTGGATAATTCAGCTCAGGAGGTGTTGTCTTGGCTTCTCAAGATGGGAAGATTGTATGTGAAAACACTTTGGATTCGAGATTGGATGTCGTCTTTCGCAAGAAGCTACCAGAGGTGCCTACTTTTCACTTGTGTATCTATTTTTAACATGTATTTGTCCAATTATAATAGATATAACTGCATGTGTTTGAATGCAAATCTATAATTTAACGGAACAAAAAGGTCACTATAATTGGTTGAAGTAGGAACCGATTTACTGAGTTGCTTCGTCTATCAAATATTTTTAAATAGACATCATTCTTGTTGGATATATGTTGTGTGCCACTCTTGGTTTTATGTGTACCTTAAAGTAATACATGATTTTCCTATAGCAAATCTATCAGTTTGCCCTCCTAGATTTTTTCCTCAATAGTCTAAGTGAATTAGGTACCTTCAGGATTATGGCAAGCCCTTCTATTTGCTTATTGCAATAATTTTGTTATAGCTCAGGAATTTGAAAGTGTGTAAATAATGTTGGTTGATTGTAAAACATTGTCAAATATTTTAAGGAGTTCTCCATACTCGACACAATGACGTGGAGATGCAATTCCTACATTGCTTATAAATTTTTCCCATATAAACAGAATTCCTGACTTATACTATGATATTTCCGAAAATTCCCATGCCATGCAGTTTGTGTCTAATTATGCTGTCATGCGAATTTAGTTTCCCAAAATCATGTGTTGCGCAAACGTTTTATTGGCCCTTTTCTTGTTGCAGATCAGAAAGCTGCTTTTTGCCCAGGTCGCTGCTTGATCAGTTGGATGCCACCCAAGATCTGTAGCCGTGTTATATCAAGATCATAAAGATGGTTCGTTGATCAGTTTTAGGGTTCTCTCTTTGTCCATTTATGGTACTCCCCGCAGTATCATGTTTTACATTTAAAGCTTCTTACATCTGTATGTTATTCCCCAACAATCGCGAAATAAACATATTGATTGGATCATCCTGAGAATATATAATGAACTCAGTTGTTGAACACTGCACCAAATCTTATCGTGTATTTAATTCTTTCCTCCAATGCTTTCAAAACATCTTTATTGTTCCAGCTTTTGATATTGTAGCAATCAGATAAGCTTAGTTTACCTGTTATTGGCCAAAGTATATAGGAAAGTGAGTAGAAAGTAGAATCTCAGACCGTAGCAACCTTGCAAAATTATTGATAAGTTGAAGGTACCGAGTTGTGTTTTTTTGAGTGAGATTGTACCTGCGGTTTGCAGCATGTTCATATAAGTCGCACCTTCATAATTTTGAATGTGCTGCTGTGGCTTTATTTCATCCGAAAACTAGGAAACGTCTTAAATCTTTGCATTCAAGTAGATAAAAGTAGAAATGATTGATAATCAAAAAATCAAAATGATTCAAAATTACAAACCATGAAAATGTCAGAATTGCAATCAAGTAGATAAAAGTAGAAATGAGTGTTTTTGTATTATTAACACAATATGCATGGCAAGTTCTCCCTCCGTTTCCTTTTACTATGCCCTTTCTTTACCTCTTTTTCCCCCTTCAAATGATCAGTACGTTAAAATATCAAGAAAAGCATGATTTACTCCTTGATTTTAAAATCAAGGAGTTTAACATATGAAGTTCCTAGCTAATTGATAATTGGATTAATAAATGAAGGCTATCATAGGTCTAATTTAGGATGCATCAAAAAATAGGGTTAAACCAGGAATATTTGTCATTTATGATATTTTAGATTTTTATAATCGTCATTAATAGTTGTTATGGCATTTTAGTTTTTTCAGAAAAAATAGAAATATATAGACTACACGGTTTCATCTCTGCCCTTTTCTTTATAGCAGGTTGATCAAAGAATTTGATCGTCAAATTTAAGAAAGAGGAGAGTCAAAATCCTCAAGATATTAGTAATTAGCTCAATGAGATAAAAGAATCCATAGTTTGCCGTTTCCATATCTCTATTTTCATTTTTGTGCTGTACCACTATGTTCCTATTTATATTTTCACTTTTGTTGTTGCAGATGAAAAACATAATCCTAACTTACAGTAAACTATATTAAACATAATTTTTATTAATTTAAACGTTTCTGGTGTTGTAGTCCTTTGTTATATATAAGATATTGTTTGTCATCATTTTATTGGGTAAGATGGTCGTTTTTTCTGAATCTGGATTAAATATAGTTCGGTAGCAGAAAAAAGTAAACATCTTATTTTTTGTTGTATCTTACATAAATTGATGGTTGAGATTTTTATTTATTCCTTCTTGTAATAGCATGTGAAATCCCACCATCTTTACTCACTAAGTTTTTTCTCTTACTAAAATATACCCTTAAAAGACAGTTCTTTAAGTATTTAAAAAAAGGGCTTTTATTTAAGAAATAAATTATAGTGGAGAAAAACACGCAGTGCATTTAGATTTGGGAATAGAGTTTTTTTATTTTTAACAGGAGATGGGGTATGCAAATTGAGGAATGTATGGCCCAAACTCCGAAAATGAAGTTTTGATAACTTGAATCAGATTGGAGTAGAGGTAATTTCACTTTAGAGCCGACATAACCGTGGGTATCTCAACTCCAAAATGACACAAAACCGAGGAAAAAGCACACGCTTTGGGCTTACCTCTGGCTAACTTTATGAAAGTGCAGTTTGGATAATTTAACCCCATTTCCCAATAGGCGGCAGGGCTTTAGAAAGTCAAGGGTATTTACATCTACTTAGGAAAAATGGTTTAAACTCCATTTTTCCAAACATGCTTTACAAACATAACCATCGTTTATTGGGAAAAATGGTTTTAAATTTCTAGGTTTGAAAAGTAATAGGTTTAGATTCCTGACCCAAAATAAGTTGTGAAAAACTCCTTAAACTTAAGGATTCTTGTGTTTTAGTCCCTATAATATATTTACTATTATTTTATGCCAAGACTGTTCTTTTAAGCAAACTGCTACGTTTATCTTTTAAAGTATTATAGTTATCTTTCAAATGACTACATTTATGTTATAAAATACTACATTTATGTTAAAATAATACATTTGATATGAAACTGTTATATTTTTTTAGTAAAATTACTATATCTGTTACATTTGACCTATTTCAATATAAATGTAGCACTTTAGAAGATTAATATAGTATTTTAAAAGATAACTATAGTAATTAAAAAGTAAATGTAGTAGTTTATTTGAAAAGCTAGTGTTAGCATAAAAATAGTAAATGCACTGTATGGACTAAAACACAAGAATTTTTATGTTTTGAGAGTTTTTTACAACTTTTTTTTGGGTCAGAGACTTAAGCCTGTTACTTTTCAAAGTTAGGGACATAAACCGTTTTTCCCTAGTTTATTTTAAAATGAAGTTTAGGGCTTACAAATCATTGCTTGTATCCTTCCACCTCCCCTTAACGGTACACTCCAGTTTTCCTTAGCTCCATACCCTAAGCGGGTTTTCTCGCAATCAAAACCCCTTGGCATATTTGGAAGCAAAATAGGTAGGAAAGATTGGAAGAATGATGAGAAAGTAATTTTCGGTATAGATCAAAATCTATTAAGGCATGGTTCACGACGACTGAAAATCCAGTAAAGTTTAAACTTTTGTTTTTCGTATTTTTCTTATCTATTTCTATCTTTGTATATAGTTTTCATTTTCTTATTTTTGTTTCCTTTATTTTCCTTTATAAGAATAGGAGTAGGAGTAGGATTTAGTTAGATAGTAGTTTAGTTTAGAATTTGAAATCCTATATTTGCTCGAGAACTAGCAAAAGATAAGTGTGAGAGTATTTGATAGGTGTAATTTATTGCACATTTAAACCAATTTATCATGTTATTGTCATATATTATACGGTTCCGGGTGTCTTTTGTGAATTATTACAAATAACAGGGCTTGGATGCAAAAAGACGGAAAACTGTCCTAAAACAAGGATTACGTGCGTATAATGGAGACTTACGAGAATTATTCAGAAAATCAAAGGACAATTTGAAAATTTGGAACAAATTTGGTAATATCATTACAAATCAGCAAAAATTGCAACAAATAGAGGTGAATCAATCATCATAGCAACAAATTAGACAGAGAGACTAAATCAAATCAAAAGCAAAAAATAAATCTGTCTAATTATATGCCAAATTTGGAAACAATTCGGAGATTCACGCAACTGCAGAGCCACAAGAATAATTTTCATGATCTGACAACTAAAAAAAGGTCAACAAATCAAGAGAATCAAGCACAAAAAAATTCGTGCCACGAAACCACCAAAGGGTCGCGGATCAGCCGCAGAATGAGCATATTCACGGCAGTTTAGCCGAGCTGTCACGTCCCGCTTCCCGGTGTACGGTAAAGAGACGCGACGTGTCACGCGATATATTTACTCCGAAGTAAACATGCTAAACGTATCTAAGCAATATAAAATAAATGTACACAAGAAAAATGACAATAGATAAAACTGAACAGCAACTTTTATTTATTAACAATTCTTTACAAGTACTACTGGAAATGTAAATACATGAATATAAAGTAATGCCTAAACAATGGCATAACTGAAATGAAAAGCATGTACACGTGTCTAAAGTTCCGGGTCAAAGGCTAACTGCTCCAAATCTTCCGTACTGCACTCGATCTCCAGTGAGTCTGAATCACCTAACAACATTCCAAAAGAAGAAGAAAAGGAATGTCGTCAGCGAACAATCGCTCCGTAAGTCCCAAAGATGAGTAGAGATAAAATAGACAGAAAGAGAGTGTAACCAGTAATATTTGATTATAATGTTAACGCAGTTGTTTGTAGCTTGGTACAGAATATGCCAGTGTATACGAGAGAAGTCCCACTATCTGGAGACTAAGGTATACGGAGCACAAGGAACCGTTCAGACACGGTACAACGGCAATAGATATTCAGGTTAGATGTATTATGGTTACAGTCTCGTGCCACTTCTAACACACTCCGTACCAATCTACCCCTTTAAAACCCGCAATGTCTTTTGTATTGATTGTATTATTTTGTTATATAGATGGATGACTTGCCGAAACCATGATATCAGTAAACATAATGAATATAAATGGATAGTCATGTAAACCGAGTATATCCATAGTTCGGTTCAGTTAAAATAGATTGATATTGAATTCTGGTATTCATGGATCCATGTTGTATTGTAATTTATACTTGAATTATATTCAAATCAGATTGATTAGATTGAGACTCAGTCTGAGTCAGACACTTAAAAAAGAAATTGAAGTCCTGAATTAGTTTTGATGTTATCGGTAACTGCTGCATATGGACCGCAGGATTTGTGTTTTTTTCCAAGACAATTACCGTGTTGATAACACCGTTTGTTAGATTGTCTACCTTAGATAGGCAAGCACCCACATTCTCCGGCTCCCCGAGGCTCAAAAGAATTGGTCCTGCTTAAACTTATGTTTACTAGGGTCCTTATTGTAAATTAGTATAACTTGAGGGGGTTTTATATAAAAATAGTTTTGATATATTTTCAAAATACATCTCAAGTATTTAATTATCGTCTTTAGGGTTTTTATAGATGTATAGTTTATAAAAGTGCAATTTCTAGTGAGTAGAACCTAGTTTTCATTATATATGGTATTTTAATGAAATATTGGAATTGCATTGTATTGAAATGGTACTTTCATGTAATTGTGATTCCTTTGATTTAGAAAACATGGAATATTTGTATAATATATTTAAAATAGATCTTTTTATAATATTCATATATATATATAATAAAAATAAATTTTATTTATTTTATAGAAATCTTATTTTCTTAAAAATAGCATTAAAAATTCCATCGAGATCGAATGCTCCTTACGGAGGTCTGCATCTCACTCTACTAGGCCCGAGGACGTGCGATAACCTGCACCATCCCGATCGGGGTTCCCGAAAATGGGTTGTAGAGGCACAATTGTAAGGAATTAATGAACACTCTTTTAAAGAAAATGGATTTGTAATAGTTTAGGGTATTTTATTGTAACTCGTAATGTTCCTACAAATATTGTCCAAAAGTAAATCGTGCTATGTCCAATATGTGTGTTGTGATGACGTAGCTCCTTACCTCGTGAGTTTTCTAAAGGTAATACGGTAAAAAGTAGATAACAATATTGTTTGTAAACATGGAGATATTTTACTGTAAAAATGAAATAAAGATTGTAACATGATTTATTTTGAGTTGAAATTTGTTCTAAAGTGTTTATTTATGTTTGTTAAACATATATGAGAGTATGTTATTTTATGGTTTAAGAAAAATGGAATTTTTTAAAGAAAAACGAATCGGAAGTCGGAATAACTCCGCTTCTAACGAGTTTTGAAAAATGAAATTTCTAGAATAGGAGAAGAGGAGGGGAGAGGGGACTTACTAGCTACAAGGATAGAGGGGAGAAGGGGGAAGAGTAGGAAAGCGTCGGGGCGTCGTTTCGTTGCCGGAATTTTCTTGGAATATCGCCGGAATTTCGCCTCTTGCTAACTCCACTTGCACAAGTTGGAACTTAGAAATTTTTGAGAGTTTTTGTAATGAAATTCTGAGTGAGGAGGGGTGAAATGGAGTGTGGTATTTATAGGGAAAATTAGGGTTTTGAGGGTTAAAGAATGCATTAAAAATGTGCATTAAAAATTGGATTAAATGGTGATTAAATATTCTCTGGATGAATTCAGAGTAAACAAACAACATGGGGGTAGTGGGATAGGCGAAGAGGTGCTAGGGTGAAAAAATGGGGACCATCCTCTACGGACGGCCCGGCTATGCCGGTCATGGGGTTCATCTTGCCGGTCGTAGTCTGGTGGTGGGGCTTGGATCTTTGGCCACGTGTCCTCGTCGCCTCATATACCCCAGTGCACATATTTGTTTATTCTGTAACTCTTCATCTTACGTGTAGTGTACGTGTAAACCCTTGGGCTTCTAAAAGATTAAAAGAAAAATTAATAAAAAGATAATATGGCTGGGGGATTCGATCGTAGAGGCTACGTCACAGCAGTGCAAGACGTTACCAATGAGCTACAAGTGCTTTCTTGCTGTTCAAAAGCAAAACAAATACTTATAGTGTATACCGGATTACAAATACTCCATTTGTACATTAACTTTTAAACAATTTTCTGTACATTGAAATTGGAGTTGTTACACACGCAATCTTGACCGTTCATCACCAATTTTTATGGACACGATCGTCTTGGCACGTACATTGTTTCTAAATACATCTTTTTACTTCTCGAAAATTCTAAAGGCTCACAATAGTATTCAACAGAGAAATTAGATTAGATTATCATAGTTGTTAGCAATTAGATTCTCTTGTATTTTCTATTACCCGTTCTCCAATATCCCTTAGCCTTATATAAGCAATTGTATATCCTTAGGGTTTTATCTCTCGCATCTTTCATATCTCTATCATATCTCTCATAGGTTTCTCATTAATGTTTTTATGGAGAAGAGATCGAGTCTATTGTAAGTACTCTTGATTATGAATAAGATTTCTTTTTCTTTTATAAATATGAGTAACTAATTCTTTTCTAGGGTTTTATTTGTATTTATTTTGTGGTTGGGTAATCTTTTATTTTTTCTTTTCTATACTTTTATGATAAATGTCTTATGATTTTATTATCCTCTTTATAGTTTTTCATCTAATAAACTAATCTCATAATGAAAGTTGACGTTTAGAATAAAATTAGTGAAGGGTGATAACACCAATAATCTAATTTGGTTAAGGAAGGTTTGAAAAACTAGAAACTTAATTAGGGAGGGAAAGAAAATAATTTAATCATAAGATATTCAACCCAGATAGTTAAAAGGGATCTAAATTAATTGATAAGACGTTAATTGTAGACTCATGACCTACATGTTTTTGTGGAAGATTAAAACTAGGTTACTTCTAATTAACTAGAACTATAGTTTTAATATGATCTCGATGATGTTATAATTTTGATAGGATATATTTATAATTTAAATATAACTTATGCTTGGTTATAATTAATAGAAACATATTAGAACTGGATTAGAAAAGAAGATGAATCTTTTAAATCAACCATAAAATTAAGCAAATAAAACTCTAGATTTCTCTCTCTCTTGAAAACCAACTTTTATTTTATTTTGCATTTAAATCTTTAGATTTTACAAACAACTCAACTTTAATTTAATTTAAAAGTAGTTAACACACCTCTCTGTAGGAACGATTCTCAAGCACAACCGCGATAAGCTGTATACTTGCGGTTAAATTTAGAGACTAATAAAATCCACATCAATCTACAATCATACCTCCAACCAATCTAACTTCATTCACTCGTAAACTAAGTAAGAGGGCAACATTCTTGAGTGTGATAGTGACATCACCCCATCTAATATGAAAAGTGTGAGTCTCTTTTCTTCAACGCTCAACAAGAGAGAGAATGAGCTTGTGGTCGAGTTGGATGTGACGCATTATTGAAGCTTGATAAAAACCAGCTCTGCGAAACCACACGATAATACGAGGACCAGTAACTTGCCATTTGTCACAACTATAATCGACGACTATAAGATTATCTCCACCCTGTAAGATTTATTCATATTATTTTCAAATATTTAAATTGAAATATATATGCAATTTCTCTAAATTTAAAATAACTCGCTATATTACAATTTCCATAATCACACATCTATATGCCCATAAATTCACATTTTTTAGCTTATAATATACAAGTCTACCAAACTAACATATTTCCATAGTATGATTAACTCAACCTTCTGTTTTACATTTTTTTATTTTTCAAGCAACTGACCTGTTTTTCAAACTTAAATTGTTTTTCAAATAAATGCTTTGTAGCAACGATGATTAAATGAAATTAAACATCATTTTTTACATTCCAGCTCCACCTCGCACAACCATTAATGATAAAGAATAAGGTGCATTAATGGTTGTTTCGTTAATTTATGTTAGTTTGTTATAATAGTATCCTGACATACAAGTGAAAAGCAAAATTGATAGCTGGCCATATTTTTTGTTGTAGCATTATGAAATTCAAACCTTTTTTTGGGCCGCATACAAAAAACTTAAAACTGTTGTTTCACCTATATTAATTTTGTGCTGCATGTTAAATAATTTTAATAATAAGGTTTTTTGTAAAACAATTATAAATATTTCAAGAACATGTTTCATGTTACAACTTTATGTTTAACCCAATTTGAACCTAGATCAGTGATATTATGAATTTAAATTGAGAACAAAACATCTATATTATTAATTAAAAAAAACTATGAATTTAAATTGAGAACAAAACATCTATATTATTAATTAAAAAAAACAAGTTTCGAATTTTATCCCTCCATGTAATATACAGAAAGATCTATACTCGTTTTTAAATACAAGAAGTGATCTATCGAATGGTTGATCCTCCATTATATTTGATTTTATTTTTACAAACTCAAACAAATGGGAGATTGGAAAAGAGCAGTGAGAATAGAAATGAGATTGGGAAAGGAATGGGGTAAAGGGAGAGAAGAGAGAAGAGAAGGTGTTTTTAAAAAAAGGGTTTCAGGAAGACAGTGAGACGTGGCCCAATGATTAGGCCACGAGGAAAAGTAAGGGAAAACAGGGCATGCATGGAAAACATCGAAAATAAGACAGACGTGCCAGACAGTGGGTAAAACAGCTCCGATTGCACAATAATTAGGGCCGTGTGCCTAATAATCAGGACCCGCCTTATTTAAATAAAGGAAATGAGGGTTCCAAGAACCCGCCTTCTTTATTGCATGGCTCAAAAATTTTGAGGTCACGCCTACGTGGCCCTAAACCGTCCTATTCTCCTAATTATAATTTTGACCGCCCTATTCCTCTAATTTTAAATCTACATTACCCTATTTCGAAAAAAACCTGTAACATTTTAGAAAATTATAAATATTAATTTATAATTTTAAATATGAATATAATGAGTTTACAAAAAATGATATCGCTTATGAAATTAGGTATCGGAATTATATCCGTAAAAATGTACTTATTTGGTAAATATGAAGAAAAGTATGTGATATCATAAAAATGATATTTTAATTATTTTAACATGACATAATATTTTATATTAAGATAATGATATTTAAGTGTTAGAATAAGTATTTCATTTCTTTTTACATATGGATTTAGATTTTTACATAAAGGGTTTTAATTAAGAGGAAAATGGTGTATTCTTATTTTTATATTTTTAAGGTTAGGTAAATGTTAGTTAGCTTAAACCCTCACCTCTAGCACACCTCAGCCATGCTCACATCACTCCACCTCCTTCTTTTCAACTTTACACCTCCTCCTTCTCAAGTGACACCATCACCTTACAACCCTCCACCTCATTCTTTCTCTACATGAAACACAACACCTCCATCTTATCTTATCACAACACATAGGAATTCCTTTAGCTTCCCAACTGAACATACATAGATTCTTCAAGCTCCAAACAAAAACTGTAACAACTCCAATTCTTGTGTATAGAAATTTGATTAAAAGTTAATGTATACTCGGGGTATTTACAATTCCTGTGAGTACTATAAGAATTTGATTTATTTTTGAACAGCAAGAAAGAGCTTCTAGCTCATTGGTAAGACCTTGCACTGCTGAACCAAAGCACCAGAGTTCAAATCCCATCAGCCACATATTATTTTTTATTTAAAATTCTATTAATCTTTTAGAAGCCCAAGAGTCTACACATGCACAACCCGTAAAACCAAGAGTCACAACCTAAACAAATATGTGTACGAGGCTAGACCAAGCGTCAGGGACACGTGGCACCAATACGAGCCCCCGCCTCTGTAGGGTTCCTAGGCACCCTAATGAGGTCTCACAAGACATCGAACATGCCATATTAAAATTTTAACGGTGCCGAGAAACCCGACTACGGATCGTCGGCTAGAAGTTTAGGCGAAACAAGCTAACTAGTTAACACTTAACTACAAGATACGGAAATACAACCTTTGTAGATCCGGTGCTCCACCTCCATAGCTCCGCAACGAGGTCCTCTCCGCTGTCCAAATCAAATCCGGGCTCAAGCGTCGGCTTCGTCGGAGAATGGGCAAGCTAGGTCGTCGATGTCCATGCCGAAGATGATCTACGTCGAGGCATCGAAAGATCAAGCTCCACCTTCACCAAGTCATGAAAACTTGTGAAGGAAACACACTCTACTACTTGGCAAGAGGTAGAGGATGAAGAAATAGGAAGTGGGTTCAATTTAGAATTGGATTTCTCACTCTTTATCATCAATCACCATTGATGACCTAAGCTTTTCTTCTTGAGTTCAAGGAAGAAGAAGAAGAAAAATGATATGATAAGTTATTTGAAAAAGAAAAGAAAATGAATTCTTATCATAAAATTAACCATGGTCAAGTGTAGAGACTAAACTAGGGTTAGTGGGAATGGTTAGGGTTAAGGATGAGATAAGAATGGTTGACTTTATCAAAGCTTCATGAAGCTTCAACTAAAGAACAAATAAAGCCACCATTCTTTTCTCTTTTCCATTTATTTTCCAAAATGTATAAACAAATAAATAAATGAATAAATAAGTAATGGAAAATAAAACTCTAACCACTCTCACAACCATGGTTTAATCTTCACACAAAACACAAGTTAGCATGCATCATCAAACATGATACATACAAGTGCACAAAAATATATCACATATACAATGTGCACAATCCAAGTGAGAAAATCCGTTTAAAGTGAACCAATACTAGTTAGTGCAAAGTAACATATCAAATATATAATTATGCATTAAATCATTAAATCAACACTTGATTCAATGATCCGGTCATGTCGCACACAACCGACTAGTATTCAATGTATCGGCTTATCGAATCAACGCTTGAATCGATAACTAGGTTATATCGCATACAACCTTTCCGATACATTCATCGCGAGAATGGAATGCGGCATCACATACACACATTATTCTCGGTCCCGCACATATCTCATATGCGCTCCTATTTCGTTTCGCTTGAGCCAAGAAACCTCTGTGTAGGACTCTAAAGACTCGTCAATACGCCGGCAGCAGGTGATGATCATATCAAACACCCACAAGCCGCAAGCGGTCTGCTAAACGTAACGGCCACCCGGGTATTGAGCGATCTGAAGATCGACGAGCAAGCCCGCTCACACTCCAGTGAATCCGACCAGTAACACTACCGTACAGTCCGGTCTGATCGTCTGATATGTCGCATATCTCGCCTAGGGGTGGTAAACGTCAGACCCCAATAGCTCGACAAGTCGTGTTGATATGAGGTCTATAACAATTCGAGAAACTACTGGTAACACTTACCAGTAAATCTCAGCAACCCTGGCCAGGGATTTCCTGTTATAGCCAATCGAACACAGCGCAACATCAACCCCCTATACCGGGAGAGACGAATCCCCTCCTATCGCTCATTGCCTCCATGTGACTCGGGACTGTACCCAAAAACCACCGTTTTGCACGCCCTCTTGGACGTGGTAAGATGGAAATCAAAGCACAGTGGGAACCACACAAGACTCTATGACGATCTCGGGTCAACAGACTACTCTGTACCAGTGTCACCAGAGAACTGCCATCTGACGTGAGGTATAATACCATCTGGGAGTTCTCGGCGAGTCCGTCCAGTGTACCCAGTCTCTACTGAGCACCCGTATATCTCCTCTGATGTCAAACACCGATGGATATGGGATCATCCATCGCCCATCTGTATGGGTCGAGAAGGTATACGCTAGTCTACTCTGGTATATCGATGCCCCGTCTCGATACACCCACGACTAGGGACTTTGAAGGATGTACTTATGGACTACCATGTCCCCACTAGTATGATCCGCATCATAGTCCAGGTAGTCAAGCACACATCCTAAGGGCTTTACCAACATGTAACAGAGAGACAATCAGTATACACGTTAAGGTAAAGAGCAACCAGATAGCATACTATCATGTCGAGCAAGAAAGTCCTCCCTATATATGTCCCAGCATCCACTACAATATACATCCAATGTACAGTAATGGCCTCTAGGGCATACATATAACTAACAGACTCATGAATCAGGCCGGCGAGATTGTGACTCGGGCCGGTGCCGCCGGTTCAACTTGGACCAAACCCTATTTTTTTAAACCCTAGCGACTCTTGGACTCCCCTCATAACTCCAGTATTGTTTATTCTCTGCACATTCACAGAGAATAATAAAATCCCTTTAATCCCATTTTTAATGCAAATTTAAATGCATTTTTATTACACCCTAACCCTAATTTTCCCTATAAATACCCACTCTATTTTTACACCCCTTCACACTGAAATTTCGTACAAAAACTCTACAAAAAATTCCAAGTTCTATTTGTGTGCAAGCGGAGTTAACAAAGGGCGAAGCTCCGACGAACTTCCGAGAAGATTCCGGCGACGAAATGACACCCCGAAACTATCTTTAGGACCCCCTCTCTCCCCTCTTGACCCCAAGCCAGTAAGTCCATACTTCTTCTTTTCTCTATTCTAAAAATATTCAAAACTAAAACCTGACGGAAGCGGAGTTAATCCGACTTCCGAATTGGTTTTTCCTTAAAAGTTCTATTTTTCTTAAACACAATAATATCAAACTCTTATGTCATGACCATTAAACATTAATGAAGACAATAGAACAAGTTTGATATCAAAATAATAACCGTAGCAAGTTTTATTCCACTTTTATATTAAAATACCTTCATGTTTCATTTCGACATGCTTAAACTTTTTAAACCGTGTTACCTTAGAAAACTCACGAGGTAATGACCTATCTCCTCAAAACATACATATCTAACATAGCACGATAGAATTTGGGAATATAGATTTGGGACAATACGACTTTACATATAACTACTTTCGACTTATAAAACCTTTTTTTATAAGAAGTGTATTTAACAAATCTTTGCAATCGCGCCTCTACAACCCATTTTGGAGAACCCGTTCGGTATGGTGCGGATTATCGCACATTCTCGGGCCTAGTAGAGTGAAATGCAGACCTCCGCAAGGAGCATACGATCTCGAAAGATTTTTAATACAATTTTCTTTAGAAATTGTGATTTCTATTATAAATAAAATTTATATTTTTAATAAATAAATATATACGTAATTAATATCAAAATATCTATTTTTAATATTTAAAATATTCTACATTTCCAAAATTCAAGAAAAAACATTCTATTTATAAGAAAATACCATACAATTCCAATATTTCAAATAAATACCTTATATTTTAAAACTAGGTCATATTCACAAGAAATTTCATATTGAATAAAAGAAATATCTATGAAAACTCTAAAGATGATAATTAAATACTTGAGATATATTTTGAAACTATAAAAAACTATTTTACATAAAACCCTCTCAAATTATACTAAATTATAATAAGGACCCTAGTAAACATAGGTTTAAGCGGGACCGGTGTCTTGAGCCTCAGGGAGCCGGAGATATGGGTGCTTGCCTATTTAAGGTAGACAACTTAACAAACGGTGTTATTAACACGGTAATTGTTTTTGAAAAAGACACAAATGCTGTCGTCCATGTGCAGTAGTTACCGATAGCACAAAAACATAATTCAGGACTTCAATTTCTTTTCTAATTGTCTGACTCAGACCGAGTCTCAATATAATCAATCTGACTTGAATATGATTCAAGTATCAAACTACAATATAACATGGATCTATGGATCCGTCTTTTCAATCTAATCAATCTATATTGACTGAACCGAACCATGGATATATTCCATTTACATGATCATCCATTATATCCGTTCCATTACTGATATCATAGTTTCGGTAATTTATCCATCTATATTCAATATACAATTCAAACAATACAATCAAGATATCTCGGGGTTTATAAGGGGCAGATTGATACAGAAGGTATTAGAAGTGGCACGAGACTGCAACCATAAGACACCTAATCTGAATCTCCATTGCCGTTGTACCGTGGCTGAACGGTTCCTTGTACTCCGTATACCGTAGTCTCTGGTATAGTGAGACTGCTCTCGTATATACTGGACTGTTCTGTACCAAGTTATAAATAACAGCGTTAACACTAAATACAACATTATAACAATATGCTCTCTATTCTGTCTATTACATTCTTGTCTGTTTACGGGACTTACCGAGCGATTTGTTCGCCGACGACATTCTCTTTATTCTTCTTTGGAATGTCGTCAGGTGTTTCGGACTCACTGGAGATTGAGCCCAGCAGCGAAGACTTGGACCAGTTTGCTGAAGATCCAGAGCTTTAGTTTCACCTGTACATTTCCTTTACATTTCTGTTATGCCACTGTTTAGGCATTGCTTTCATTTCATGTATTTACCTTCCCAGATGTATTGTAAAAAGAATGTTAATAAATAAAGTTGCTGTTCAATTATATCTATTGTCACTGTACATTGTGTATTTTACTTATATTGCTTAGATACGCTTAGCCTGTTTACTTCAGAGTAAATACATAGCGGCATCGTCGCATCCTCTGCCCATATAATGGGAAGCGGGGCGTGACAAAAACATTCTAAGTGTTCATCACATCCAAAGGGTAAAGCCATGATTTCCTTCATGAAAATTGTTCACATCTTCATGCTTGAGCCAATACAAACCCTTGATGCTTTCATACATACTTTTTGAGCAGGATTTTCTTGTACTACCACTCTATAGGTATAGCTCCTTCTCTCTTTACTTGATCATTTCTGTTTGATATCTGTTATTGTATGCAGTATCAGAAAAACTATATTTTTATGATATTTAGCACACTGAAATTGAATCTGGAACCACTAGGTGTAACCACTAGGAAAACTAACAAGATCATAGTATCATGAGACCACTAGAAGACAATAACTAAAGCCCGAACCCCTAAACCTACCCTTGACTCGGCGACACCTACGCCGCCGGACTTCTTATGAAGTTTGGTGTTGATTTTTGTTCTATAGGTGTATTTGGTTATTTTATGATATACAGTATTGTTTGATTTGTCCCAATATTCATATATAGAAATCTGGGAATGTTTAGTAAGGGTTTTGTTAAAGTTTCCGATATTTTGATTCGGGTTTTCGTATTTCTGTGCCATCACTGGATTGTTGACGTTCGTACGTTAACAACAGGATATTTCGTCGTTTTTGGGGTAAGTGGGCTGTAGGTTCTAACCTACGGGTGCTTAGCTCGTTGTTTTGGTTTTTTATATGATATTTATATCGATGTGATTTAATTACGGTTATAGGTATGATTGCGAAGGTTTCCGAGACGGAGTTGACTGACATTGTAATCGTGGATTCAACGAGCCCGACAAGTTGGTGAATGGATTTATATCTACCGGGAAAGTCGGGTGGATGGCGTATAGCACCTCCGCAACCTTATAACTAGGATAGTTATGCTATCTAGTTAGTTCTTAGTTTTAATTCAAGTTAATGGTATTAGTTTTATGTTGCATCTAGTATGTTATTCATGTGTATATAGTTTTATTCATGGTTTGGTGGATTTGTACGGGGAATCATGCCGTACTTGAGATAATTTGGATATTATGTTAATGTGGATATTGTATGAGGAATCACATCGTACTTGTGATGACGAGATTAGCATGCCGAATAACGTCCAAGTTTCTTTTAGACTCGTGGACTCATGTTTTATTTCATTTTAGAACGTAATACTTGAATGATGTATACTCTTTTAAAAACTAACGATTCGTTTCCCTTTTAAATGATAAATGATAAGGATGCGATGCTAATTTCCAAAACGAATATATATTTTAACCTAAGGCAGATTTCTTATTTCAAAACTAACGTTTCGTTCCATTTTCAAAGATAATGGTATAGCTCATAGCAAGTAGTTACATTTAATATTTATGCTTAGATTTATTTTATATGTTCGTGATACATTTATCAATGAGATACGTTCCGTTATACGAACACAATGATAGAACACCGCACAACTACCAATGAGTACTATGTTGCATAAGTACGTACGCACATGTTACACTACAACTCATTGGTACTGCCATATCACTGTAGAATCGCTATACTACGTGATGCGTATGTAAATATAGATCCAAGTATACTTTATACACTTATAGAAAACTTGCACAAATACTAATGATTACCATGCTGCATGAGCACAGACGCACATGCCATACTACACATCATTAGTATTGTCATGACACAGTAGAACTGTTACGTTTATTGTTTGTATGACTTTATTTACGTACTTTACCTTTATTGCCTGTTAAGCATTGCGAATACCAATACCATGGGTATTCGTAGTTGATTCTTATGAGTTTTCGGGATGTTTTGCTTTTGGACGCTGTATATATATATATAATATCATCAAAATGATTTATGCAAGTATTCTTATTCTCTATTTGATATCTTGGGATATGATGAGTTGATGTCCACCATGAGTCGTTTTTATATTTTGTTTTACTCCGAACCGAGTGGGGGGCTATACGGTTACGGATTACTACGATATCCAGACTGAGCGGTGATTGATAGGGATTTTTCGATCAAAAATATAATAACCGCAATCAGAAACGGCGTCGCTTCGCAGCTAGCCGGTGAGTACGGGTCGATCCACAGAGACGGGTAAATTCCTTTTATGTGTTTTAACGAGTTGATTCAATTTGTCGTTTTGATTGGTTTATAAAAATCTAGAAAAACTAGATCTAATTAATCTAATTAAGAGTCTTGCTAGGGTTAGGCTTAGGGGAAGTTTTGGAGATTAATGTTTCCTTCACCGCTTTCAATGCCTTCTTTTTTTTTAGATCTATTAGGTGTTAAGTTAATTATCAATAAAGTGGATACGAATCTTTTGGGAAGATATTTCTTCCTCTAGATGCGTATCCTTCCTTTGTTGATAATTACCCTAACCCCCATGGAAAACGCGCGCAACCGGCCCTTTTTACTACGGTTCACCGTTACCTCGAGGGGTAGGGTGCCGTAGGGAGCGGATGTGTGCGTATGCATGGAGTTCTAACTCTAAAGTGAAGATGGCATTGAAAGGGGTGAGAGATCTCATCTCTCAACCCTTTCGCTAAGGCTAACCCTAACAAGTGAGGAGACTACTCGCTCATTAGGGGATGATAAATTATACTAGAAAATAAACGCAAGGAAATAAATTACCTACAGATTTGATGGCTCCCTCCAAGTAGAAGACAGAATAGATCTGAATGTCACTCCCAGAAATTCTGAATTTTATTTATTGAAAAGAGGCATAAGGGTTTTACAAATTTAGATTACAATTTATAAGTAAACAGGAGAATTAGGGTTTCAGAGTTTCGCACATGCGCAATTACTGATTTGCCCCCTAAGAATCCTAACATCTGCACCGACGCACCGACGCACCAAATTCCACCGACAAGCTCTCTGTACGGCCGCGGAACCGCGGCACCAGGCTAGGTTTGGCCGCGGTTCCGCGGCCAAACAGTGGAGTTGGGTTGTCAAAGTTTGGGGTTATTTTCTTGGCTTCTTGGGCTTTGTCTTTTTATATTTCTTTCCTCTGTTGGACTTCTGAATCTTCTCCAGATTTTCAGTGAAGATTTGTATTGGTCTTTTAACCGTTTCATCTTGACTTGCGTTGTCTTGCACCCATATGAACTGGGCTTGACTGAGATCCGTCTAATTGTTGGTCAAAAGTCCCTTTTTCTGCTGTTTTGTGTCTTTTTCACTGTATTTGCTCCAGAAACCTTTATCCTGTAATATGCAACAAACGTGCGTCAAGAGTACCTGTTTATTTATAAAAAGGATAAGAATAGGGGAATGATAAATGCAATATTATGGTCTGAACAAATACCCCCAAACTTACCTTTTGCTCGTCCTCGAGCAAACTTATTATTTTATTCTCTAAAATCCTAACCACACTTTCGCAGGGAAACGCGATTGCACTGAGCACGTGCAACAAGCCGTTAAACCTCTAGGTGTCCCTAGTAGGAGGAGTGTTGTCTCCTGAGGGTTTTCAGCGGATTACACCCATAAAATCCTATCAACTTGGCCCATTGACTTTTGTTCTCCAATTAGGTTTTTTAACAAGGAATTCTATTATCTTATACTTGTAAATTATCCACCCACATTCTTCACACTTCCTCATCATTTAACTTAAGATTATACATGTTATGTAGACCTACTTAGCTTTCGGCATCTCTTAAGTTTTCCTTCTAGGGTTTCCATCTCCACTTAGGAATTTTCTATCAACTCTATTAAAGATACAAATTTTATCTTTCATTCCTCTCTCTTATCTAAATTCCAATCACATACCCCTACGTGTGTGTATAGATCACCCCTACACTTGGAAATTCAAATCAAGCAATCATTCTCTCGTCCGTTGTCCAAAGCACTTCTTAGTTGGTGAATTTTTAAATGAAATTTGCTTACACATTCTTCATGCGACCGTTAATACTTCTTGAGGTACCAACAACCGACTACAAGATGCGTTAGCAGTTTAAAGCGTATTTCCTAGTCTTTGCAACACCCAAGGCTTTAGCAGTGACTCCCAAACCAGTTGGTCTAAGGCACTAGGTGATAAGGCACCCTCGCTAAATATTTTTCTATTTTTACAGCCTTAGGTAATCACAAAAACCAGTGTCCATTTTTTTCTTTTCTTTATTCACACTTTTTTATTTTTTTATTTTCTTCGTACTAAGGACTTTAGACAAGAGCATTTCAAGGTCTCTTCTACTATTCCAAGTTTCAAGGTGCGTGAATGTGCAAATTGTAGGGTATACATTTTCAGAATTTAGACTTAAGCTAGGAACTATTTTTCAAACTTATACTCTAATAAGAATATCAATACTCTTCCCTTGTTTCGACTTATCCCAAAAAGTGAACCCAAAATTTGCCTATTTCTAAATAAACTACAAGGCATATACTTTCTACCGTTAAACTTTAAGGAATGTTATCTTTAGGGTTTTTAATTCACTAAGTCTAAGATCTAGTTGTTTCTAGCCAGTTAACCTATTTGTCAAACTCAAGACAATTAGCCAAAATTGAATACAATAATTTTTATAATTTTTGAAAATTTTCAATTTTTATGGGTTTTTCAAATAAATATGCAAATGCAAAGATATGTACAAATGAATGCGAAGGAAGAAGACGTACCGAGCATACCCCCAAACTTGAACTTGACAGTGTCCTCACTGTCATGCTAAACCAAGAGGGTCAAAATACCGATACTCCCCTGTTTATTTATTTATAATTTTTTTTATATTTTTAATGTTTTGAAATTTTTTTTTTTTAGAAAAAGAAAACAAAAAGATATATACATATATACAAAGGTTCCCCCCAAACTTAAGCTTGGCCTTACACAAGCCAAAGGTTAGCACCAACCATTCAAAGATCTTATCGTGGTAATGGTAGAGTTGGTGCAAAAATGGGATGGAAAGGAAAGAAATGAGAAACACACGAGACCGTGTGGGAAGAGGGGTAGAATACGGTCTCGGTGGAGGAGAAGAATGGCGGAAAGGAGAAAGAAGTGGAGTACGATCTTGAGAGTGTAAATCGAGTGAATAAATTAGCGCAATATGTGATGAACGATGTGTTAAAAGCGATTGCGCTAACCTATCAACCCGTCGGGAAATGGGGTCAAATCCCTCAAGATTCGTAAGAAAACATGGGTACGCCGAACTTGGTATAGGAGATGAAAGCGTAACGGTCATTTGTTCGGTCGGAACAATAGGAAGGAGGGAGGGTGATATAACAGTCAAAGGTTCAGGAGGCTGAATTGGAAAATCCGACACATCCAATAAAAATGGTTCAATCTCGATATTATCCTCAAGACTCTCCTCAGTACTATCCTCAATATTTAATCCATCCATGCCATTATCATCAAAATCTAGACCCATATGAGATTCGGGGGAAACATTTAATAACTCAGGATGATGATTTGAACATAAAATTTCTATTAAATCGACAGGTTCATCATCCGAAATATTCCCGGCGTCTATATCCTCAATCAAGTGAAAATCAATTTCTTTAGACACTTCATCCACAGCATGGATATTTATCAATGTAGGTTCTAGAGTGGAGGTGTAAAGATCGAAAGGATTAGATGCGGTTTCACTCGAAAGGGGTTCTTCACAATTTAGCAAATCAAGCGCTACAAAATCATACAACTCATTTTTATTTTCAACTGGTGAATCATTTGGAACAATCGATGGAAAACCGGAGTTGTGGGTTTCAATTGGGTAAGGGTAGGTTTGATTTGAAAATCCTCTCTCATTCTCATTCTGTCCAACTGCCGCCTTATACATTGAAAAATTCGGAGCTAGCGGGACACTAGCTACCGGTTCACTAGGTTGCATAAGGGCGGCCATGGATGCTTCCACATTCCTCATCATTTTATTTGTTGCAGCAATATATGCTTCCAACGACTCTTCCAAACTAGACGTAGGTGGTGAGGGGGTTTCAGTAAAAGATTCAAAATTGGTTGGGTATGTGAAACTCCCTAATGGCTGTGTCGAAACAGCGTCTAGTGAAGGTGGGAAGGTCGGGTATGACTGGTAGGAAGTGGGTGGTAAGACAGGAGTAGGGTCAACATATGGATAAGAAGGTGAATAATCGTGCGGATCCCTAAAACTAGATGAGTGGAGAGGGGTGAAAGATCGACTGCGAGATTGAGCAATATGCTCAGCAATGGACATCGGCCTAGGAGTGACAGAAGGACTTGAAGAAGTGGTATCAACATATGTAGGTTGTAAAGGTTGACTCGGTTGACACAAAGTGGGTTGAAAAGTCAAACTATTTCTCCTAGACGCCTCTATTTGATCTTTCAACGAAATCTTTGGCAAGGAGGGATCGTTCTTAAATTGACCGAAACAATTGACGAACGACGCAAAGTTAGGTTCGGGATACCAAGATTCGGCAAGAGATTTATGATGTGGGGTACCCATGATAGAAGAATGCAAGGATTTCTTAGCGACAAAATTTTTTTGCAAGTTTTTAAAAGATTTTTCTTTAATTTTTTTATTGAAGAGTTTTGCAAGACGGTTTTAGAAAATGGGACTCGTGACACAAATGTATCAACCACACATGCACAATCAGGCCTAGATCTAGGGTTGCCTAGGTCTGCTAGACAGCTCCTAACTAGGGCTAGAAATAGGACCTCAAACCGCCTCTTCACGGACAAATACGGCCAGGTAAGTGGGAAGGAACCACCACTACAGTGGGCCTAATTAATAACCACTAGCCTAGACACCGCAATGTCGGTTAGGATAAACGGCCGATGCCTATACTAGTCCTTTTCCTATTGAGCTCGATGTCCTTAGGTCTGAGTCTAGTCTTTTTTAATTAATTGTGGTCGATGCAAAATGCTTTAGGTGTTTTCTGGGGTCCTGGGAAGGGTGATGAAATCCCCACCCAATCTGAGTTTGGTCAATTAGCCCCTTAGATTCCGGTTAAATTATGCAAAACAATAAAATTTCACTTGCATTCAAAATTTTTTTAGCGCGGCGCAAAGAAACCTGCAGAAAATCTGTTATCGAGAAGGGGGAGAAAGACTCTTTACGCAAAGAAATCCTGCAGAAAATTTTCATAGACAGAGATATGGAGGTTGCAGAGGGGAGAAGGAGGAATCAAACCAGCAAATTTTTCGATGCTGACGTAGCCAGGGCGCGGCGGAACCGCGGTCAGGGACTTAGTATTGCGGCGGAAGCGCGGCGTTCTGGTGGGATCGCGCTCTGGAAAAATTTGTGCTGCTCTGTACTGATAGTTCCTCTCTGTTCTTATGTACCAATTATTGTTTTGCCCTCTGCAAATTTCCAGATCCTCAATTCTTCGTTGTTCCTGCAAGATTCAAAAGATACACCCTTCAAACAAATCAAATTTGATAATTTTTTTATTTTTTATATTTTCAGATTTTTATAATTTTTAAAATTTATATCAGCCCGAAAATTCACAAAAAGAAAGATTACGCCGTCCCCGGCAACGGCGCCATTTGATTGATAGGGATTTTTCGATCAAAAATATAATTACCGCAATCAGAAACGGCGTCGCTTCGCAGCTAGCCGGTGAGTACGGGTCGATCCACAGAGACGGGTAAATTCCTTTTATGTGTTTTAACGAGTTGATTCAATTTGTCGTTTTGATTGGTTTTTAAAAATCTAGAAAAACTAGATCTAATTAATCTAATTAAGAGTCTTGCTAGGGTTAGGCTTAGGGGAAGTTTTGGAGATTAATATTTCCTTCACCGCTTTCAATGCCTTCTTTTTTTTTAGATCTATTAGGTGTTAAGTTAATTATCAATAAAGTGGATACGAATCTTTTGGGAAGATATTTCTTCCTCTAGATTCGTATCCTTCCTTTGTTGATAATTTACCCTAACCCCCATGGAAAACGCGCGCAACCGGCCCTTTTTACTACGGTTCACCGTTACCTCGAGGGGTAGGGTGCCGTAGGGAGCGGATGTGTGCGTATGCATGGAGTTCTAACTCTAAAGTGAAGATGGCATTGAAAGGGGTGAGAGATCTCATCTCTCAACCCTTTCGCTAAGGCTAACCCTAACAAGCGAGGAGACTACTCGCTCATTAGGGGATGATAAATTATACTAGAAAATAAACGCAAGGAAATAAATTACCTACAGATTTGATGGCTCCCTCCAAGTAGAAGACAGAATAGATCTGAATGTCACTCCCAGAAATTCTGAATTTTATTTATTGAAAAGAGGCATAAGGGTTTTACAAATTTAGATTACAATTTATAAGTAAACAGGAGAATTAGGGTTTCAGAGTTTCGCACATGCGCAATTACTGATTTGCCCCCTAAGAATCCTAACATCTGCACCGACGCACTGACGCACCAAAATTCCACCAACAAGCTCTCTGTACGGCCGCGGAACCGCGGCACCAGGCTAGGTTTGGCCGCGGTTCCGCGGCCAAACAGTGGAGTTGGGTTGTCAAAGTTTGGGGTTATTTTCTTGGCTTCTTGGACTTTGTCTTTTTATATTTCTTTCCTCTGTTGGACTTCTGAATCTTCTCCAGATTTTCAGTGAAGATTTGTATTGGTCTTTTAACCGTTTCACCTTGACTTGCGTTGTCTTGCACCCATATGAACTGGGCTTGACTGAGATCCGTCTAATTGTTGGTCAAAAGTCCCTTTTTCTGTTGTTTTGTGTCTTTTTCACTGTATTTGCTCCAGAAACCTTTATCCTGTAATATGCAACAAACGTGCGTCAAGAGTACCTGTTTATTTATAAACAGGATAAGAATAGGGGAATGATAAATGCAATATTATGGTCTGAACAAGCGGGGGGAGTATATACAGTCGGATACATGGTAGACTCGGTCGAGACCAAAGGGCAGGATAGCCGCATTTGAGGCGGGGAGCCTAGCGAGGACACTCGATACCGGAGATAGAGATGAGCATGGCATATATCCAGGAGATACTGACCGGGGCTTGATTTGGGCACGGCGGATATCCAGGGGATACCGACCGGGGCCAGAGATATTGGGTGGCGATCATCTGTTAAGATGGTGTCGACGATATCTGCATTTGCGTTTCAGTGATGGACACGAGAGATTTGAGGATTTACGTGTTGGTGATGGACACGAGAGATTTCTGATTTCGGGTGTCAATGTTAGACATCCAGAGCTTGATTTGTTGCTATCATATGAGATATACAGTTATGTTAAGCGTTATTGTATCCGATCAGGACTGATCTGGGGGACAGTACATAAATACCTTTTTACCAGTTGGTGCATATAAAAGGGAATCCTAAAATGAGCTATAGTCTCATTATTTTGACATGTCTAGTATGACACTGGGATCTTTTAAACCGTAAATCTCTTATCACTCTTTACTAAAACAACAAGACGTATATCTTAAATAAGATACTTATTATACTTCATACTATCACATCTGCTTTTATGCCGTGACATATGTATTCCGCGGCTATTTTAAAGAAGAGCTTTTACATATAT
Organism: Agapanthus africanus; assembly: GCA_030015575.1. Classification (NCBI taxonomy): domain Eukaryota; kingdom Viridiplantae; phylum Streptophyta; class Magnoliopsida; order Asparagales; family Amaryllidaceae; genus Agapanthus; species Agapanthus africanus. The sequence continues at coordinate 75,416,015 of JASDDO010000026.1, forward strand.
ATTTTGGGTGCAGGTGATGGATAATGTTGCATTTATGATACTAATGCATATCATATATATATATATATATATATATATATATATATAGATATATATATATTAGTACAGGATAAGATAGTACTATACTTATGACCTAGGTATCGTTGTGCATTTCGATTTCTATCTTGTGATGTACTTTTATTCATTGAGTTGGAAACTCACCCTTATTGTGCCACAGTTTTTTGCAGGTTATACCGTTCGGATTATCGGCGGATTGCGGCACACACTTCGTCTCGGTGATTTCTTTTGTAGGTGGGCTACTGTTGTTCGTACCCACACTTGTATATGTATATATTCTTGTATCTAGTAAAACTCCATCGATTTAGAACTTATATATTATGGATATAGAAGCGAGACTTAAAGTTGTGTGTTTGTGGGCATCGCACTCATTGGAGTCGACCTTTTTATATTGTTGATTTTGTTTCGCTTTTCCCTTTTTCGCCATTGTACGTCGTATATTGTTTGCTTGGTTGCTCCGTCTTTTAGGCGTGGAAGCTAGCTCCTGTTGGGATATTTTATATAATTGTGCTCGTATCATGTTTTATTCAAAAATTACAAAGGAGGTGCTGTCGAATTTCAAAAAGTCATAGATGCTTTTTCAAACATACTTAGTTAAACTTAAATGTTTATTTTAAACTAATTCCATCTGATGAGTATTTTAAACCTCACCTCCAATATTTTCAAAAAAATGTTTAGATTCCGGGTATCGGCTTACTTGGACCGCGTAGAAGTTTTTAGATATCACGTGATTTAAGTGCCGGTTACGTGCCACATTCGGATCGTGACAAAGTTGGTATCAAAGCGTTTGATTTAACCTTTGTTCGAGTCTAGTTTTGACTATATGAAGTCTAGGCATATACTTTTGTTACCTAGGCGTTACCTTATAAGATTTAGACTTGACTTTGGGGGTCTTATACCCGAAATTTCGTTACATAGGATGACCTCGGTTGATGGTGTAAGTACTAAGTAGAGTGACGTCACGTACATATATTCTACGGCATATTTACGATATGATACTCTCCCTAAATTACCTTAGAATATATTTCTTGAGATCTTTTTTTTTATTCGTTCCGTTGATCTATCCTCATCGATACATGTTGATTGTTTTGGTCGCCATGTCTACGCTAGCCAAGAGGGTTGCGGTTAGAGATACGGCCAGGGAAGACTTGTCTGGGATGAGAACTGACCAGGGTGACATTATGGTGACATAGGGACATATTGTTTATCCTTATATGATCGGATTTCTAATGTTGAAGCGAGTTTCTTCTGGATCCGCACTAGAGGGTCAGGACATTTCTAGAGACCAGCCGGACTTGGAGGCTTGATGTTTACACTACTCTGAAGATCGTGGTGTTGCCTACTGTTCAGACAGTGGTACCAATCGTTGTTGAGATTGTCGAGGTGTTGCTTCCAGAATTCATGAAGTTGAAGGTGGCCGATGTTTACGAGTATAGGTGGATCAGAGGATTCATAGTCATTCAGATGAGTGATGCCTAGGATATTTAATCCATTGTGGTGCTTCGATGCGAGATTGGTGAAGTTGATTAGTTTCTTTTGATGGGTTCTGCTCAGACCTGATGTAAGTCGCTCGAGAAAGATCATATTGTCTGACGAATTGGGACGGGTTCGTGAAGGTGAGCCTAGCCATATTCTTCCAGAGAGTGCCATGTTAGTTGTATGTATGCCCTAGAGGCCATTATTGTACATTGGATGTATATTGTAGTGGATGCTGGGACATATATAGGGAGGACTTTCTTGCTCGACATGATAGTATGCTATCTGGTTGCTCTTTACCTTAACGTGTACACAGATTGTCTCTCTATTACATGTTGGTAAAGCCCTTAGGATGTGTACTTGACTACCTGGACTATGATGCGGATCATACTAGTGGGGACATGGTAGTCCATAAGTACATCCTTCAAAGTCCCTAGCCGTGGGTGTATCGAGACGGAACATCGATATACCAGAGTAGACTAGCGTATACCTTCTCGACCCATACAGATGGGCGATGGATGATCCCATATCCATTGGTGTTTGACATCAGAGATGATATACGGGTGCTCAGTAGAGACTGGGTACACTGGACGGACTCGCCGAGAACTCCCAGATGGTATTATACCTTACGTCAGATGGCAGTTCTCTGGTGACACTGGTACAGAGTAGTCTGTTGACCCGAGATCGTCATAGAGTCTTGTGTGGTTCCCACCGTGCTTTGATTTCCACCTTACCACGTCCAAGAGGGCGTGCAAAACGGTGGTTTTTGGGTACAGTCCCGAATCACATGGAGGCAATGAGCGATAGGAGGGGATTCGTCTCTCCCGGTATAGGGAGTTGATGTTGCGCTGTGTTCGATTGGCTATAACCGGAAATCCCTGGCCAGGGTTGCTGAGATTTACTGGTAAGTGTTACCGGCAGTTTCTCAAATTGTTATAGACTTCAGATCGACACGACTTATCGAGCTATTGGGGTCTGACGTTTACCACCCCTAGGCGAGATATGCGACATATCAGACGACGAGACCGGACTGTACGGTAAGTGTTACTGGTTGGATTCACAGGAGTGTGAGCGGGCTTGCTCGTCGTTCTTCTGATCGCTCAATACCCGGGTGGCCGTTACGTTTAGCAGACCACTTGCGGCTTGTGGGTGCTTGATATGATTATCACCTGCTGCCGGCGTATTGACGAGTCTTTAGAGTCCTACACAGAGGTTTCCTGGCTCAAGCGAAACGAAATAGGAGCGCATATGAGATATGTGCGAGACCGAGAATAATGCGTGTATGTGATACCGTATTCCATTCTCGCGATGAATGTATCGATATGGTTGTATGCGATATAACCTAGTTATCGAATCAAGGATTGATTCGATAAGCCGATACATTGGATACTAGTCGGTTATATGCGATATGACCGGATCGTTAAATCAAGTGTTGATTTAATGATTTAATGTATAATTATATATTTGATATACTACTTTGCATTAACTAGTATTGGTTCACTTTAAATTGATTTTCTCACTTGGATTGTGCACATTGTATATGTGATATACTTTTGTACACAAGTTTGGATCATGTTTGATGATACATGCTCACTAGGGTTTGTGTAAAGATTAAACCATGGTTGTGTAATGGTTAGGGTTTTCATTTTCTTATTCATTTATTTATTTATTTCATTTATTTTATTTTGAAAAAGAAAATGGGAAAAATGGTGGCTTTCTTTGTTTGTATTTGAAGCTTCATGAAGCTTTGACTAAGTCACCATTTTGTCTCATGCTTAACCCTAACCATTCCACTTAACCCTAGTCTATTCTCTACACTTGACCATGGTTACATTATGATAAGTATTCATTTTATTTCCTTTTTGGAAAATACTCATCATAATATTCATCTTCTTCTTCTTCTTCACTTGAAGAAAGCATGCCTCCATCAATGGCAACTTGATGAAATGAGTGAGAAATCCAATTCTAAAGTGAACCCACCTCCTATTTCTTCATCTTCTACCTCTTACCAAGTAGTAGAGTGTGTTTTCTTCACAAGTTTCATGACTTGGTGAAGTGGGAGCTTGATCTTGTGATGCCTCGACGTAGATCATCTTCGGCACGAAGCCGACGACCTTGCCCGCCCATTTCTCTGATGAAGCCGACGCTAGAGCCCGGGATTTCATTTGGACAGCGGAGAGGACTTCATCACGGAGCCGTGGAGGTGGAGGACCGGATCTACAAAGGTTGTATTTCCGTACTCTTAGTTAAAGTAGTTAACTAGTTGCTTTGTCGCCTAAACTTCTAGCCAACGATCCGTATTAGGGTTTCTCGGCACCGTAATTTTTGAAATTGGCATGGTTGATGCCTTGTGAGACTCCATTAGAGTGCCTTGGAACCCTACAGTGGTATCAGAGCCTAGCTAGAGCCTTAGGCGACGCGTAGACGAAGTTTAAAACCCGATCGACCTGAAACCCTAACATCAAAGTGCTCTCTGGACTTTTTCTAAATACTGGGTTTTTTCCAGATTAAAAATTCTTAAAAAATTCAGCAGGAAAAACTAAGAATTACGATGCAAAATTTTTCTATTGAAGCTGCTACAGTGCGGCGGAACCGCGGCGGAAGCTTGGCTTCTACGGCGGTTCCGCGGCCAATAAATGAGATCACTGTTAGGTTTCTGCACAGTAATTCCTATTGTCAGGTGCTGGATTTTCTGGGAATTTTTAATATTTATTCAAGAGTTGAATTTTCTGGGGTTGTTTTGGGAATCGATGATTTGATCGGATTATCAGATTTTGTCTATGTGGATTCCGGATAAATTTTAGAATATGTTAAAAAGTTCAACCGGATATAAATACCCAATTTTTCCCCTGTCGGGAAATTTCCAAGTGTTGGATTTTTTCCCTGGTTTAAAGACGTTCTAAGTAGTGCAAGTAACGCGATGGACCCTCTAGAAGACAACAAACCTTAACTCGATTATGTGACCGTCTTGAACTGCCCTTTGAACCTTAGGGTTTGGGGCAGTACGGCGTGCCACATGTGAGGCGTTGGCTTGACCCTTCTACGGCTGGACCGTTGGTACTGAGGCACGAACTGAATGTTTTTAGACTTGTTTCATGTGTTGAGCTGTTTCGGGAAAACTTGGGTGTTTGAATGTTCGATCGGAAAGTTTAACATTTTCTAATTATCTGGAATGTGATACAGTAATTAGAATTCACAAGTAGTTATGAGATAACTGAATGAATGTTATAAACATAACAGTTTAGTCTCACTTGATCGGTTGCTACGGAATTTTGATGTGATCAAAATTCCGTCGCAATCACGTAGCGTACGCGGATACTCGCCGGGTAAACTTAATAGACAGCCTCACTCCATAGCCCCGACCAAGTGACTGTAGGAGAACCCCGTCGCCGAAAGCATCCGTTCGGGTGCTCGCGGCAGCGGTGTTCCGCCTTGGTGCACTTCATCGACGACATCAGGGGTGCGGCCACCTACTGAAGTTTGCGACGAGCATGCGATCAGGATGTCGGGAATCTTGTTGAATTGCTCGACTTGATATTGAAAAGTGTTTTCGATTTTGAGACTAAAATGCGGGGTTTATAATTGTTAGGCATGCGATGTCTAAGAAATTCATTTGGTTAGGCATGCGATGTCTGAGGTGGTTGCGGATTCCAACTGTTGTAGTTTTACACTTTCTTTTCTGTGACCGTAAGTGTAATATGTGATATCGCCGGTTTCGTTGCTATATGTCAACGACAATTGGGATGCGCATATTTACTTACGTTGATGACATGTGATGTTATGTGTTGCTGGATATGTTATATTGGATCGTCGTGTTTGAATAGCCGGGGGTTTTTATGTGAGATGAGTGTTTTTCATTTTCATTCATGTAAAAACTTGTATGTAATATTCTTTTATTGGGGCACTTCCAGGTTGCGGAAGTTGTCACCGTTGATGTATATTATTTACTTTTCCGCACTAGGATAGACCCAAGGAGGAGAGCACAAGTAACCGGGTTCTGGAGTCCAGTGGGAGACCAACTCGAGGATTCGAGTCCGGGTCTCCTAACTCTAGAATTGGTAGGGTTGCTTGCCGCTCTTGTAGGGGTCTAGGGGTGTGGGTTTGGCTATTCATCACGACCATGGAATCCGTGTTTTATACTGGCTCGTATTGAAAACACGGACGTCCTAGTATATCCAATATTTCATATTTGTTTCTTCTGCTGCGATATCTGTGATGTGATCATGTGATGTTCTGTGATAGATACAATATATAGTATATTTGATATATTATATAGGCGTTACTTATGTTTTACACCCGTGCTAGCCTTGCCCCGCTCTGCCGTTAGTTACCTAACCTAACGGTGTATGAGGGGACATCGAGGCGAATGCGAATGGCATAAGTGTACGTCGTATTTATTTGTGATGTTTAGGTACTTAAATGATGGGACTTCATTAATATGATTAATGAAATAAAAGAAACCTAAGATGTTGTAGAATTGAATTTCAAAATTAAAACAAGTAGCTACAGTTCTTGCTTTGCACAGCAGTATATATGATATATCCTGCACCTTATTCGATGAGGAAATGACCGAGATCCCTTCACCGGGAGTGACTCCTTTAGCAATAACTGGCAGATGCTACACACTCGGTTTGTCTTTTGATTGCTTTTAAGAGTTTCTGCTTTGCACAGTGATATATGTGATATATCCCGCACCTCATTCAACGAGGAAAGGACCTACGATCCCTTCACCGGGAGTGACTCGTTTAGCAAAACTAGAAAAGCCTCAAAGACACTCCATTTCAAAATCATTTGATTCTACAACGATATCAAGTTCATTACGCAATAGGTTTTCAGAAAACCTGTCGTAGCCCTCCGTCATTTCAGATATGTACTGGTTAGTATTCGTGATGCGTTTGTTGACCTCTGTCAAGGCGTAGTGTGCGGTAGCTGATTAGCGCTTATCTGTATAAGCATATGATGTGATTGATTTAGGGTAGTCGTGCGACCTTGTTGACCTCTGTCAAGGGTCGTGCGGGTGGGTTTACTTCAATCAAAAAATGACGGGTTGAACTTGACTAGCAGCCTATGGTTTGTTGACCTCTGTCAAGGTCATAGGACGCTAGGGGCAAAATATTATCGGGAATTGCAAGTGTTGAAATTTGCAATGAGATTGCATACCTTCTATGAGATAGTTGGATCACGATACCCGCTGCGAGTAATTGTTACTCCTGGGAGAGTTTTACACATTACAATTAGCCGATCAAGTAGGTGTCTAGAAAGGTGTCAACGGGGTTACGCCTCTGGGAAAATGAGGTTTACATTAATTAGGTTCGTGCGAAAGCATGGGGGACCTCCCTCAAAGTACCGACACTAGCCTGGCTGAAAGATTGGCGAACTTGTAGTGTGTAATTAATCCCGGCTAGTCTTTCCTTTTAGGGTTTGAAGGAAGATTTGATAAAAAGCAGTGGGAGCTATCCTGATTAGATAAAATAATAACCAATCTATTCTTGCAAGAGCGCACGCTGATTGTTTTCTTCTCTCTCTCTCCAGGTAGCGACCATATCACGCCTTAATCAAGATAATAATACGGAATATTGACCGAACCCGCTTGTTATACTGAGCTGGGGAACGTTGGTCCCGCTCCAACTTATAATTGTTATAAGACAGAGCAGGAAATTGGGGAATACCAGATTTCCCGTGCCACCCAAACGAAGAAAGTGCATATGATGCATCATCTTCGGGTGTGTTCATTATACAGAACTGTTTCTCAGTATCCTCTACGTCCTGGGTATGTGATACCAGATCAGGATCCCAGATATGTAATCTGTTACATAGGGCTACAGAAAGGTAGAAAACTGAGAACGGGTGATGAGTTTCATGAGGCAGAAAACGGGGCAAGTGTTGCAGCCAAGTCTGTTGGTCACTGTCACCCTGTATTACCAATACATTGATTCTGAACGAATGTTATTAGATACCGAACCTGATATACAAAATCATATCAGTCTCTTTATTAGTAAAGAAATGATATAATTTTGTATCGTTGGATAATGTTTTGAACATTTCCTATATCAAAAGTTGATCGGTTCAGGCACGTTATCTAAAAACATTGATGTTCTAAATCAAAATACAGTTCTTAGTATATGGAACACACACAAAAGAGGAAGAGTTCAGAAATGAACGAATTCTTCTTGAGGTATTGTAGACTAGGTCATATCAATGCGACCCGACTAGCTAGAGTTTCATAAAGATGCATATTTAAATTAGTTTAAATTTACATCTTGTGAAACTTGCCAGTCATGTCACAGAGATAAGATGACCATAGCTCCGTTTATTGGAAACAGAGAAAGACTTAGTGAACTCTTGGGACTGATACATGATGATGTATGTAAGGTCTCCTGTCTACACATGCCAGGACTGGTTCTTTATACTTCATTACGTTCTCTGATAATCTCTCAAGATTCAGTCATATGTTCCTGTTGAAACACAAGTCCGAACCTTTTGAGATATTCACAGAATATAAGTTAGAAGTAGAGAACCAAAATACGGGTAAAAGTATTATGTCCTTTGATGAGATCAAGGAGGAGAATACTTGTGCATAGAATTTCTGGACTATTCTAAAGGAGAATGAGATTCTCTCTCAGTATTACTCCTCCGTATACACCATTGCACGATGGTATGTCGGGGCGGAGCAGATACATCCTATTTGATATGGTGTGCTCTATGATGAGTACTACTGAGTTACCTTTTTCCTTAGGGGGTTATGCACTTGAGAAGTTGCATACCTATTGAATAGGGTTCCAATCAAATCAGTTGCCTACCGCTTCATATGTGATATGGAATGGGAAGAGCCCATGTCTTAAGTTAGTTAAGATTTGGGGTTGTCCGGCCTATGTCTAAAAGCAAAATCCGGACACACTCGAGGCAAGGTCTGTTAAGTAGAACTGGAAAGGTTCCAGCTATACAAACTGCAGCTGATGATTTGATAGAACGAAACGATTCAATAGATTCCAACGAACCTCAGCCTCTCCGCCGATCTAGTAGGGTTCCTCACCCACCTTAGAGATACTTCGGTTTCTCTATGACAGTGGGAGTGAGGATTGCATCATGAGATGATGACCCAACTAGTTTCGAGCTGGCCATCAGGAGTGTGACTCTGTAAGAATGGCTGGATTCTTATCGATCTGAAATGGAATCCTTATACACCAACAAAGTATGGACTTTAGTTGCTATATCTGAAAGGTTAAATCCCCATCAGGAGCAAGTATATCTTGAGAAGATTACTTGGTGTAGATGGAAAAGTTGAGACTTTCAAAGCTAGACTTGTTAAAAGTTTGCATCATTGACCAGGTGTGGATAATGATGAAACCTTTTCAAGTAGCTATGCTTAAGTCCATCCAGATCCTACTTGTCACGGCTACATACCATTGTTTATCCCAATCAGAGCAAAGCTCTGTTTAAATACCAAAGTGGAAAAAGAAGCAATGCTTCTGTTCTTTAAAAAAAAAAAAAAAAGTGCGCAGGTGCGCGACACGTGTCGCGCAGCTGCGCAGTGCGCAAGTGCGTAACTGCGCGACACGTGTCGCGCAGCTGCGCAGTGCGCAACTGCGCAACTGCGCAGTTGCGCGACACGTGTCAACGCGCAGTTGCGCAAGCAAAAAATAAAAAAATAATAAATAAAAAAATAAAAAAATAAATTTTTTTATTGCAAAAACAGAATAAAGATTTGAGAAAATCTTTTCTGTTTTTGTTAAAACAATAAGATTTCTTCTGTAAAACAGAGACCTTTGGATTAAAGATCCGACGATGGGGAAAATTCCCCAAATCACTTAGAGAATAATCTCTTTAACAAACTTTAACTAATTTATGGGCACTATAAAAAGGACCCTAGACCTCAATTCAAAGGCATCAACATCTTGCTAAAAAAAAAAAGAGAAGAGAACTCTTGAAGAATAAAGAAAAAAGGTAAAAAACCTTTTAAAGAAGAGAAAATTCTCTTATGAACAAGATCATAGATCTTTAACGATAAATAAATAAATAAGTAAAAATAGTGCCTTGCACTTGTTTTATGAACCATCGGTTCTTGAACCTAAAAGGTTATTAAATTAATAGTGCCTTGCACTTAATATGAACCTTTGGTTCTCTGATATAAGAAAAACTTGTTTTTTCTTAGATCTAAATCAAATAGTGCCTTGCACTTGTTTTATGAACCATCGGTTCTTGAATCTAAAACATTCTCAAATTAACAGTATTTTGCACAAATGCAATGCATTAATTAAAGGGCCAGGCCCAAATCAAAATGACCTGACAGGCCAAAATAATTTGCAAGGCAATAAATGGGCAGAGCCCAAATAAATTGATGCTTTGCATCCTTTATACAAGGGCAGAGCCCAAATAAAATTGATGCCTTGCATCATTTCTAAAAGGGCAGAGCCCAAAACAAATTGATGCTCTGCATCCTTTCTGGGGAAGGCCCAAATAAAAATAAAAAAAATAAAAATGCAATACAAAGGCAAATAAAAATGTTGAACATTTCAACTGGACTTAGCCCAATTTTGGCCATAAGTCCTTAAATTAAATTGACTGAGCAAAATTGCTCTTCTAAATCAATTTACATCCGGTTCGAGGGTACATCTCCGAACTCCTTTGACATCCGTCGTTGTAATTCCTCAACGACGTCAAAGAGGTGACGGGTCCCAACGACCACACATCGATATGGACTGCGGGGTCCTTAAACTCGTGGACCGAGACGTTCTTAAACTAATAACGGACCGAAACGTTCCTAAACTAATATCGGACCGAGACGTCCCTAAACTAATATCGGACCGAGACGTCCCTAAACTAATGATGGACCACTACGTCCTTAAACTGGCGACGGACCGAGACGTCCCTAAACTAATGATGGACCGAAACGTCCTTAAACTAATGATGGACCGAGACGTCCTTAAACTAATATCGGACCGAGACGTCCTTAAACTAATATCGGACCGAAACGTCCCTAAACTAAATTTTGGACCACCACGTCCCTAAACTGGAAAATGGACCACTACGTCCCTAAACTGAAACAATAGAGCCTCCAAATGCTCTTTTGCCGGATCTAAACGGTCCCGTTTAAGTTGATCTTAGCCCCAAATACAGCTAACGTATCCTTAAACATTCAAATGGATTATAAAACTCCAAATCAACCTTGGTTCAAGGGTACATCTCTGAACTCCTCTGACATCTGTCGTTGTAATCCTTCAACGACGTTAGAGAGGTGACGAGTCCCGATGGCCAGATATTAAATGGATTATCCCGTTAAGTTGATCTTAGTCTCAAACAGGACTATCGTATCCTTAACGAACGTTTAAGTCGATCTTAGTCTCAATACGACTAACGTATCCTTAAACTAAAAACACCAAACCCAAATCTAAGTAAATACGGATTTGGACTAATCCACGTCCTACGGGCGACGGCATTACTCAGTCTCCGTATACAATCCACGGGCAACCACAAACAAAACAAACACACACGACACGAAGTGAAATTCTGGAGAAGGAGAAAGTTGTTACCGCGATGCGGTAGCGTAATTAACTGCAGGGGCTTGCGCCTGCAGGGAAGAGCGTCCCCACAATCAAAAACCCCTCAAGCGAGGGGGAATCTGACAAAGTCTGCTACATCGGCCGCATCCGTCTAAACCTCCGATACACGGTGCCATAAATCAACTTGGCATCTTCGGAGAGAAGGACGGATAAAACCAAATAGCATCTGCCCCGAACCTCAGGCACGGACGTCCTAACGTCTCGGCCGCCGTTCGGAGGGGAACAGATTCTGGCACGCCCGGTGGGACCTCTTCCTCTTTCCACTCCACACTTCGTGTGTCGTGTTCGCGAACAAATCGCGGTTTGCTGTGATTGCCTGTGGATTCAAGGTACTAAGATTTGGTGTCTTGCTCCGTGCAGAAAACAGAAGATCAATGGCTTCGAACTGCATCGCCTGCAGCAACAACTCTCGCTCCGTCATTACTGGAGGAGTGACTTATGGGCCCCAAGCGGCCTCCCTTTTCAAAATGCCGGTGGAGCAGGTGGCTCAAGCCACCACTGGACTATTTTTTGGGACCATGCTCCCATCAATGAGCTTCAACGCCCCAATGACATTGCAAGAAGCTCCAAAGAAGTCAGTCTTCGATCGACTCACCACTGCCGCGACCCCTCTCAACAGGTCGCCCAACTCCACTGCTTCAGGTTTTAATGGATTAGGCCAGAGCTCCATCGGGCCCATGAAGAAGCCTGCCATACCAGAAGGCGTTATCCCGAAGCGGATAGCCATCCCAACTCCCGTTCCTGGCAAAATCACCAAGGTTGTTTCCCATGTTCAGAAGTCCGCTTCTGACAAGTTGGCCGTCCCCGTTCAACGGACGTCGATCTTTAAAAAGCTGGTACCGGTATATTCTGACCAACACAGGGGGCATGAGGAGGTTACCCCTATAGCTGAAACAACTCCATCAGCACGACACGCTCGACGTCGCCACTGGCGTCGGGTAAGGAAGGCTGGGGGCAACTCCCCCTCTGGGATAACTCCGTCAGCTCCGATGGTGAGAATCGATACTGCTGTTCCAACCAAGAACAGCTTTGAACTGCTCAACAGGGTGCGCAGAAATTCTCCTACTGCGATGTTGAAACGAACTCCTTCACCTGTGGAGAATACTCCAGAGAAGAAGTTAGAGCAGCCCCCTCAACGGCTGTCCTCTAAAATTTACAAAGTCTGGCGACAGGTCCAAGAGTCGGTGATCGATCAAGACTGCCTCCGACGACAGAAAAAGATGAAGGTTCGGCAGGGGAAGGATTACTCTGTTAAACCACAAAAAGCAAAAGCTATTTGGGTGCCCACTACAACGGCTCCCTTAACTCCAATCACTCAAAAAAGAAGGCCACAAAAAGCCCCTGTGAACATGGCGAAGTATAAAAGCGCCGAATACAAACGTCCCAAGTCTGGGGGCATGGTGGTGCACACTGTCTATATGGCTTCTGGAAAGGAGGAAAGCCGCACTTCTACGGGCCACCGACCGCTCACCCGATCCGTGACGAAAGCCCAGGAGCAACAACAAAAGCTTCAGGAAATGATGACTACAATGGCTGCACTCACTGAGCCAAAAGAAAGCTCTGAAACGTCTTCGGATGAGCGTCAAGAACAAGAAACCGATGCTGACTTTTTACGCAGAGTCCTCGAAAAGAGGGACAAAGAAGCTGCAGAGCAAGCGGCTAACATAAAACAGATGGCTCTCCTCTTCCAAGATATGGTAGGGATGATGTTACAGCCGGACCCTCCTGCTGAAGATCCTCCGATCGTCCTTGAAGACGACAGAGGAGAAACGTCAAATCCTCCGCCGGCTCTATCAACAGCCAAGGAGGAGGCAATCTCCAAAGTCGACCTAGACGAATATATAGCTCAGCAGATCCGGGTTCATCAGGCGAATGAAGCGGCTGGGCAAACTGTTCGAACCGGACGACCGTATCCGAGCTGGTATGACCAAATTAATTACCCGCCAGGATATACGATCCCTAAATTCCACGTATATAAAGGGACAGGGAATCCGCATCAGCATGTCGCTCAATTCAGGGCCTTATGCGGCAATACTGGAGGCGATGACAAATTGTTGCTACGTCAATTCGTCGGCAGCTTAGCAGAAACAGCCTTTGAATGGTATTCGGAGCTGCCTAACGACTCTATCAAAACATTTGTAGAGATGGAGCCGCTGTTTACACAAAGATTCGCGAGTGCTAGTGAACGCACTCCGATAACAGCACTGATAAATGCCAGGATAAGGCCAAGCGAAACGTGGGTCCAATACGCAACACGATGGCGGAACCTATGGTCGAAATGCGAACAACGCATAGAAGAGGCACCTGCGGTAGGCATGTTTGTGGGCACTCTCGATCCGCAAGCGACCATCTCGCAATTCATGATGTTCTTCAGGCCGACCACCTTCCAGGCCTTGATCGACAAATTAGCCCAAATGGACCAGATGGGCCATAGACCGTCTCCTCCAAGACCCGATCCCCGAAATGAGAAAGGAAAAGCGATCATCGTCGCCAACGCCCAGCAACAGTCGAGCAACTCAAAGCCGGTCGCTCGCCAAAACAACGTGCGTCCACGCCCATCCCTCGAAGAGAGGCTAGGACGTCCTTACTCGTTTCCTCAGAATAAAACGAGAAGACTGTTTGAGCTGGCAGTGCGTAACAGACTCATCAATCTGCCGAGTCCAAAGCGTCTGTCGCAGCCAGGCGATCTTAATAATCCCAATTATTGCCCTTACCACCAAACGGTAAGTCACCCGATTGAGGATTGTTTCGTCTTTAAGGGATGGATCGAGGATCAATACCTGCAAGGCAAGTTCACGCTGTCTGAAAGCTGGAAGGTAAACCCCCCACAGCCGCACTCTCCAAAGAAGACGGACACGCTGGGGGCAACTTGTTCTTTCGTCAAGTATGAAAACAATGGAGAAAACTTATCGGATGAATCCGAAGACTACGTAGCGACTTGTCATGTGATTTCTCATTCACTGACGGATGATGAGGAGGATCCTTGCGCTGAGAAATCAATGGCGGACCCTGAAACAGAAATTCCGCGGCCGTCAGACAAGTTGATCGATGCCTTCCTAAATGAAATTCGTCTGAAAGCAAAAGCCAATCAAGAGCATGAAATGGCTATACTGGAAAGAACCAAGGTATTCCCGTCAAATCAAAAGCCATACACTGCGGGTAAAAACAAATTCAAGACGAGGAAACGGTTCGCCAAAGCTCTATCAGTAGGGATGAAGCTACCGCCCTCCGAAGAAAATTCTTTCTCTGAGGTAGAGATGCACCCTAACTTCTGTTTATATCATCAGAAGATCATATATCCTACCGAAGACTGCGAATCCTTTAACTGTTGGTGGCAAGGGTATGTCGCTCAAAAGCGACACTTCGACAGGACAAAGTGTGAAGCTTGTGGACATCGGAAAAATGCGATAGATGAGCGCAAAAGAGCCGCCGCCGACTGTCATATAGCCGACTTCAAGGGATCACAAATTATCACCTTTGGAAGCGACTCTGACGAAGAACCTACCCCCAACTCTTCCCTCGGGGAATCTATTTCAAAAATAAAGGAATTGAGAAGCTGCGAGAACGTTCAGCCGTGCAATCGCATGCTACTCGGAAAGAATCCCGGCCCTGCAAACAACGGAGCGAACAAAAAGGATAAAAGAAAAGGAAAAAAGGCCCTCGTCGCCAGCGCTCACCAACAATCAGGTGACCCTAGACCGGTTGCTTGCCAAAGCAACAAGCGGCAATCCCTCCAAGAAAAGTTGAAACGTCCTTACTCGTTTCTGCAAGATAAAACAAGGGGACTGTTCGAGCTGGCAGTGCGTAACAGACTCATTAATCTGCCGAATCCAAAACGTCCGTTGCGGCCAGGCGATATTGATAATCCTAATTATTGCCCTTACTACCAAACGGTAGGTCATCTGATCGAGGATTGCTACGTCTTCAAGAACTGGGTTGAAGACCAATACCAACAGGGCAAGTTCGCGTTGTCCGAAATTTGGAAGGTGAACCCGCCACAACCGCATGCTCCGAAAAATATGGATACGCCGGGGGCATCATGTTCATTCATGGAGAAAGACTCATAGACCGAAAAGTCAGTAAACTAGAAATTCTCCTCAAATACGGAGACGCTAGACCGAAAAGTCAATAAACTAGATGTTCGCCTCAAATACGGCGACGGCGGACCGAAACGTCCTTAAACTAACAACGGACCGAGATGTCCTTAAACTAATGATGGACCGCAATGTCCTAAAACTTGCAATGGACCGAAATGTCCTTAAACTAATAGCGGACCGAAATGTCTTTAAACTAATATCAGACCGAAACGTCTTTAAACTAATACCGCAGCATCCTTAGGCTGACAAGATAAAAAAAAAAAAAACGGTATGTCCATAAGCAAAAAGGGCACGGATGAAAACCCGAAAGGGCTCCGTGAGTAAAAACAGCAGGACTACAGGCGAGTGTTCGTGAAAACACGAAAGGGCGCGACCTCGTAAAAAAAAAAAAGAATAAAAAAAAAGGGTATGTCCATAAGCAAAACGGGCACGGATGAAAACCTGAAATGGCTCCGTAAGTAAAAACAGCAGGACTACCGGCGAGTGTTTGTGAAAACCCGAAAGGGCGCAATCTCGTTTAGAAACACTTATAGGGTCCTCTCGACCCTGTAAGGAGAAACCACCTGCGTGAGATCCTTACGACTCACAAAGGAACAACACACTTAGGGATCCCCACGATTCCTAAGGAGAAAATACACTTGCGAGATCCTCACGACTCGTAAGGAGAACTCTCTTGTGGGACCCTTACGGCTCATAAGATTTGAAAGTCTTGAGCTACAGAGACCTAAACCTGTGCTTAAGCAACCCCCACAACTTTCGACATTGCCCTACAAGTGGTCCGATATTGGCTCTTGTATACAATCCACGGACGCGAATAAACATTTCTCTAACAAAGTCCCATCCGTAACTAGGGATATGCTTGCACAGCAAACGACACTTGTAAGTCCTCTCGACTTATAAGGAGAAAACCCTTTTGTAAGATCCTTACGACTTACAAGAGAACATGCACTTAGGAATCCTCACGATTCCCAAGGAGAAAACACAACTACAAGATCCTCACGACTTGTAGGAAGAAGTACCCTTGTGAGACCCTTACGGCTCATGAAGTCAAAAGCCTTAGCCGACAGGACCCTTAACCCTGTTCACTAAGCCACCTTTGTTTAACATCGAAAAAGGCAAGTGATGATTCGCTCCTGGCAATATCCCAGTTATAGCGATGCTGATGCCTAAACCGGTATCAAATTCCAAGTTCTTTCATGGCAGATGATGATTCGCTCCTGGCAATATTCCAGTTGTAGCGATGCTGATGCCTAAACCGGTATCAAATTCCAAGTCCTTTCAAGGCAAATGATGATTCGCTCCTGGAAATATTCCGGTCGCAGCGATGCTGATGCCAAGATCGGTATCAGATCCCAAATCCCCTACTTGCAAAAAAAAAAAAAAATGCATACGAAATAGCCGAAATGATGGGGCAACTTGCAAACAAAATCAGCAAGTAAAAATGTATGCATGCAAAGTAGCCGAAATGATTGGGCAACTCGCAATAAAAAACAACGAGTAAAAATAAAATAAATAGCCAAAATGATTAGGCAACTCGCAATAAAAAGCAGCGAGTAAAAAGAAAAAATAGCCGAAATGATTGGGCACCACGAAAAATAGCCGAAATGATTGGGCAATCGCGACCTTCGCGATATAAAAGCTGAAATGATAGAGCATCGCGGAAAGAAAAAAAAAATGAAAGAATGAAACTTTTTGCCCTACAGGTGAAATCGCATCGATCCCTGTATACAATTCAGGGGCACAGATAAAGAGGGAACCATGCCTTCCCAACAGGCTCCATCAGAAAGCGAAGCCAAATCTCGACGGTTCATAGACAACCTAGAGACCATCTCGACATTTGTCGCAATATTACAGACACGATGTCAACAAATGAAGCAAACGAAGATCTCGAGCTTCAGGGTCTCGACGTCAACATCGACAACTTAGAGATCACCAACGGTGTGCCTCCTCATTCCAACAGGACACATATGTTACACCATCAAGCGGAGCGACGGCAAAACCCCAGCTTCACCTCAGCATTCGTTTCGATACAGCAGACACAATGTCAACAACGGCGTTCCTTCACAGTCCAGCAGGATGTAGAAGCAACATCAACAAGAGACCCCATGGTCGAAACAAGCGGAGTGACGGCAAAATCCCAGCCCCACCTCAGCATTCGTCTCGATACAGCAGACGCAATGTCAACAATGGCGTTCCTTCGTGGTTCATCAGGATGCAGATGCAACATCAACATAAGACCCCATGGTCGAAACAAAGCGGAATGATGGCAAAATCCCAGCTCCACCTCAGCATTCGGATACAACGCCGACAAAAGACCTCACGGTCAAAACAAAGCAGAGCGGCGGCAAAATCCCAGCTCCACCTTGACGTTCATCTCAACACAGCAGATGAAATGTCACCCCAGCATTCTTTCCCCAGCAGGATTCGGACGCGCCAAAGCAAATGAAGCGAAGGCCAAATTCCTAGCTTCACACGTCTTGATGGCAAGTCATAAAAAGCCTGAAAGACAATCGGAGATCATCTCGCACCAGCTTAGAGTGATCACCACCTCGACGTTCGTCTCGATACAGCAGACGAGAGGTCCTTCCTCCAACAGGATCCGAACACACCAAAGAAGATGAAGCGAAGGCCACATTCCTAGCTTCAACGTCTTTACGGTAACTCATATAAAACCAGAAAGACAACCGGAGATCATCTCGCACCAGCACAGAGTGGTCACCACCTCGACGTCCGTCTCGATACAGCAGACGAGATGTCGACCCCAGCGTTCTTCCTCCAGCAGGGATTCAGACGTGACAAAGCAAATGAAGCGAAGGCCACATTCCTAGCTTCAACGTCTTTACGGTAACTCATATAAAACCAGAAAGACAACCGGAGATCATCTCGCACCAGCACAGAGTGGTCACCACCTCGACGTCCGTCTCGATACAGCAGACGAGATGTCGACCCCAGCGTTCTTCCTCCAGCAGGGATTCAGACATGACAAGGCAAATGAAGCGAAGGCCACATTCCTAGCTTCAACGTCTTTACGGTAACTCACATAAAACCGGAAAGACAATCGGAGATCATCTTGCACCAGCACAGAGCGGTCACCACCTCGACGATCGTCTCGATACAGCAGACGAGATGTCACCCCAACGTTCGTCTCGACACAGCAGACGCAACGTCATCAAACAAATGGAGCCATGGCAAAATCCCTAGTTCCCACCATGACATTCGTCTCGATACAGAGGACGCAATGCCAGCAAACGAAGCAAAGGCCAAATTCCTAGCTTCAGGGTCTTAACGGCAAGTCATATAAAGCCTGAAAGACTATCAGAGATCATCCCACACCAGCGCGGAGTGGTTATGACTCATCGGGGCTCTCCAAAATGAGCCTAACCTCAAGTAAAAAGTGGCATGGCAAATTCCTAGCGCTTGCTCTTCCGACGGTCAAACTGCCAAGGAGGATTGCTTGAAGACGTCTTGTCCAGCCCCCGAAGGGATCAGAGACACGGCGGTCGCGGGGCTACTCGAACAGCACGATTGCCTATCGAGGACTATATCAGCTTATGCGACGGTACGATGGCCAAAACCCTATGTACCACCGACCTTAACGGGCTTCTGTCATAAAGAGCAGAGGTTAAATGCGACGTTAAGATGTTCTTGCGAGAAACGTTCGATTCGTCTCGACTTGTGAAAAATTGTCGAGGCGGCTCGACTCGTGAGATAAAGCCTTAGGCAGTGGGCATAAAAGAAGTCTGTTTCCTAAGCACTGGGACCTTGCAAGTTGACCCAAAACGGTCTCTTGCATACCATCCACGGGTCTCACTCTCCAACATCGAACTTCGACAAGGAGGGAAACAACCGCTTACAAGTCCTCTCGACTCGTAAGAGGGAAAAATTCTCTTGTAGGATCCTTACGACTTATAAGAGAAAACCACACTTAGGAATCCTCACGATTCCTAAGAAGAAAACCCACCTACGAGATCCTCTCGATCCGTAGGGAGAAAAGTCTCTATGAGACCCCCACGGCTCATAGAGTTGAAAAGTCTTAGGCAGCAGATCTGAACCTGCGGCCTAAGCCCTCGCTATTTCGTGAAGAAATCAAGAAGCTTACTCTATTACCTGCTAATTGTTACGACATGCTGAGAAAGAGGAAAAGCAACAGAAAGAGCATCCGATTTACATTTGATCAAGTGTTCAAGACACAATCATTCATGCATGGGCAAAAAGACTCAGGACAAAAGATATATAATAAAGACAAGCTGGGATATAAAAAAAATTTCCATTAATATTGCCCGAAGTTCTTACAGTCATAAAAACAATAAATGAAAGTTACAATGGAATAGCCTCAAATCCAGGGCATGGATTGAGGAATTCAAAAGCGACCATATCTATGACTTTCCAAGCCTCGCGGACCATCCTAGTGTGCTTCCTTTCGCGAGCACAAGCGTCAGGGTCCCTTCCGATGTCTTCCACCCTCCGATAAGCAGCGAGTATGGCAGACTGTTGAAAGACCTTGTGCAAGAGGTCGATAAGACTGTCTCGCCGTATCTTCGAGATAAAGTTCAATAGGTACACAGAGTGCACCTTGTCCTCAGCGACATCCAACGCCCTAAGCGGCACGCCGGAACAGAATAGGGGAAGCGCTTCCCAGATAGCTCCCACGATAAGTTTAAGAAGAAAGGAACGTCGGGGATGCAGTGGACCGTTGTATGCGTCGAAACGACTCATTATTTCAGCACACTCCTCGTTTGTAAACTCCCGATTTTGAGAACGGCCAAGTCGGCGGATGCCCTCACGAGAGATGATCTCGTAAGAGTATACATGTGGGCGTTCATTGTTCCTATGAAAGAGGATCAACAAAATTATCAGAAAGACTAATTAAGTAAAATGATATAATGCACTGAGGAATAAAATGTCATCTTTAACTTCCAAGATCCATGAAGAATTCTTAAGAGTTCTTCTATATGATTTGGGAGGAGCAAAGCTCCATTAATGAAATGAGAAAATACAGGGAAAATCTTTTAGAGAGCAAAGCTCTATTAATGGAACTCTAATAGGGCTCTCCTTAGTCTTCTATAGACCCCCTTAGAGCAAAGCTCTACTAAGTGAAACCCTAAAAGGGTCTTCTTTAGATCTGGGATCTATTGAGAGCAATGCTCTTAAAATTGGTTTAATTTAATTAAAATTAATATTTTAACCTAAAATTCTCTAAAAGTTTGAACTTTTAAAAGTGTTTAAATAAGAGAGCAGGGCTCTGAGTTCTGAAAGTAAAATTTTAGAGATGAGAATCATCTAAGAGACCAAAGGTCCTATTTATAGGCATCAAGTGCTCTTTCAGCTTCCAAGAGATGGCGCGACGGTTCGGAGTCTGCCACCGCTGCGCTCACGTTAGGAGGCCACGTAAGCGCAACGGTGGGGGGGCATTTGTTTATCCCAATCAGAGCAAAGCTCTGTTTAAATACCAAAGTGGAAAAAGAAGCAATGCTTCTGTTCTTTCTCCAAAAAAAACAAAAAAAAAAAAGAAAAAAAGTGCGCAACTGCGCAGTTGCGCGACACGTGTCAACGCGCAGTTGCGCAAGCAAAAAATAAAAAAATAATAAATAAAAAAATAAAAAAAAATAAAATTTTTTATTGCAAAAACAGAATAAAGATTTGAGAAAATCTTTTCTGTTTTTGTTAAAACAATAAGATTTCTTCTGTAAAACAGAGACCTTTGGATTAAAGATCCGACGATGGGGAAAATTCCCCAAATCACTTAGAGAATAATCTCTTTAACAAACTTTAACTAATTTATGGGCACTATAAAAAGGACCCTAGACCTCAATTCAAAGGCATCAACATCTTGCTAAAAAAAAAAAGAGAAGAGAACTCTTGAAGAATAAAGAAAAAAGGTAAAAAACCTTTTAAAGAAGAGAAAATTCTCTTATGAACAAGATCATAGATCTTTAACGATAAATAAATAAATAAGTAAAAATAGTGCCTTGCACTTGTTTTATGAACCATCGGTTCTTGAACCTAAAAGGTTATTAAATTAATAGTGCCTTGCACTTGCTATGAACCTTTGGTTCTCTGATATAAGAAAAACTTGTTTTTTCTTAGATCTAAATCAAATAGTGCCTTGCACTTGTTTTATGAACCATCGGTTCTTGAATCTAAAACATTCTCAAATTAACAGTATTTTGCACAAATGCAATGCATTAATTAAAGGGCCAGGCCCAAATCAAAATGACCTGACAGGCTAAAATAATTTGCAAGGCAATAAATGGGCAGAGCCCAAATAAATTGATGCTTTGCATCCTTTATACAAGGGCAGAGCCCAAATAAAATTGATGCCTTGCATCATTTCTAAAAGGGCAGAGCCCAAAACAAATTGATACTCTGCATCCTTTCTGGGGAAGGCCCAAATAAAAATAAAAAAAATAAAAATGCAATACAAAGGCAAATAAAAATGTTGAACATTTCAACTGGACTTAGCCCAATTTTGGCCATAAGTCCTTAAATTAAATTGACTGAGCAAAATTGCTCTTCTAAATCAATTTACATCCGGTTCGAGGGTACATCTCCGAACTCCTTTGACATCCGTCGTTGTAATTCCTCAACGACGTCAAAGAGGTGACGGGTCCCAACGACCACACATCGATATGGACTGCGGGGTCCTTAAACTCGTGGACCGAGACGTCCTTAAACTAATAACGGACCGAAACGTTCCTAAACTAATATCGGACCGAGACGTCCCTAAACTAATGATGGACCACTACGTCCTTAAACTGGCGACGGACCGAGACGTCCCTAAACTAATGATGGACCGAAACGTCCTTAAACTAATATCGGACCGAGACGTCCCTAAACTAATATCGGACCGAGACGTCCCTAAACTAAATTTTGGACCACCACGTCCCTAAACTGGAAAATGGACCACTACGTCCCTAAACTGAAACAATAGAGCCTCCAAATGCTCTTTTGCCGGATCTAAACGGTCCCGTTTAAGTTGATCTTAGCCCCAAATACAGCTAACGTATCCTTAAACATTCAAATGGATTATAAAACTCCAAATCAACCTTGGTTCAAGGGTACATCTCTGAACTCCTCTGACATCTGTCGTTGTAATCCTTCAATGACGTTAGAGAGGTGACGAGTCCCGATGGCCAGATATTAAATGGATTATCCCGTTAAGTTGATCTTAGTCTCAAACAGGACTATCGTATCCTTAACGAACGTTTAAGTCGATCTTAGTCTCAATACGACTAACGTATCCTTAAACTAAAAACACCAAACCCAAATCTAAGTAAATACGGATTTGGACTAATCCACGTCCTACGGGCGACGGCATTACTCAGTCTCCGTATACAATCCACGGGCAACCACAAACAAAACAAACACACACGACACGAAGTGAAATTCTGGAGAAGGAGAAAGTTGTTACCGCGATGCGGTAGCGTAATTAACTGCAGGGGCTTGCGCCTGCAGGGAAGAGCGTCCCCACAATCAAAAACCCCTCAAGCGAGGGGGAATCTGACAAAGTCTGCTACATCGGCCGCATCCGTCTAAACCTCCGATACACGGTGCCATAAATCAACTTGGCATCTTCGGAGAGGTGGACGGATAAAACCAAATAGCATCTGCCCCGAACCTCAGGCACGGACGTCCTAACGTCTCGGCCGCCGTTCGGAGGGGAACAACCATGACTACGATATCTGGTGGTTGGGTGTCATGACTGCTTTTCTAAATGATATTTTAGAAGAGTGCGTCTATAAGTACACAGCCAGAGGGCTTCGTAGACAGTGGGAGCAGCGGAAACGTGTGCAAGATGCTTTATAGGATTAAAGCAGGCATCGCGGAGTTGGAACATCTATTTTGATGGATTAGTCAAAGAGTTTGACATCATCAAAATGGTAGATGAACCTTGTATAAACAAAAAGGTAGTAGGGAGTATGGTGCTGATCCTCGTAGAGTACGTGGATGACATACTCTTGATAAGAAAGGAGTTTCTTATGCTACGCTCGATCAATCTCCGTTTATCACAAAGATTCTTCGTGTAGGATCAAAATGATACCTCCTAAATCCTGAGTTTTGGATCTATGAGATAGATTTAATTGGATGTTAGAATTCTCACTAGTTGTAGTGAGATGATATCAAACGATCCTGGGGAGAATCACTGGAAGTGTTCCAGGCTGATAAAGACGACCGAGTGTCAGTCACAGGCATTGTCTATACCCTCAGTAAAGGGACGGTATGTTGGAAGAGTTCCAAGCTAAATACCGTGACATACTAGACGATAAAGGCAGGATACATCACTACTTAACATGCTACCAAAGAGGCTGTTTGGTAGCATATTGGTTCATGAGATGAGCTACGTTCCTACCATTGTGAGACAATGGAGTTGTGGCTTATGCCAAGGAACGAAGGTCCCATCAGTGATCCAGACATATTCTAAGGCAGTATCACCTGATCATGGAGATGGTTGATCTCTAAGGGTTCGAGGTTAGGAGAGTAGAATCAGAGGACGACAAGGCGGATCCACTCACGAAGGCCTATTCCCAGAGAGAGACTTTTATGGGATGGTTGAGTATGAGATACTACAACCACTGCTATCAGATGGCCCTAGTGCAAGTGGGAGATTGTTAGTTGTATGTATGCCCTAGAGGCCTTTACTGTACATTGGATGTATATTGTAGTGGATGCTGGGACATATATAGGGAGGACTTTCTTGCCCGACATGATAGTATGCTATCTGGTTGCTCTTTACCTTAACGTGTACACAGATTGTCTCTCTATTACATGTTGGTAAAGCCCTTAGGATGTGTACTTGACTATCTGGACTATGATGCGGATCATACTAGTGGGGACATGGTAGTCCATAAGTACATCCTTCAAAGTCCCTAGTCGTGGGTGTATCGAGACGGGGCATCGATATACCAGAGTAGACTAGCGTATACCTTTTCGACCCATACAGATGGGCGATGGATGATCCCATATCCATTGGTGTTTGACATCAGAGATGATATACGGGTGCTCAGTAGAGACTGGGTACACTGGACGGACTCGCCGAGAACTCCCAGATGGTATTATACCTTACGTCAGATGGCAGTTCTCTGGTGACACTGGTACAGAGTAGTCTGTTGACCCGAGATCGTCATAGAGTCTTGTGTGGTTCCCACTGTGCTTTGATTTCCACCTTACCACGTCCAAGAGGGCGTGCAAAACGGTGGTTTTTGGGTACAGTCCCGAATCACATGGAGGCAATGAGCGATAGGAGGGGATTCGTCTCTCCCGGTATAGGGAGTTGATGTTGCGCTGTGTTCGATTGGCTATAACCGGAAATCCCTGGCCAGGGTTGCTGAGATTTACTGGTAAGTGTTACCGGCAGTTTCTCGAATTGTTATAGACCTCAGATTGACACGACTTATCGAGCTATTGGGGTCTGACGTTTACCACCCCTAGGCGAGATATGCGACATATCAGACGAGGAGACCGGACTGTACGGTAAGTGTTACTGGTTGGATTCACAGGAGTGTGAGCGGGCTTGCTCGTCGTTCTTCTGATCGCTCAATACCCGGGTGGCTGTTACGTTTAGCAGACCGCTTGCGGCTTGTGGGTGCTTGATATGATCATCACCTGCTGCCGGCGTATTGACGAGTCTTTAGAGTCCTACACAGAGGTTTCCTGGCTCAAGCGAAACGAAATAGGAGCGCATATGAGATATGTGCGAGACCGAGAATAATGCGTGTATGTGATACCGTATTCCATTCTCGCGATGAATGTATCGATATGGTTGTATGCGATATAACCTAGTTATTGAATCAAGGATTGATTCAATAAGCCGATACATTGGATACTAGTCGGTTATATGCGATATGACCGGATCGTTAAATCAAGTGTTGATTTAATGATTTAATGTATAATTATATATTTGATATACTACTTTGCATTAACTAGTATTGGTTCACTTTAAATGGATTTTCTCACTTGGATTGTGCACATTGTATATGTGATATACTTTTGTACACAAGTTTGTATCATGTTTGATGATACATGCTCACTAGGGTTTGTGTAAAGATTAAACCATGGTTGTGTAATGGTTAGGGTTTTCATTTTCTTATTCATTTATTTATTTATTTCATTTATTTTATTTTGGAAAAGAAAATGGGAAAAATGGTGACTTTCTTTGTTTGTATTTGAAGCTTCATGAAGGTTTGACTAAGTCACCATTTTGTCTCATGCTTAACCCTAACCATTCCACTTAACCCTAGTCTATTCTCTACACTTGACCATGGTTACATTATGATAAGTATTCATTTTATTTCCTTTTTGGAAAATACTCATCATAATATTCATCTTCTTCTTCTTCTTCTTCACTTGAAGAAAGCATGCCTCCATCAATGGCAACTTGATGAAATGAGTGAGAAATCCAATTCTAAAGTGAACCCACCTCCTATTTCTTCATCCTCTACCTCTTGCCAAGTAGTAGAGTGTGTTTTCTTCACAAGTTTCATGACTTGGTGAAGTGGGAGCTTGATCTTGTGATGCCTCGACGTAGATCATCTTCGGCACGAAGCCGACGACCTTGCCCGCCCATTTCTCCGATGAAGCCGAAGCTAGAGCCCGTGATTTCATTTGGACAGCGGAGAGGACTTCATCACGGAGCCGTGGAGGTGGAGGACCGGATCTACAAAGGTTGTATTTCCGTACTCTTAGTTAAAGTAGTTAACTAGTTGCTTTGTCGCCTAAACTTCTAGCCAACGATCCGTATTAGGGTTTCTCGGAACCGTAATTTTTGAAATTGGCATGGTTGATGCCTTGTGAGACCTCACTAGTGTGCCTAGGAACCTTTCATATCAGAAATGCCGGATTCATATTTTGAGTTTTGTAAGACTCCGGGCTTGATCATGACGAATGTTTGCAATTCGCGTGACTATCACGATACGCTCCTTAATTGATTGATATTGGAGAGTAATGGAACATGAGATTAGTGCGAAGTCTCGGTGGGCAGTTGTTCTTCCCCGTCAATATTGAAGATTCGATGCGAATGCAGAGGCGCGTACGGCCACACTTTCAGAGGAAAATCTTGAGGAGATGACAGTAGTTACGAAAAAGAAAGTGGATTCAGTAATGAGTGTTAGTTCCGGGCATGCTGGATAGATAAGATCAGCAGGAGACTTGATGGGTTCTTTCCAGGAGTTTATAATAAGTAAGATCGGACTCAGGATCTGTTGCTTGGCGCGCGCACAGAGGTTAGAGATCGCCGTCGTCCACATGTTGCGTTGAGAGAGACTGGACTATTGTCAAGAAGATGTTGTGAGAGGTATCAGCAGTAGGACTAATTGCGTCGTTGCTCCTCACCGGACGATTGTATAAAGAGCCCGTAGCATTAGGAATCCGCAGGGGGACAAGAATTCAGAGACAAAGAACGCTAGACCGGGGCAGAAGACAAGTAGAAATCCTTGCTATGCCAGTTCCGGGTGTATAGACACCTTTCGACATTGAGGAAGATATACTTGGATGTAATTTGTTTTCGATTTACGTTTTTATGATCCGAATGTTTCGTTTTCAGACGTTGAAAATGGGATAACTCAACGTCCGTTATTTTGATATATGTACTTTGAGAATTTGAGGGTCACACAATATTTTGTGCACACCAGGTGCACTTGACGAGATTTCCGTGCACGATAATTGCACTTTGATTTATGTTTTGTGTAAACCAGGTGCACTTGTTTGAAATTTTCGTGCGAGGTGACTGCACTCGATTGGAGTGTTGTGTACACCTGATGCACTTGAGATTTGTTTTGTGTACCCCGGTACACTTGAGATTTATTTTGTGCACCCCGATACACTTGAGATTTATTTGTGCACCCCGATGTATTTGAGATTGATTTTGTGCACTTTAGATGCACTTGATTTTTGCTCCATGCACAGTTGATGCAGTGGATATTTTTTCATGCACACCTTTTTCACTTGGTGCAATTTTTGTTTTCATGCACACCCGTTGCATGTGGTTTGGATTTTTGTGCAAAACTGTTAGGGTTGATTTCGTTTTCGTGCTTTGCACTTTATAGAATATGTTATAAATTTGATTTTTATATTTTTGCTTGGTCGTGTGCTACCGATATTGCACTACGACTATGGCATTGATCATGTATTTGATATACACAACGGTTTACGTATTTGGCATTTTTGCATCATAACTGGAGCAATTCTCATAGCAACCGCTAGAGTTACAGTTATGTGAATTTATATCTTTTTTGAGTTTTCATGCACACTGTTGCGTTATATAACATTTTAGCTCATGTGGGACTTTGGAGTTCCGTTATATTGAGCGGACTATATATTTTAAAATTTTGGACTTCGGCAATTTGTTTTGAATTGAGTTGATTGGATTGAGAAAAAATGTTTTAAGAAGGGGGTTTAATTTAAATTCGGGGACCGAATTTCTTTAAGGGGGAGATATTGTAATATTTTGGAAAATTATAAATATTAATTTATAATTTTAAATATAAATATAATGAGTTTACAAAAATTAATATCGCTTATGAAATTGGGTATCAGAATTATATCCGTAAAAATGTAATTATTTGGTAAATATAAAGAAAAGTATGTGATATCATAAAAATGATATTTTAATTATTTTAACATGACATAATATTTTATATTAAGATAATAATATTTAAGTGTTAGAATAAGTATTTCATTTCTTTTTACATATGGATTTAGATTTTTACATAAAGGGTTTTAATTAAAAGGAAAAAGGTGTATTCTTGTTTTTATGTTTTTAAGATTAGGTAAATGTTAGTTAGCTTAAACCCTCACCTCTAGCACACCTCATCCATGCTCACATCCCTCCACCTCCTCTTTCTCAATTGACATCACCACCTTACAGCCCTCCACCTCATGCTTTCTCTACATGAAACACAACACCTCCATCTTATCTTATCACAATACATATGAATTCCTTTAGCTTCCCAACTGAACAAACATAGATTCTTCAAGCTCCAAACAAAAACATTTTAAGTGTTCATCACATTCAAAGGGTAAAGCCATGATTTCCTTCATGAAAATTGTTCACATCTTCATGCTTGAGCCAATACAAACCCTTGATACTTCCACATATACTTCTTGAGCAGGATTTCCTTATACTACCACTCTATAGGTATAGCGCCTTCTCTCTTTACTTGATCATTTCTGTTTGATATTTGTTATTGTATGCAGTATTAGAAAAACTGTATTTTTATGATATTTAGCACACTGAAATTGAATCTGGAACCACTAGGTGTAACCACTAGGAAAACTAACAAGACCATAGTATCATGAGACCACTAGAAGACAATACCTAAAGCCCGAACCCCTAAACCTACCCTTGACCCGACGACATTTTCCTTTTTACCGGCGTCGCCGGACTTCTTATGAAGTTTGGTGTTGATTTTTGTTCTATGGGTGTATTTGGTAATTTTATGATATACGGTATTATTTGATTTGTCCCAATATTCATACATAGAAATCTGGGAATGTTTAGTAAGGG
Organism: Agapanthus africanus; assembly: GCA_030015575.1. Taxonomy (NCBI): domain Eukaryota; kingdom Viridiplantae; phylum Streptophyta; class Magnoliopsida; order Asparagales; family Amaryllidaceae; genus Agapanthus; species Agapanthus africanus. The sequence goes on from JASDDO010000026.1 coordinate 75,444,706, forward strand.
TTTTGTTAAAGTTTCCGATATTTCGATCCGTGTTTTCGTATTTCTGTGCCATCACTGGATTGTTGACGTTTGTACGTGAACAACAGGGATATTTCGTCGTTTTTGGGGTAAGTGAGCTGTAGGTTCTAACCTATGGGTGCTTAGCTCGTTGCTTTGGTTTTTTATATGATATTTATATCGATGTGATTTAATTACGATTATAGGTACGATCGCGAAGGTTTCCGAGACGGAGTTGACTGACATTGTAATTTTAACAACCCTAATTTTCCTATACACTTTTCTATACAATTTTTAAAAAAATTTTTAAAAATCCATAAATGATTATTTTAACCTAAGCACAATATATATATAAGTAATTATTTTGTTTTTAAATAAATCCATTTTTAGTGTACATAAAATTGTTTTAAAATTAAAGTATACTTGGGGTATTTAGTGTTGCTGTTACCACTTTAAGTAGTTATTTTCCCACAATAATTACAAGAAGGAGCTTATAGCTTATTGGTAACACCTTGCACTGCTAAACCAAGCCACCAGAGTTCAAATCCCATGCCCCACATTATTTTTGTATTTATTTTGTTTTAATTTCTTTTGGAAGTCAACGGTCAAAAGGCCATAACTCCCAAAATATGTACTGGACAACAAAAAGTAAATATACCAAATTGTACCCCCGAAGTTTCCCCGATCTATGGTGGTGTGACTCGGTCCGACTCGGCGCCGCCGGCCGGCGACTCGGCCGACTCGGTCCGGCGCCGTCGGCCGGACTTGGCCGGACGGCCGAGTCACCAACAGAGAAAAGTTGGCCCTTGACCTGGTCCACCCTCCTGCACACCCTAAATGCTTGGATTGGTTATCATTTGGCCAATAAATCCCTTTTAATCCTAGGTTTAATGATTTTTATATTTTTTTTAATTTTTTTTAATTAAAACCCTAACCCTAGCCTAACTCTATATAAACACCACTACCCTCTACCCTCTCATCACTTTTTCTAAGTCCACTCTCCCAAAATTCCAAGAGAACTTGGTACGTGAGAAAACGAGCGAAAGGCGAAGCGCTGACGAAATCGACGGCGAAATTCCGGTGATCGTGCTAGGACCTCTTCACGACGTTTCGACGCACTGGAAAACCCGCTACCTCTCTCTCACTCTCTAGCGTTGTCCAAACTCGTAAGTCCCTCTTTTCTACCTTTCTTTTCTTCCATTAAAATACGACTTTTCAAACCCGACGGAAATCGGAACAAACCGATTTCCGATTCGGTTTTCTATCAAATCTCACTTATCACCAATTCCATAATGCTTAAACATGTTCATGTTGACTACTAATCACTTAAAAATTAATTTGAATAAGTTTTCACACATGAAATGATAGCCTTTTCAATATATCGTATTCTTTCACTTAAATACCACCATGTTTAGTTTATCACATTTAACCCTTTAACATTACTATACTTTAAAGTAGATCATGAGGTAATGACCTACCTCCTCACACACTCATATGTAATCATAACACGCTACCTTGAAAATTTAAAATACGACAAAACAAGATTTTACATTAAAATACCATTTTCTTATTAAAATCTTTTCTAAAAGTTCTAAGTTATATACAATTTTAAAACAATATCTTTTAATAGGAAAATACGATAAGTCATGGATATCGATCGTTTATCTAAACCTGACTTTGTGGTGTCTAAGCTAGGCAAGTGAGCAAAGGTAACTTTAAAAGGCCCGCCTCACGATTCGTGAGCGGATCCCTCCTTCCTCACTTTTACTTACCTGGCCACAATTGGAGGTGAAGAGGCGATTTGAGACTTCTAATGACTTGTCGTTTAGACCATTTAGAAATAGGCTAGTTGGCTTAGGAAACCCTAGAATCTAAAATACGGAAATTTACACCTTTTACAAATAAATTCCTTATCTTTATAAAACCGTTTTCTAAATGATTGGTATTTATTAAATCTTTGCAAAGCGCCACTACAACCCATATTTGGGGAACCCGTTAGGGATAGTATGGTTTATCGTGCACCCTCGGCTTAGTAGTGCGAGATTCAGACCTCCGCAAGGAGCATTCGGTCTCGAAAGGTTTAAAATACGATATCTTAAGGAAATGATATTTTTATATAAAATATTTATTGAAATTATTTTTGTATGTATATTATCATTAAAAGATCTATTTTGTTATAATATAAATATCCCACTTTTTCTAAAAATCACAAGACTAGATTTTTACATTAAAATACCATGAATTTCAACTAAATCAATATTACAGATAAATACCTTTATTTATGTAGTTAGGATATTTTCACTAGAAATAAGACAAAATAAAATCACACTCATTATAACTATAAAGACGAATAATAAATACTTGAGATTATCTTGAAAACTATATAAAAGTATTTTTACATAAAACCCCCTCAAATTTTATAAATTACAATAAGGACCCTAACAATTATAGAACTTCGACTTGCATTTCTTTTAGTCTGACTCGGGTTTGAGTCTGACTATTTCTGACTTGAATATGATTCAAGTCAATCTATATTCTCTAATATTCCAACTCAATATGAACACATGTATCCAAGAATCCAGTTAACAATCTGTACAACTTGACTGAATCAAACCATGGATATACATCCATTATCCCGTTATTCCATTTACCTAGATTATGCAGTTACAATCCGTTTACTGATATCATGGTTTTGGTCAGTCATCTAACTTATACAATACAATACTGCAATACAATCAAAACACTACGGGGTTTAAGGGGTAGATTGGTACGGAAGGTGTTAAAGGTGGCACAAGGCGGTAAGATTAAGACATCTAACATGAATCCAATTGCCGTTGCTTCGGGTTGTATAACAGAGCCTTGTACTCTATATTCCGTTTGCCCTGGTCTCTAGCATATAGAGACCCCCCTCGTATACACTGGCATTCTTCTGTACCAAGCTACAAACAACAGTATTAATACAACATCACAACAATACAATACAACATTAAAAGCTACTCTCTCCCCTACTCTTTGTCTATTTCTCTCTTATCTTTGGGACTTACCGAGCGACCTGTTCGCTGACGACATTCTATTTCTTTCTTCTTTGAATGTCGTCAGGTGCTTTGGAAACAGCAGAGATCGAGCCCACCGGTGAAGACTTGGAGCAGTTTCACGAAGACCCCGAGCTCTAGACATTGTACCTTGTTCTATTCAGTACTTTCATTTCATGTTATGCCATTGTTTAGGCATCGCTTTCATTTCAGATGTATTTACTTTTCATGCATTGTACAAAACAATGTTATTAATAAAGTTGCTGTTATTTCTATATCTCTTGTCTCTTGTGACTTACTTTTATATTGCTTAGATACGCTTAGCGTATGTACTTCTAAGTAGATACGTAGCGGACCTCGTCGCGTCCCCTTCGCCGTACACTGGAAGCGGGGCGTGACAGTAATCGTGGATTCAACGAGCTCGACAAGTTGGTGAGTGGATTTATATCTACCGGGGAAGTCGGGTGGATGGCGTATAGCACCCCCGCAACCTTATAACCAGGATAGTTATGCTATCTAGTTAGTTTTTAGTGTTAATTCAAGTTAATGGTATTAGTGTTATGTTGCATCTAATATGTTATTCATGTGTATATAGTTTTATTCATAATTTGGTGGATTTGTACGAGTGATCATGCCGTACTTGAGATAATTTGGATATTGTGTTAATGTGGATATTGTATGAGGAATCACACCGTACTTGTGATGACGAGATTAGCATGCCGAATAACGTCCAAGTTTCTTTTAGACTCATGGAGTCATGTGTTATTTCGTTTTAGAACGTAATACTTGAGTGAGCTATACTCTTTTAAAAACCAACGATTTGTTTCCCTTTTAAATGATAAATGACAAGTATGCGATGCAAATTTCCAAAACGAATATCTATTTTAACCTAAGGCGGGTTTCTTATTTCAAAACCAACGTTTCGTTCCATTTTCAAAATAATGGTATAGCTCATAGCAAGTAGTTACATTTAATATTTACGCTTAGATTTACTTTACATGTCCGCGATACATTTATCGATGAGATACATTCCGTTATACGAACAAAACGATAGAACACTGCATAACTACCAATGAGTACTATGTTGCACAAGCACGTACGCACATGTTACACTATACCTCATTGGTACTTTCATATCACTGTAGGGCCGCTATACTACGTGATGCATATGTAAATATAGACCCAAGTATACTTTATACACTTATGGAACGCTTGCACAATTACTAATGATTACCATACTTCACGAGCACAGACGCGTATGCTACACTACATATCATTAGTATTGCCATGACACACTAGAACTGTTACGTTTATTGCTTGTATGACTTTATTTACGTACTTTACCTTTATTGCATGTTAAGCATTGCGAATACCAGTGCCATGGGAATTCGTATTTGATTATTATGAGTTTTCAGGATGTTTTGCTTTTGATGATATATATCAGTGGTATGGAACGCTGTGTGTGTATGTGTGTGTGTGTGTGTGTATCATCAGAATGATTTATGCAAGTATTCTTATTCTCTATTTGATATCTTGGGATATGATGAGTTGATGTCCATCACGGGTCGTTTTTATGTTTTGTTTTACTCCGAACCGAGTGGGGGGCTATACGGTTGCGGATTACTACGATATCCAGACCGAGTGGGGGGGGGGAGGTATACAGTCGGATATATGGTGGACCCGGTCGAGACCGAGGGGCAGGATAGCCGCATTTGAGGTGGGGAGCCTAGCGAGAACACTCGATACCGGAGATAGAGATGAGCACGACAGATATTCAGGGGATACTGACCGGGGCTCGATTTGGGCACGGCAGATATCCAGGGGATACCGACCGGGGCTAGGGATATCGGGTGGAGATCATCTGTTGAGATGGTGTCGATGATATCTGTATTTGCGTATCGTGATGGACACGAGAGATTTGAGGATTTGCGTGTCGGTGATGGACACGAGAGGTTTCTGATTTCGGGTGTCGATGCTAGACATCCAGAGGTTGATTTGTTGCTATCATATGAGGTATACTGTTATGTTAAACGTTATTGTAGCCGATCAGGACTGATCCGGAGGACAGTACCTAAATACCTTTTTACCAGTTGGTGCATATAAAAAGGAATCCTAAAACGAGATATAGTCTCATTATTTTGACATGTCTAGTATGGCACTGGGATCTTTTAAACCTTAAACCTCTTATTACTCTTTACTAAAACAGCAAAACGTATATCTTAAATAAGATACCTATTATACTTCATACTATCACGTTTGCTTTTATGCCCTGACCTATGTATTCCGCGGCTATTTTAAAGAAGAGATTTTACATATATATTTTGGGTGCATGTGATGGATAATGTTGCATTTATGATACTTATGCATATCATATATATAATAGTACAGGATAAGATAGTACTATCCTTATGACCTATGTATCGTTGTGCATTTCAATTTCTAGCTTGTGATGTATTTTTATTCACTGAGTTGGTAACTCACTCCCGTTGTGCTACAGTTTCTTGCAGGTTATACTGCTCGGATTATCGGCGGATTGCGGCACACACTTCTTCTCGGTGATTGCTTTGTTAAATGGGCTACTGTTGTTCGTACCTACACTTGTATATGTATATATTCTTGTATCTAGTAAAACTCCATCGACTTAAAACTTATATATTATGGACTTAGAAGAGAGACTTAGAGTTGTGTATTTGTGGGCGTCGCACTCATTGGAGTCGACCTTTTTATATTGTTGATTTTGTTTTGCTTATCTTTTCTTCGCCATTGTGCGTCGTATATTGTTTGCTTGGTTGCTCCGTCTTTTGGGTGTGGAAACTAGCTCCCGTTAGGATGCTTTATATAATTATGCTTGTATCATGTTTTATTCAAAAATTACAAAGGAGGTGCCGTCGAATTTCAAAACGTCATAGATGCTTTTTCAAACATATTTAGTTAAACTTAAATGTTTATTTTTAACTAATACCATCTGATGACTATTTTAAACCCCACCTTCAATATTTTCAAAAAAAGGTTTAGATTCCGGGTTTCGGCTTACTTGGACCGCGTCGACGTCTTTAGATGTCACGTGATTTAAGTGCCGGTCACGTTCCATATTCGGGTCGTGACAAAACCCTTTCTTTACTTTGCTCACAACGCAAATTACAAAGCGCATGTTTGAGACACCGAAGAAAATCTCAAAATCTTTTGGATGACTAAAAGGAGGAAGAACCAAAATCTTTATTTCCTTGCAATCGAATAAAGCCAATTAAGGGCCCGTTTGGATTTCCGGAAGTGCATGAAATAGTTATGAAGCAGCTTCCAAAAAGTTGTCATGGAAGTAAAATTAAAATTTACTCCCAATGTTTGTTTGTAATAATTTTTGAAGAAGGAAGTAAATAGTGAAGTAAATTCTTATGTTTTTTTGTTAAGAAAAACAAAAAAGAAAATTATTTTTTAATAATAAGAAATTATTATATTTTGGATGTAGTAAAAAAAGGAATAAACATTAATACTTTTTCTTGTTCCTTATACTCCATGGCTACTTTCAATCCAAAATGAGAGGAAGAAAAATTTGGAAGTAAGTATGCTATGTAGGATTGACCTTGTCAATCGGAAGTAACTTTCAAGTTCTTCTTCTATCGAATAAACATTTCAAGTAATGGAAGTAACTTTGCTTTTGAGGCTTCTATGATACTTCATGTTAAACAAACATGCCTTTTTAATTATCGCTTAAAATTTTCTCTACTTGCAATTTGCCAAGAATGATTAATGATTCAGATATTTTTCTCCTGAACCCCGTCTTAATTCATTAAAATTTTCTCTTGTCAGGACCAATTAATCAACGATCGATTTAGAGCTTGTTTAGTTGCTGCATTTGGATAGGATCTGGCACTGTTTGGATTCTTAAATCCAAAAAAGTGTTTGGATTTTTGGATTTTTTGTTTGGTTGTAGGATTTTTGGTGTTTTGGATTTTCTTGGTTTTTGTGAAGGGCCCACCGTTTTTTTGGATTCTTGAATCCAAAATAAAAGATGGATTGATGTGGATTTGGCACTATTCACGTGGGTACTACATACCCTACTTTATTAAAAAAATCCCCCTCTCTATCTCCCACTGTAATTCTCAAAGCCAAATCCTACTTATTTTTTCCCAAACAAACAAACATTCCAACGATATACAAATACAACATTAGAAATCCAATACCAACCAAACACAAAATTAGCCAATCCATATTTTTTCAATTGTATTATTTGGGAATCCAAATTTCAAAATCCTGCAACCAAACGGCCCCTCAGCTTGTTTCAACTTGAAAGTTGTGATCTTTTTGCATTGTATGATTCTTCTTCTCCAAAGCTGCAATCTTTTATTAATTTTCGCTTCTATGACCGATTCAACCCATAAAAATTAAATCTTCGTATTTTTTTCTTCCTTTTTTAATGTGAGTATCTCATCATGAAAGATGTAGACTTAGGGTATTTTGGTGTCTAAGGCTGATTTAGGATCAAAGATCCCTTCTCTGTTTTCTTTTGCTATTTGCCTCTTAGAAAAGCGTAGCACCGGTCTTTTCTTCTTCTTCTTCTTCTTCTTCTTGTTATATAGTTACAAAGAATTTTAGATCTGTCAATTTTTATTTTCCCTCCCCCTTGCTGGTAGGTACAGAGCGAGTAATGAATTAGGAGAAGAAATGCAAGGTCTCGATCTCGAGCTTAGACTAGCTCCTTGCTCAATCTCCAACCAAGGAAGCCTTTGGAGATCAATATGTAGTAGAGATGATTGTGAAGATCAAGGCGATGATGACATCAATGATGAGTACCCTTCAAGAAAGGTATTTGTGCTATGTAACTTAACTTACTCGACATTGCTTTAATATGCTGCTTGATCCACAGGCAAATGTTTTGCGCATATGTTTCTGTTTTTTGTCCCTTTTTAGAAAATAAGGCTTTCAACTGATCCTAGTACATCGATACCTATGATTGCAGAGGCGCACCCGGATCTAGACCGTTAGCTAGGCGTAGGAGATAACTAGTACAATTTCCCTTTCACTGGAATGCTACATTTTAAATCTTAGTCGAGAAATTGATGCAACCTGATGAGGCTCGATATCGATGATTCTCCAGATGCTGACACGTAGCGGATGATGCGTTCAGAACCTGCAAGAAGGGGTCGGGAACCTCAGTTAGAATCACACCTCGGGCCTCCGGCCCGAAGAGTCTCCCGACCTTTGGTGACCTTCCAGACCTCCCCCGGCTCACCTCCAAGCTATCACGGAACCAAGACGCCTCAGCCTCCTACTCATACCCGAGCCTCCCGCCGAGCTCATCTTCCTCGGTCTTACCCAGACCGACCCACAGCGCCGATCACTGGCGCCTCCGCCACGGCTCCACGAATCTCGCCATGCGTGAGATATCCGCCGCTCACGATCCCGCGTTCCACGCCATCACGATCCCCCATTAACGAGCCTGTCTCTTCATTAATGCGGGATCTCGCCTGTCACGCGGGCGTGACGCTAGGGGCGTAACGGCCGGCATGATTCTCGCGCCCGACTACCTTTTGCTGCCGCTATATAAACCCTTTCTCTCAGACGATCGAGGTACGCAATTCTTTCAACTAAGCCGCTACTTTGCCCAACTTACACCACTAACCTGATCGTCGGAGGGTCCTCGGTGGTACAACCACCTCGTGACTTCTTTGCAGGTAGCTCGGCTTCACCTCAAATCCAAGCCCATTGAGATCCACACGCTAAAGGAGACAACCTCCAAATCAAACCTCAGCCGTCCGTCAACACGTGAAGAGATCAACGGAAGATAACATCTGAAGGAGATATAGAGATCCATCAGTTGGCTCCGTCTGTGGGAACCTTTCCACTTAACCAAAAGTTCATCTTCCGATCTCGACTACATGGAAAGCGGTCACCGCGACGATCCAAGCGCCAGCCGTCGACCTCCCCACGGTGAAGACGAGGGAGAATCCCCTCCTCCACCAAACGCCATTCACGCCCTATCCGCTCGGATAGATCGACTCATGTCAGTTGTGGATGCGCTCGTCCGTGTCCAAACGGCCGGGCAAGCTCCCCAGGTCGCCGCTCCCCCTCCGCGGATCGGGACTCTTACAGAGGGAGAGAAGACTCTGCCCGCATTGGCACGACTGATCACCGCCTCGCTGTCTCCGACGGCCGCAGATCCCCGAGCAGACATATTCAATGACCCGGTGGGCACCGCACAGTTTAACTCCGAGGTCTTACGCCAGAGCGCCTCACCCCGAGCCCCATCGCACCCCCGTCTCTCCCGAGGAGGTGTCGATCAGCTCGCCTGCACCCAGGCATGACCGACACCCCCTCCCTCGACGGGGTCATGTGCACGGGACTCGCCATGGCAGCTCGAAAACGAACTCGCCAGGAGACCTGAGGAACGTCATCGAACGGAATCGGGGCCGTGGCTACGCAGAGGTCTTTGGCAGTAGAGGCCAAAATTTTGAGTATGCCAACTCATTGGGATACCACGGCCGACTCGACACCCTCGAAAAGAAGATCGAGGGCATGCATTGGGAAGGTCGTCATTCGAGCGACGGGGATAAGTACGCCTTCGACTCACTCACGAAGCCCTTCTCAGAAGAGCTACTCACCGTCCATGTCTCCTTCCGGAACAAGCCCCCGAAGGTCTCACTCATTGACGGGAAGTCCGACCCAAAAGACCATTTGGACGTGTTCACAGCTGGGATGAGTTTCCAGGACTGTTCCGATGCCACCCAATGCCGCTCTTTCCCGGCCACTCTCATCCGCTCCGGACGAGACTGGTTCCGAGGACTCGCACCACGCTCGATCTCAACCTTCGATGAGCTGGACGCACAATTTCTCGGCCACTTCGTCGCGAACAGACGGAAGAACCGGACCGTCGACCACCACTTCACAATAAAGAGCGGGGACAAAGAAACCTTCAAAGGGTACATCACCCACTTCTACAACTCCCTCCTCGAAGTCCCAGAACACCGGGACAAGACGGTCATTAAGGCACTTAGGTCGGGTCTTAGGCACAAGGAGTGGTTACGCTCCTTTGCATTAGCGCAACCTAAGACCATGGCCGAGGTGAAGGCCTGAACCGAACGTTAGATCCACCTTGAATCCGAGGTGAACGCCAATTTGACCCGGACAAAACAAACTGATCACAAGAAAAGGGCCCGGGAAGAGAAAAAGAGGCTTGAGCGGCCAAAGCCTTACTCCCCGAAGTTTCAGGAGTACACCCCGCTCAACGTCTCCCAGGCGGTACTACTAGAGGAGGTTAAGGGCGAGAGATTCTTCAAACTCCCCCCAGTCTCGAACAGGGTGGCAAAGCGCACCCGGGGCCCCTTCTGCTGTTTCTACAGGTCGCAGGGCTACTCCATGGAGAACTGTAAGCAGCTCTAAGACTACATCGAGGAGCTTATCCGCTCGGGGCACCTAGCAACATACCTGCGAGACAAACAACAGGCTGACCGTGAGCAAGAGCAACTTCCCCCTCCCGGTGAATTGACGATCGACCAGATCATGGCCAGATCAATAGGGGATACGACTAAGACCGTCGAGGCTTAGCGCCCATCGCCGACCGAGGAGACTGGAAACCACCTGAGGAAGAAGGCAAGGGCAGCCGAGCCGATCGTTTTTACAGACGAGGACCTCTACGGTATATCCCTGCCCCACAACGACCCACTAGTGATCAGAGCTCGGGTCTACCGCTACGAGGTGCAGAGGATACTAGTGGACTATGGAAGCTCGACATACATCCTATTTTACAACTGCTTCCTATGTATGGGACTCGCCCTGTCGGACCTAAGGCTGACCACCCATGTCCCGTCAGGGTTCACCAACCACTTCATCCCGACGGAGAGAGTAATCACTCTCCAGTTTAACACCGGAGAGGCCGGCCGTATGCGAACAGTGCCTGTATAATTCATCATAGCGAGAATCCCGCCGGCCTACAACATCCTCCTCGGCCGCCCCACACTGAACTCCTTCAGGACCCAGATATCGACCTACCACCTGGCGATGAAATCCCTGCTCGACCAAGGCGGGATAGGTCGGTCTCACAGAGACCAATGGACTGCAAAGGTTTGCTTCACCGCAACATCTTCGTCCGAGAAGCCAAACAATGATGCTGAAGCCGAGGGTGACATCAGGGGTTCTCTAGACACTCGGGATGAGCAAAAGGAGGTCCGAGGGACCCCGGTGGATTCATTGACAGAGGTTCCCCTCGTAGAAGGGGACGATGAACGAACCGCTCAGATCGGGTCGCTTCTGGCAGGGACTCAGCGAGACGTCCTGGTTGGCTTCCTCAGAAACAACTCTGACGTGTTTTCCTGGACACCTGCTGACATGCCTGGGATCGACCCCAAAATCATATCTCAAAAGCTCGGGGTAGATCCTACGGCCCGACCCATCAGGCAAAAGAAGCAAAGCTTCGTCCCGATCAAGCAAAAGGCAATCGAGGACAAGGTAGACAAGCTCCTCGCCGCCAACTTCATTCAGAATGTGCCATACTCCGAATGGTTGGCAAATGTGATCATGGTCAAGAAGTCAAGCGGGAGGTGGCGAATGTGCGTCGACTTCACCGACCTCAGCAAGGCCTTCTTAAAAGACAACTATCCCATGCCTCAGATAGATCAGCTCGTTGACAGCTCGACAGGCCATGAGCTACTTAGCTTCATGGACGCCTTTTCCGGCTACAATCAGATCCGTATGAATCCGGCAAACGAGGATCTCACCGCATTCACCACGGATCGGGGAATATACTGCTACAAGGTGATGCCTTTCGGCCTCAAAAATGCCTGAGCAACGTACCAACGCTTGGTCAACCGCATGTTCAAGCCGCAGATCGGCAGGAACATAGAAGTTTACGTCGATGACATGCTCGTCAAATCAGTCTCATCGGATGACCATGCCAAGGATCTGGGCGAGGACTTCGACGTCCTCCGCAAGTTCAAGATGAAAATGAACCCCGCCAAGTGCTCATTCAGGGTCACCGAGGGGAAGTTCCTCGGTTTCATGGTCACTCACCGCGGGATCGAAGCTAACCCGGAGAAAATCAACACCATCCTTAACATGGCCGCGCCCAAGACTAACGTCGAGATCATGCGGCTGACAGGGCAGGTTGCCGCTCTGTCACGTTTTATGTCGAGGTCTGGGGAGAAGTGCCTCCTGTTCTTCAAGGCTTTAAGGAAAATTTCAAGGTTCGAGTGGTCGGAGGGGTGCCAGACCGCCTTTGACCAATTGAAGAGGCACCTCGTGACCCTACCGCTGCTCACCCAACCGGTTGAAGGGAACGAGATATCACTGTACCTGGCGGTATCCGACCAAGCAGCGGGCTCAGTGCTTGTCCAAGAGGTCGATGGAGTTGATTGGTTCGAAAAGGTGTATGTTTGTAGTTACCGCAATCAATAACGGTGTCGCATGTAGCTAGACCGAGATGAGTACGGATCGTCCTCTGGGAAACGTGGAATGTTTTACTTTTACTTTAGATGTGTTGAGAAAGAGAGGAGGGATAAAGAATTTTATAGAAAGATTTCTAGATCTATGTTAAACAAGAATGTAAAATAGAGATCTAGATTATTTTAAAGATGTAATTAATATAATAAGAGGGCTTGTAGGGTTCGTTAGGATTTAGTAGTTATGGACGATTAATTAAAAGTTACCCTTTTTATCCATTAATAGATTTAGAACTAGAACGACGGTGATGCGTGTAGATTAGGGTTTCTGGAGGGAAAAAGGAATCCCACTCTTAACCTTTATCTCGACACGGAACTCCGTTCATATCTAGCCTTTACCAAAACAATCATTAATCTAATCTCTAATCGCGGTCGGAACTAGCAAAGAATTGCTAGCGCGCCCGATTAGGATGTTAATAATTCTTTTGATAAAGTTCCTAAACTTTATAGGACTTAAAAAGGGTTTAATTATTTTCATCGTTCATTAGCCTTCCTTAATCCTATGAACCCTAACAAGCGGAGAATTACTCGCGCATGTTGGGAAAAGAAGATGAAAAGATAGAGAGGGAAAACATAATGTAAAATGCAAAAGAATTAAATAAAACAACTACCTTTATTAATCAACTTGAACAATCTACACTTTGATTCCTTAGAAAGTGATTACAAAGACTAGTTTGCTTCTCGATCTCTTCCAAGGAGGTAGACGAACAGTTGATGATCAGCCTGGATGCGTGAGCCATCTTGGACTTCGTGATCTCTTCGGCTTGATGTCTTCTAACTTTAGCCCTTTGGTCCTTTATATAGCCCTCAAAGAAGAAAACTAGTTACCATATATAGTGACTTCCTAATATGGTAACTTTCCATGCCTGGATTCTGAGTCCCTGTCAGTATTGATTTTATGATTTTGGCAGATTTTTGATTCTGACATCTTGAACATCTTGATCTCTTGACCTGAGCTAAATCTTGCACAATATCTCTATGAATAATGTTAGTTTATTTATTAAATTAGAGAGAGTGTCTTAATCACTATATATGGTAATAAATCTTTAAGAAACTTGATTAAGAAAATCTAATATGCTATGCACTTTATATGGTAATAAATCATTAACAAACATGATTAAGAATATTTGATATGCTATGCATCTTTTAATTAATAAAATATTATGCATATATTTTGAAATATTATTCTAACCATTTGTATGATATTATATCTTTTAAGAATTGTAATTATAATATTTGATATGATATGCATATTTTCAATTACCAAAATATTATATAAATATAAAATGCCTATATTTTCCTTCATAATATTAATTATAATATATAAACATATGGAAAATAGTATTTTGCAGATAAATCCAAATATGTTTAATATTTATAATAAACACCTTTTATTATTTAAGAAATGTAAGGAAAATACTTATACCAAAGTGCAATATTTTCAACTGAACAAATACCCCCAAACTTAACTTTGATCGTCCCGAGCAAACTAGTTTATTTAAGAGGAGAAAAAGAAAGGAGAAAATTAAGCACACTTTCGTAGGCAGACACGATTGCACTGAGCACGTGCAACAAGCCGTTAAACCTCTAGGTGTCCCTAGTAGGAGGAGTGTTGTCTCCTGAGGGTTTTTTAGCGGATTACACCCACAAAATCCAATAACAAAAGAAAGATGGTGAAATTTACATATAAAGATAAGAACCATAAAAGAAATGCCTTGAAAAGAAGAGTTTCCAACTATACTAGCTTTTCAGTTGTCATGAGCCCTATCTTAATAGTCATGAAAAAATGTTAGAAATCACATCATCCCTCAATAAAACATCGTCTTTATTCTTCATTCCTACCTTTCATCCAAACATTGATCATATAACCCCACGCGTGTGTAAAGAACATCCCTACACTCGGAGAATTCAATTCAAGTTATCATACTCTTGTCCATCTACCTCAGTACTTTTTAATTTTATGAATACTTAGGTTTGCTCACACCTTTTCATGCGACCGTTAATACTTCTTGAGGTACTAACCGACCGATTACTCATGTGCTTGCAGATTCGGTGATAATATTTTCCTCGTCTTGCACCACCTAAGGCTTAGCAGTGACTCCCAGACCAGTTGGCCTTAGGGCACTAGGTGAAGAGGCACCATCGCTATATTTTTTTATTGCTGCCTTGGCGATAACAAAACCAGTGTTCATTTTTTTCTTTTCACCATTTTCATATTTTCTTCATTTTTTTTTCATTTCCTTCATACTTTGGCTTTTAGACAAGAGCATTTCAAGGTATCCTCTACTATCCCGAGTTTCAAGACGTGTGTAAGTGCATATAGTAGGGTATCAACATTCAAATGTTTGGCTTCCAGAATAGAAATTATTTTTTAGACTTATTTTTATCCTCAGATTAGTGACTTCCTTCATCTTACTAACCCTTGGGACAACAGCTCATAACTACGTATTACTAGTTCGTATAAGAAAACTTCTAATTTTCTTGGTTTTCTTAAACTATTCCTATCTTTTGGATGTAATGTTTCACTTCCTATTCTTTTGTTAAAAAAAATTTTCTTTTTGAAAATGTTGTGCTTATGCAAAATATGATGCAAATTGATGTGTAAATAAGCACAAACCTCCCCCAAACCTGTTTTCAACAGTGTCCTCACTGATGTCATCCGTTAAGCTCGAAAACCTGTAGACTTGGGAGGAAATTATTAATGGGGGCAAAAATATATGAAAGTGAAAATCCTCCCCCAAACTTATTTTAGGCTCACAATTTTGTAAAAATCATTTTCTTTCAAGAGCCAAAATATACCACCCCTCCCCCAAACTTGAGTTAAACAATTTTAATCTTTTAAAATCATATGAGGGGGTCAAGGTTATTGGTCAATGCCAAGATTTGCAAAGACCGAAGGTCAACACCAACCATTCAAAAATTTTATCGATGAAGCACCAAGGTTGGTGGAAGAACATGTCACCTATTGACGTGAAGAAGTGGGGAGGTGACAAGAGGTGTATTGGAAAATGATTGCGTCTCAATTTGGAGAGACGACACAGTGATAGTAATGATGGAATACTCGCATTATCATGATTGTCCAAAAGAGGGAGTGGAGGTCCAATTTCTTCATCTTGGAATTGATTCATCTCAACACCCGTGTCTTGTAAAAATGCGAGCTCATCAGCGAAAATTTCCTCAAAGCTTTCGTCGATACCCCGAAGAATAATGTCATCAGAAAAAATGGGGTGATCGTCAGACTCTATAAAAAGTTCCTCATCAGCGTTAGATGTTGACCCGAACAACTCGGCAGAAGAGTCCGTGTCAAACAACGAAATATGAAAAGAGTCAAAATTATGAGGTTGATCAAATTCGCTGCTGTCGACATCCATTAATTTGACAGAACACACATGAGCATAGGGTTCGGAGGGTTCACTTCCCAACTTGTAAATGTTAAGCTCAATTGACTTCTTTCCAAAGGATAGGGTCATAGAGCCGTTTCTACAATTAATTACTGCGTTGGAAGTGGCCAAAAAGGGTCGACCGAGTATCACCGGGATTTGATTGCGTGGGTTTGCCACAGGTTGTGTATCTAAAACAATAATGTCCACGGGAAATATGAATTCCCCGACTTTAATTAACACATCCTCTAGTTCACCCCGAGGTTTGGTGATAGATCGGTCTGCCATTTGAAGGGTGCAATGTGCAGGCTTTAACTCTCCGATCCCTAATTGCTCATAAACAGAATACGGAAGCAAGTCAACACTAGCACCTAAATCGAGTAGAGCACGATTGATATTTTTACCCCCAATAGAAATTGAAATTGTAGGACTTCCGGGGTCCTTTTGTTTCTTGGGAAGTTGTTGTGTAAAAGCTGTGCTCACATTACTCGCAAGGAAAACTTTTTTAGGTACTTGAACTTTTCGCTTCCTAGTGCACAAGTCCTTTAAGATTTTCGCATATGACGGAACTTGTTGAATAGCATCTAGGAGAGGAATGTTTATGTTAACTTGCTTAAAAATTTCCACAATCTTCTCCATTTGTGGACTTGGTCTTTTGCCCCTCAACCTGTTTGGATAAGGTGCTTGATCAATAAGTTTTGGGTCCAACGTTTGTGGAGAAGACTGTGGGGATGGATTCGATCCCAAAACTGGAGTGGGAATCGACTTAGATAGATTTGGCGAAATGGGCGAAGGGTTCGAGCCTTGGGGAAAACGGAGAATAGGCTCGGATGAAGGTGGGAGACTAGACGAATTAGGGGAAGAAGAAGAAGCTGGGGTATCATTGGTGTCACTATCATCACACTGCTCACCCACTCGGTCATTCAGCACTTTTCCCGATCTCAACGTGGTAACAACACTCACATTATAACTTTGTGAGTGGCCAGGATTAGGTATGGGTTGAGATGGGAGTTTCCCTTTCTCTCTCGCACTCATTGCGGCGTTTAACTGTGCGATTTGGTTTTCTATTGATTTGATACTCTCACCATGGGAGGAGGAGTTTTTCGTTAGGGTATCAATAGAAGACCTTATCTCAGCCGAATTTTGCATGGATTGTTTCATGAACATATCCAAAGTTTGTGAAAGTGAGCTGTCAGTACCGGCCACTTGTGGTGTAGAAATGTTGGCCGGATTTTGGAAATTTTGTGACTGAAAGGGGGGCTGATTCTGTGGTTGTGGTTGCTGTGGAGGAGGTCTTTGATAATTGCTTTGTTGGTTTTGATTCTAAGCAAAGTTAGGATGATTCCTCCATCCTTGATTGTACGTGGAAGAATAAGGGTCGTTTCTAGGTCGCTGCTGAAAAGCAGCATTAGCTTGAAACGATGCATTCATAGGACATTCTTCCGTTAGGTGTGAAGGATCCAAATAGCAACCACAGACAGTCTTGGGAAGCGTGACCTGATTTAGGGAGACTGATGAAAGTTTGTTCTCAATAGAATCGAGTTTCTTTTGCATCGCTGCCATTTCGGCTTTTACTGCGTTGGAAACGTCGAGCTGGTGAACACCTCCCTTAGTTGTAGGTGGTCTTACGCTTTCCCACTGCAACGTGTGTTCTGCGAGATCTTCCAGATATTTCCATGCTTCACCATCATCTTTAGACATGAAATTGCATTGACACATTGTTTCAAGCATCTGCTTTATCGCTGGATTAATGCCCTCATATATAATCCGACATAAATCCCATCTTTGTATTCCGTGATGGGGGCATTGGACAAGCAAATCCTTGAAACGTTCAAAGCACTTCCAAAATGGTTCATTGGGAAGCTGGGTGAACTGGTTGATCTCGCTCCTAATGTGGGCAGTCTTATGATTTGGGTAAAACTTCTTAAGAAATGCTACGACAAATTCATCCCAATTAGTGATAGAGTGTGCGGCAGTATTATAAAGCCATTTTTCTGCCAAGTCGCACAGTGTGAATGGGAGAAGACGTAAGCGCATAGCATCTAAAGTCAATTGTGAAGTACCCATCATTGCGCATACGTTTTCGAATTTGGTGATGAAAACGTACGCGTCTTCCGACTCAAGCCCGTGAAATTTGGGCAGCAGGTTGATGTAGTGGGGTTTAATTTCGAAATTATCCCCGTTAGGTGGTGGAAGAGATAGACAAGTAGGAAGAGGACCACGAATAGGATAGCATCTCTCTTGGAGAGAGATGCGCGGTGGATTCTGCGCACCTCCGGGCGGTGGCAGCGTGGTGTTATACTCTGATGGAGTGCCGTCCATCTCGGTTGATGTGGTGTGTGGTGGGGGAAAAGAAGATGAAGAAGTACCGACTTCGGCGTCGATAGCAGGAACGCGGACAAGACGGGCACTAGGATCCCGTGTCCAGCCGAGCATGCACTAAGCGGGTTTAGTGCAAGTGGCAGCGTGTGTGTGATTTTAAAATTGGCTTGTTTTTGAAAAAGTGGGACTCAAGACAAATCTCCCTAAGATGCACAAGCAACCCTAGAACTAAGGTCACCTAGGTCCAGTCTCTAGACCGCTCCTAGACTTCCAAAGGACAAGCCGCAGGATCAATCCTCTACCGCCTCCGTACTACCCTTGTAGCCAGGTAAGTGCCAGGTAAGTGGGAAGGAACCACGTCGTGGGCCTAATTAAAAACCACTAGCCTTTGACACACTTGCCTAGGCACTACAAAAGTAATGCGGATAAACGATAGATTACCCACGACCTTCCTCTGTCCTTAATGAGCGCGACAGTCCTTAGAGTCTGGTCTAGATATTTTTTAAATTAATGAAGGGTTGATCTATATGCTCGGTTTGTGATTTGTGGGGCTTAGGAAGGGTGATGAAATCCACACCTAATCTTGATTTGGTCTTTGCCCCTTAGAGTCCGTATTAAATATGCAAAACAAAACCAATCACAAAACTTTTGCAAAAAGAATTTTTTTTAGCGGCGCAATTTTGCAAAGAATCCTGCAGAAAATAGATTTTATTGGATTTGAGAGAAGAGAGAAGGAGTTAAGAAAGATACCAGAGAAGTTCGGAACCCTAGATCTCCTGTTTTTCTCAAGTCCGTGACTCGAGATTCCCTCGCAAAATTCACACACAAATCGTTAAATATGCAATTTGCAGTTTTGTTTTAATAATGATATGACTCGTCTAAGAATTCAACACAAATAGTAAGAATAAAAAATTACGCACGTATCCCCGGCAACGGCGCCATTTGATTGGTTCGAAAAGGTGTATGTTTGTAGTTACCGCAATCAATAACGGTGTCGCGCGTAGGTAGACCGAGATGAGTACGGGTCGTCCTCTGGGAAACGTGGAATCTTTTACTTTTACTTTAGATGTGTTGAGAAAGAGAGGAGGGATAAAGAATTTTATAGAAAGATTTCTAGATCTACGTTAAACAAGAATGTAAAATATAGATCTAGATTATTTTAAAGATATAATTAATATAATAAGAGGGCTTGTAGGGTTCGTTAGGATTTAGTAGTTATGGACGATTAATTAAAAGTTACCCTTTTTATCCATTAATAGATTTAGAACTAGAACGACGGTGATGCGTGTAGATTAGGGTTTCTGGAGGGAAAAAGGAATCCCACTCTTAACCTTTATCTCGACACGGAACTCCGTTCATATCTAGCCTTTACCAAAACAATCATTAATCTAATCTCTAATCGCGGTCGGAACTAGCAAAGAATTGCTAGCGCGCCCGATTAGGATGTTAATAATTCTTTTGATAAAGTTCCTAAACTTTATAGGACTTAAAAAGGGTTTAATTATTTTCATCGTCCATTAGCCTACCTTAATCGTATGAACCCTAACAAGCGGAGAATTACTTGCGCATGTTGGGAAAAGAAGATGAAAAGATAGAGAGGGAAAACATAATGTAAAATGCAAAAGAATTAAATAAAACAACTACCTTTATTAATCAACTTGAACAATCTACACTTTGATTCCTTAGAAAATGATTACAAAGACTAGTTTGCTTCTCGATCTCTTCCAAGGAGGTAGACGAACAGTTGATGATCAGCCTGGATGCGTGAGCCGTCTTGGACTTCGTGATCTCTTCGGCTTGATGTCTTCTAACTTTAGCCCTTTGGTCCTTTATATAGCCCTCAAAGAAGAAAACTAGTTACCATATATAGTGACTTCCTAATATGGTAACTTTCCATGCCTGGATTCTGAGTCCCTGTCAGTATTGATTTTATGATTTTGGCAGATTTTTGATCCTGACATCTTGAACATCTTGATCTCTTGACCTGAGCTAAATCTTGCACAATATCTCTATGAATAATGTTAGTTTATTTATTAAATTAGAGAGAGTGTCTTAATCACTATATATGGTAATAAATCTTTAAGAAACTTGATTAAGAATATCTAATATGCTATGCACTTTATATGGTAATAAATCATTAACAAACATGATTAAGAATATTTGATATGCTATGCATCTTTTAATTAATAAAATATTATGCATATATTTTGAAATATTATTCTAACCATTTGTATGATATTATATCTTTTAAGAATTGTAATTATAATATTTGATATGATATGCATATTTTCAATTACCAAAATATTATATAAATATAAAATGCCTATATTTTCCTTCATAATATGAATTATAATATATAAACATATGGAAAATAGTATTTTGCAGATAAATCCAAATATGTTTAATATTTATAATAAACACCTTTTATTATTTAAGAAATGTAAGGAAAATACTTATACCAAAGTGCAATATTTTCAACTGAACAGGAGTCCAGAAGCCGGTATACTATGTGAGCCACATCTTCAAAGACGCAGAAACGAGGTACCCGGCCATAGAGAAGATCGTCTTGGCACTCATCGTGGCCTCAAGGAAGCTACGACACTATTTCCAGGCGCACACCATCCTCGTACTTACAGAGCACCCTCTGGGGGCTATCCTCGCCTCACCCGAGTCCTCTGGCCGATTGGAGAAGTGGAGGTGGGTGTTGTCCCAGTTCAACATAAAATACTGCCCGAGGCAGGCCATCAAAGCCCAAGCCCTAGTAAATTTTATCGTCGAGTGCACCATCCCCAGCAAGGAGCCGGAGTCAACGCCGGCCCCCATAGCTCAGCCCTCGGTTGACGGGAAGCCCGACTCAGTCCTTGACTGGATCCTTTACGTCGACGGGTCCTCGACCGAGGAAGGCTGTGGTGCCGGCCTCATCATTCAGGGCCCGAACGAGGCAAAAATGAAGTATTCCTGAAGCTCAGGTTCAAGGCATCAAATAATGCGGCGGAATACGAGGCCTTGCTGGCCGGACTGTGCATAGCCTCCGGACTGGGGCTGAAAACGATTCGGATCCGCAATGACTCCGCCCTAGTCGTCAGCCAAGTGACTGGCCGATTCAAGGCACGGGAGCCTCTGATGGTGAAGTACCTGGTCGAGGTAAGAAGACTGCGAAAAGACTTCGATGAAGTCCAGGTAGAGCAGATCCCCAGACAGCTCAACGCCCAAACCGACGCCTTGAGTATGCTGGCTTCATCTTACTCGGCCAACAACAAGAGGAGCATCCTGTTCGAGGTCTTGCCACGGCCCAATGTGGAAGACAGGGAAACAATACTTCAAGTGTATACAGTCCGGGAAGAAAACCGAGATTGGAGAAAGCCCCTCGTGGAATTCCTGAGGGAAGGTACGCTACCAGAAGATCGGGGAGAAGCCCGCCGTCTCCGAGCCAGAGCTCGCCATTTTGTCTGGAGGAATGGGAACCTCTACAAGAAGTCCTTCACTCAGCCCTTGCTGCGGTGAGTTGACCCCCACGAAGCCGACTATGTCCTCCGTGAGATCCATGAAGGGGTCGGCGGCACGCACCAAGGGGCCCGCACCTTGATCCATAAAGCATTGCTCCAGGGGTATTACTGGCTGACCATTCATCAGGACGCCCAGAAGCTGGTTAGGAGATGCAAGAGCTGCCAACTCCACGGAAGCATACCTCGCCTTTCTGCTATCGAGCTAACCGTCCTAACCTCCTCGTATCTGTTCGCCCAATAGGGAATGGATATGATAGGCCAGATCCCAACAGGTATGGGCGGACACAAGTATGTCCTTGTCGCGGTGGACTACTTCACGAAGTGGATCGAGGCCGTTCCCATTAGAAAACCGGACGCCACCACAACTATCAAGTTCCTGCATAACATCGTGATACTCTGGTTCGGCATCCCGAGGTGCATCATCACCGACCACGGAAAAAATTTCGAAAACGAAAGGGTTAAGGAATTTTGCAGCGAATATCGCATGCTTATGAAATTTGCCGCGGTCGCACATCCCCAATGCAACGGGCAAGCTGAGGTAGCTAATTGGGACGTTCTCTGAGGTCTTCGGACACGCCTAGAAGGACGCTAAGGCAGTTGGGTCGATAATTACACCGGATCCTATGGGCCCTGCGCATGTTAAGGAAAACCCCCACCGGGGGACCCTTTCAGCCTCTGCTACAGAACCGAGGCAATGGTTCCAGCGAAGATCGGGCTCCCCAGTCACCGGGTCGAGCACTTCGATGATGAAGCAAATACCTCGGCACTCCAAACTAACCTGGACATCTTGTTGGAGAAACGAGACCGGGCTCAGATCAGAGCTGCTGCCTATCAACAGCAAACCGCCTGCTACTACAACGCGCGAGTCAAGCGTCACTTCTTCAAGACCGGAGATTTAGTCTTGAGAAGGAACGAGTTCGTCGATCAAGGCAAGTTGCATAAATATTCTCCAAAGTGGGACAGTCCTTTCTTCGTTTCCGAGGCACTGTCCGGCGGAGCCTACCGCTTGCAAGACGCGGATGGGCGCAAGTTTCCACGGCCTTACAACACCGAGAAACTCAAACTGTACCAATAAAAAGAATATCTACGAGCGTGTACTTCTTCTTTCACTAAGGCAATGTAAACTTTTCTCAAGTTCTTTCTATTTATATAATAAGAAGGGAACAATAAGACATTGCAAAAGGAAGAGTTTTTATTTATTCCAAAGGGTATTATGGGCTCCTCAGCCTTACAGAAAAATAAAGAAAAAGTTACAACAGAGGTGGAACGGGATCGAGGAAGTACTCCCGATGATACTCAGAGTAAATTTCTGCTAGCTGAGCCCTAGCCTCTGCATCCCGCTCCTGCCGATGCTGCGCATGAACCCGGGATGCCACAGAAGCACCCGACGCTCCGCCCTCCGAGTCTTGGCTCAAAATGTACCTCATTTTAAAGCACTCCAGAATGAGGGCCAGGGATTGGTCGTGCCTAGCTTTGGAGATGAGGCCGAGCAGGAAGATCGAAAGTACCTTGTAGAGAGCTTTGTCTAGAAGCTCCTCAGTGAAGGGGTTGTCCAACTCCGGGGACCTCCTCCAAATTACGTACATCAACAACTGAAGCAGGGACGACCTCCAAGGGAGAAGACGGCCGACGTAATCCTCTATGCGGTGAACCACTCCCCGATACCCATCCTCGGCAAGGGATTGGCCATACAAGGAGACGTTTTTAAAGGTGATGATATCTTCGATCGAGTACATGCACCCGGTCATCTCAAAAGAAAATGGTGCCGAAGGGGTTTCCATCTCCTTCTCTATTTATAACCCAAATTTGAGTCCTAAAGGACCCAGATTCACGCGCGAATCCTGGGATCCGTCAAAGATTGCTCCAATACCTCAACGCCGCGTAGCATGAACTGACGCAACTTCCCGAAACGTCACGCCACCCCTAAGAATTCCTGGCACGTGCCGCCTACGACGGTCGCCCCTCCCAATGTTCAAACATCGGGAAAGATCGGACAGAACCTCATGACTCAATCAAGCAGTTATCCATGGCTGGTAGTTCCCTACCCACCGACGCCAGGGATCCAAGCCCTCGCCAAGAGGCAACCGAGCGGGTACCCTGCTCGGTTATCCCTGGCTGGTAGTTCCTTGCCCACTGACGCCAGGGATCCAAGCCCTCATAATGAGGCAACCGGGCAGTAACCCTGCTCGGTCAATCCATAGCAGGCCTCCCTATGCCCACCCGCGTTAAGGACCGAAGCCCTCGCCAAGAGGCAATCGGGCAGCTCCCCTGCTTGGTTATCCCTGGCTGGTAGTTCCTTACCCCACGACCCCAGAGATCTAAGCTCTCGCCAAGAGGCATCGAGCAGCAACCTGCTCGGCCCGTCCTTAGCAGGCCTCTTACGGTCCCTCTTGCGCTAAGGATCGAAGCCCTCACAAAGAGGCAACCAGACAGCTACCCTGCTCGGTTATCCCTGGTCTATAGTTCCCTACCCCACGATGCCAGGGATCTAAGCCCTCGCCAAGAGGCATCGGGCAGCAACCCTGCTCGGTCCGTCCTTAGCAGGCCTCTTACGGCCCCTTGCGCACTAAGGATCTAAGCCCTCACCAAGAGGCCACCGAGCGGCAACCCCGCTCGGTTCATCCTTAGCAGGCCTCCCTATGCCCTCCCGCGCTAAGGATCAAATCCCTTACAAAGAGGCAACCGGTCGGTGAGCCTACTCGGTTATCCATAGATGGTAACTTTTTACCCACGACGCCAAGGATCTAAGCCTTCACAAAGAGGCAACCGGTCGGTGAGCCTGCTCGGTTATCCTTGGCTGGTAACTTCTTACCCACAAGGCCAAGGATCTAAGCCCTCACCAAGAGGCCACCGAGCGGCAACCCCGCTCGGTCCATCCTTAGCAGGCCTCCCTATGCCCTTCCACGCTAAGGTTCAAAACCCTCACTAAGAGGTCACCGAGCAGCTACCCTGCTCGATTATCCTTAGCTGGTAATTTCTTACCCTACGACGCCAAGGGTCAAAGCCCTCATCCAGAGGCCCCCGAGTAGCTACCCTGCTCGGTCCATTCACGTCTAAGAGATCTTCATCTCGACTTCGGGGCCATGAAGATATCGACCTTACACCGGTCTTTACACACGTGGCAACTAATCGACTTCAACTCTCAACTCGAAGTGCAATCGCTAGACGAAATACCAACTGTTCCCCTCTGAAAGACGGCGCACAGGACTGCGAGGTCCTGATGCTGAGGTTCGGGGCAGATGCTATTTGGTTTTATCCGTCCCACCGGGCGTGCCAGAATCTGTTCCCCTCCGAAAGACGGCGCACAGGACTGCGAGGTCCTGACGCTGAGGTTCGGGGCAGATGCTATTTGGTTTTATCCGTCTACCTCTCCGAAGATGCCAAGTTGATTTATGGCACCGTGTATCGGAGGTTTAGACGGATGCGGCCGATGTAGCAGACTTCGTCAGATTCCCCCTCGTTTGAGGGGTTTTTGATTGTGGGGACGCTCTTCCCTACAGGCGCAAGCCCCTGCAGTTAATTACATTACTGCATCGCGGTAACAACTTTCTCCTTCTCCAGAATATCACTTCGTGTCGTGTGTGTTTGTTTTGTTTGTGGATGCCCGTGGATTGTATACGGAGACTAAGTAATGCCGTCGCCCGTAGGACGTGGATTAGTCCAAATCCGTATTTTCTTAGATTTAGGTCTGGGGTTCTGGTTTAAGGATACGTTAGCCGTATTTAAGGCTAAGATCAACTTAAACGTTTGTTAAGGATACGTTAGTCCAGTTTGAAACTAAGATCAACTTAACGGGATCGTTTAGATCCGACAAAAGAGCGTTTGGGCTCTATTGTTCCAGTTTAGGGACGTAGTGGTCCATCGCCAGTTTAAGAACATTTCGGTCCGTTGCCAGTTTAGGGACATGGGGTCCATATTTAGTTTAAGGACGCTTAAGTCCGTGGGTTTAAGGACCCCACAGTCCGTGTTTTAGTTTAAGGACGCATAAGTCCACGGGTTTAAGGACCCCACAATCCGTCTTTGGGTTTAAGGACACATAAGTCCGCGGGTTTAAGGATCCCACAATCCGTGTTTTAGTTTAAGGACGCTTAAGTCCATGAGTTTAAGGACCCCACAGTCCGTGTTTATGTGTAGTTGTCGGGACCCGTCACCTCTCTGACGTCGTTGAAGGATTACAACGATAGGAGTCAAAGGAGTTTGGAGATGTACCCTCGAACCGGTCGTAAATTGATTTAAGAGAGCAGTTGTGCTCAGTCAATTTAATTTGAGGACTTACGGCCATGATTGGGCTAAGTCCAGTTGAAAAATATTCAACGCTTTTATTTGTTTTTGGTCTATTAGACCTGTGCTAGGGCTTTGCCCATGTTTAAATAATGCATTGTATTACTTTTTATTTTTGTTTGGGCTCTGCCCATAAAAGATGCAGAGCATCAATTTGTTTTGGGCTCTGCCCATTTATAAATGATGCAGAGCATCAATTTTACTTGGGCTCTGCCCTTTTATAAAAGATGCAGAGCATCAATTTTACCTGGGCTCTGCCCATTTATTGCTTTGCAATTTATTTTGGCCTACTAGGTCTTTTTGATTTGGGCCTGGCCCTTTAGCAAAAGAAATGCATTGCATTTGTCAGGCGCTTTGCGTCAATCAAAGAGCGCAAGCGCTTGCGGTGATGACACGTGTCATGCAAGCGCAGTGCGCTGCGCTTGCGCTGCTGACACGTGGCGCGCTGTGGTGAGTTGCGCCAGTTTCAAAGAGCAAGGCTTTATTTCAAATGCGCATAGCGCAAATGGTTCAGATGCTGACACGTGGCGCTCTCTGGTGGCTTGGCCAACCCAAGAGCGCAACAGCGCAATTTTGCAAGTGAAAGGCACTATTAACTTAAGAATCTTTTAGATTCCAGAACCAATGGTTCATAAAATAAGTGCAAAGCACTGTTTGATTTCTTGATCCAATTTAGATCAAATAAAACAAATGTTTCTTATTTTTCTTGATCACAGAGAACCCATGGTTCATAAGTGCAAAGCACTATTATTTTTTTTGTTTTTTATTGAAGATCATTGATCTTGTTCTTAGATCAATGATCTATTAGAAGAAATTCTTCTATCTAAAAGGTCTTTTATCTTTTTCTTCTTGAAATTTCTTCAGAGTTCTCTCTGTTTGATGTTTTTGATTTCTCACAAAATGTTGATGATTTTGATTTAGGGTCTAGGGGCCTTTATATAGTGCCCATAAATTTGTTGAAGAGATCCTTCTCTGAGTGATTTGGGGAATTTTCCCCACCGTTGGATCTTTGATCCAAGAGCTTCTATTTTACATAAGGCAATGTTCTTGTTTTAAAAAGAACAGAAAAATCTTAATCGAATTTAATTCTGTTTGGCGCAAACGCCCTAGCACGTGACACGTGTCAAGCAGCGCAAAGCGCTGCGCAACTGCGCTTGCGCAACTGCACTGACACGTGTCGCGCAGCGCATAGCACAGTGCAATTGTGCTAGCGCAACTGCGCTGACACGTGTCGCGCAGCGCACCGCGCTAGCGCATTTGCGCTTGCGCATCTGCGCTGACACGTGTCGCGCAGCGCAGCGCTTGTGCAACTGAAGCGTTGCTTCCTTTAATTTTGTTTTAAATAGAGCTTTGCTCTGATTGGGCGCGCTGCCTTGGGTGCTACGCTCTCTGCGCCGGCGTGCCTGATTCTGACACGTGGCGCCTTGTGCGTAGCGCAGACGATCTGAAGCGTTACTTCATTATTAAAGTTTAAATTTTCAAAGTAGAGCTTTGCTCTGATTGGGGGAAGATGAAGCGTTGCTTCATCTCCCGTCTTGGAATTTGAACAGAGCTTTGCTCTGATTGGGGTAAACAAATGCCCCCCCACCGTTGCGCTTACGTATGTCACGTCCCGAAAGTACGGAATATGACTGGCACTTAAACTACGAAACGTCTCGAGGCGTACGTAATCCAAGTAAGCCGAAAACCCAGAAATGCAAACCAAGAAAAGTAGTAGAGTGAAGGAAAACCAATTTAAATAAGTAATTTTAATAGCATAAGCCGAATTATGCGGGTTTCTAAAAACATCAAAAATTTACTGAAAATTTCGGCAGAGTCTCCTTTGTAAATACTGGCTCCCAAACGGGATACAACATGAATAGTATACGAAATCAATAAAAAGGCATCCCCAAGCGGGAGCTAGCTCTTCGTCAATCGACGGCCACAACCACACAAGCAATATAATATACAACGCCAACGGCGATGATCAAAATTCAAAAGAAACTCAAAATCACAAGAAAACCACAGAAATAAAACGCGCGACTCTAAGGTCGAAGGAATAACATCACTGGTCTCTATCTCAAAAATAAATACATGTTTGATTGATGGAACTTCTAGATACAACATAATAATAATATACAAGTTATATAATGGGGGTACGATACAAGTAAACCCATCTACTAGCAAATCACCCGAAGGAAACTATGCCCGCAAAGCCGTAATGAAACCTGTACGGCAACCTGCAAGAAACTGGGGCATAACGGGGGTGAGTTGCTAACTCGTGAATAGAAAAAAATATCTACGCACAGAAATCGCATAAATAACGCAACCTAGGTCAATGATCATAATATATCCTCAAATATAAAAATAACATGCAACCTATAACAAGGCTAGGGTAGATATCTAACCCGAGTGTAATCTCATGTGCCCGTGTCAGTGCCTCAGGTAGCAATATATCATATGAATGAGGTATGAATGCATGAAAACAGAATACATGTAAATGAAGAACTGTTTTCGTAATTTAGTGAGATTTCCTTTGTATTTTTAAAATGAGGTATCATAATGAAATCAGCATAAAACAGTGCCTAGCATCGGCACAAAACGTAATCCCAATATCTCGATATCTCTGTATCACAGTCTCTGTACCTCAATATCTCAAAATCTCAATGTCTCAATCACAATATCTAAAGCGCCGTCAGTCCAGACCGGCCCCTACCATCCATCTCAAGACCACGACGGTATCCTCCGGATATCCGACGCGTCGGGTAAAATCACCGTTAGGTAGTGCTCCCCTGCCAGGCTCACATCGTCATCATCACGCGCTTCTTGCCCCGGGGTACCTTACCGGGTCCACCATGTACCCGAAACGGTTCATCCGTCTCCTCGAATCGGGTCTCGAAATCCATCAGCAAACTCATGGTGGACGACTCATACATCATGGAAAAAAAACCGCACTTTTTATTTAAAAAAAGAAAGAAGAAGTTTGTATATGTTTTGCGGTTTTCCCCAAATCCAGAAAATCTCATGGAATCCGAATCCAAAACCTCAATAGCACGTAAAAAGTGAATATATGCATGAGAATCCATGAATGTGGCATAACAATGAATATCAGTATGCATGAAGTAGCAGGTAATAACTACAATGTCTAAACTAACATATAAGGCAAGTACACTAATATCATGTCTAAACTATTAGCTAACAGGCTATGTCAAGCAATAATATTTCTAAGGTGTACGTGACATGGCAATTACCGATGAAGATGTGTGTGAGCCGACAAGTAAGTGTACGTGGAACATACGCATCATCGGTAATGGTGCTGGTGTCCTAACCACAAGATAGCAACAGTAGAATATGAAGCATAATATAAGCATGTGATGCGGAGTGAACAACAATAATGAGCGGGAGCTGAATACTAGACGCAACTATAACTAATCTGCATTAACCTAATATAAGTCCTACAAATGGTGCCTTTTGAAATAACACGAATCATGGGGTTTTGAAAATAGGGGCTACGGTGTTTTTATGAAAAGATACGTCTTTTGAAATATCCGTAGGATCCCTTGGGCTGTCTTTTAAAATATCCACGATTCGTTAGTTTTGAAATAGGTAAGAATCGAATCTAATCTAACAACTAAACTAAACTAAAGGGCTAAGCTGACCAGCTGGGCTACAGGTAAGGAAACCGCCTAACATCTGAGTCGATACATATACATACTTGTATATATATTAGTCGGTGATCCCGCCTGAATAATATCATATCCGATACCATATCTATAATCAGACACCCCAAGTCAAGAGTGCGGATCAATCATCAAAATATAGCTCGTACGTAAATCCGTCGTACGGCATCCCCAAATCTGGGTACGGGTTAATATCACATTCATCATACTATTCACCCGGTATCCTATTTATCAAATATCATGATCGGGGTACTGATCTACGTCTAGTACAATACTGATACCGCCTAAGTATGCATGCACGTGTGTGAAACACTATGTCAAGGACCCGCTACAACGTCATGTCGTATCTCAAATACGAACCCTGCTATATCACCGATCTCACGGCCTCAAATCAAATCTCATCGACTCATCTTAAATCCCAAGTACTATCCTCATTATCCATGCATGCGTATATGAATGTACATATGCATAGTCCCATACCCACGCATATATACATATATACACATCCCAATCTGCGCACAAGAAAGTAAAGTATGCAAGTCTGTGTGTGCGTATGTGGGTATAACAACCACTCTAGGGTTTCGCAACTAACCCAAAGGTAACCCATGAACACATAAAAATAGGAATGTATGTAAGTATGTAGGTGTGTATGTGTAGTGCAACACTACCCTAGGGTTCGCAACACTAAAATAATCCAACACACCAATATCCATCCTAAACATCGTTATTAATCTCAAATAACTTATAATAATTGTTGGTGTGTATACGCATCCGTATACACCACCACGGACTGCGGGGGTGCTATACGCCATCCACCCGACTTCTCCCCGTAGATATAAGTCTACTCACCTGGTCCTCGCTCGCCGGTGCCGACGTCGACACGCGCTTGCTTGTCGTCTCGAAGCCCACATGGGGGTACCTACATATCACAACGCATCGTATCGCATTAAAATCCGACTCATGACCAAAACGACACACGAATCCCACATAAGTCAAAACCTATGGTTGTTTTCACAAATGAACCCAAAAACCCTCGACGTCGGCGTACAAACGCCAAACAATCGAGAAAACTCCCAACACACTCATTTGTATAATTACAAGCACTAATTATAATATAAAATAGCTTACAATTCCCAAAAACCCCAATTTCACTTAAAAAGTCATTTTTCCGAAAATATAGCAAGCACAAATTACCGTTTTTGTACAAAACATGATGTTTTAATAATTCTAGTGACCAAGATGATAACTTAATATCTTAATTATGCCATATAAACCACTACGTAAATTTTAAACCCACAATTTAATTCAATTTAAAAAAACCTAGTTTGCAATTTTAACCAATTTCAACCATTTTATAGCAAAAATGCGCATACAACAATCTAGCTTGGATTTGCATGATTTAAAGCATTAAATTACATTTTAAAATGTTAATGAAGTCATAAAACCCTAATTACATTTTTAATCTCACACATGCAATTAAATTCCAAAACCTAGTTTGCAAAACAAAAAACTTATTTTGGACATTTTAAATGTTACAATTTGGAAAATAGAAACTAGATTAATTTTGTATAGTATTAACATGTTAAATAGATCACACAACTATAATCTCATTTCCCAAAACCCTAACTACATTTTCACAAACCCTAATCTCATTAATTTGGACTTGCAAATTTCAAACCTAAAATTAAACCCTTTACTAACTTAATTTGAAGTAATAACAAATAATGTAACAAAAGATCAAGATTTTATACCTCACAAACTATGGATCAAACCTTGCAATCTAGCCTCTCAAATGCAAATTTTTCTCCAAGAATCATGTTAGAATGGGCTAAGGAAAAATGGGTAGAGATTGGATTTGGGTTTAGCTTTGAATTTGTGAGAGAAATGGTTGAGTTTTGATGGGTTTTGAGGAGGAAATGAGAGGAGAAATTTGGGGGGGCTGCCCAAGAGAGGCTCGGCCAGAAATTGGTGAGGGAGTGAGAGAGAGGTGTGGCTTTCAAGTCAACACAAGACCAAGTCAATAATTACCCATACTTCATTAATAAAACATTACCCCTTTTCTTTTTTTCTTTTTCTTTTGCTTTTCTCTTCAAATTCAAGTGGGGAAAAGGATGGGGGCTGCTGAATTCAGCCAAGGGGAGAAGTAAATGGGGGTGTGTGAGTGTGGGTATGGGTGTGGGGTGATGGAAAATGATAAATATAACACCCCAAACATCCATTTACACTAAAAAAAAGCCTTTTTTCTTCAATAATTTCTAAACCGTTTTGGCAACCGATTTCGTTTCAAAAACCACATGATAAAATTTTATTTAATGTTTTATGATGCACAAAATTTGTTTCAACTCATTCCAATTTGTAATTTTCCCTAATTAAATGTATTAGTGACGTCTTAAAATAATATTAAAATAATATTTTTTTCAGAAAATTTGAAATTTCACCAGTGGCTCAATAAACACCAAATACTAGCAATTACATAGCTAGAATATGTATATTTAATTTTATAATAAAGATATTTACATTTTGACTTTTTACAGAAAACCCCCTTATTTTACCGTTTTTTTCCGAAATTTCACCGAAACGATTTTCAAAACGTTACAATGTAGCCCCAAACGCGAGCGCAACGGTGGCAGAATTCCAACCGTTGCGGTAACTTTTGGAAGTTGAAAGGTCACTTGATGCTTATAAATAGGACCTTTGGTCCTTCACAGATGATTATCATCTTTAAGATTTTTATTTTCAAAAACTTCAGAGCTTTGCTCTTGCCTTCAAGAACTCCCTGAGTTAGATTTTCTTTAAAAGAAACTTTTTAGGTAAGAATTAATCTTGAATTAAATCAATTTTAATTAATAGAGCTTTGCTCTCATAGATCTTTGATCTAAAGAAAACCCCTTTGGGGTTTCACCAATAGAGCCTTGCTCTCAAGAATCTGTTTCAGGGTTTCTTAACCCATGAACAGAACCTTGCATCTTTGGCAAAACATAGATCTCTTTGATGTAAAAAATGATGAACTCTTAAGAGTTTGAATATGGATAATGAAAATTAAAAATGGAGTTTTGTATTTAATGGATTATATCATCTTTTAATAGTAACGATCTCAGAGTTCTCGGGGGATTTCTTTAAATTCCCCTTTTTAGGATTTTGACAGTCACTCCTGTTTGCAGAGCATTGCTCTCAAGGAGTTTAACTCTCTGTGTATTTTTTTATCGCTAATCTTCCTGTAATGTTTCCTCCAGGCATTATGGCGGTGCGTCTATACAGTTTGCACGAATTCATCACCTACGAGGATATCCGCGCACAGGGTCATCATCAAAACCAGGAGTTTACGGATGCCCAGTGTGCGGAGGTCATGGGTCGTCTGAACGCGCGTGTTGGTTGGCTGCTCCCCCGCCGCTCTGCTCTCTTGAAAGTCGTGTTGGGAGCAATTTGGAGGGCACTCCCGGGGTTCCACGAGGCCCTACCGCTCAATGCGCTGGATGATGCCGAAGACAAGGTGCATTCAGTGTACCTGTCGGGGCTGATCTCGAAGAAATGGAGAGATAGCCTCATCGACATCCTGCATCAAATTTTCCAGCAGACGACAATAGTTGCTGCTTACCGAAGGCTAGGTGGGCTCGCCGAGGATCTTGACACACAGGAGCGCGAGAGGTTGCGCACGAGAATAATCAGAAAGGCCAGAAGAACTCTGAATGTCTTTACTTTTGAATTCCTCAATCCGTGCCCTGGATCTGAGGTTATTCCATTGTAATGATGTTTCTCGTTTATTGCTTTTATGATTGTAAGAACTTTTTGGCGATATTAATGGAATTTTTTTTATCCCAGCTTGTCTTATTTTTCGTTTTGAGTCTTTTGCCTATGCATGAACGAGTGTGTCTCGAACGCTTGATCAAACGTAAATCGGATGCTCCTTCTGTTGCTTTCTTCTTTCTTTTATTCTCAGCATTTTGTCTTAATAAACAGGTTTGACCGATAATAGAGTAAGCATCTAGATTTCTCCAAGAGATAGCGATGGCTTAGGCTGCAGGTTCAGATCTGCCGTCTAAGACTTTTCAACTCTATGAGCCGTGAGGGTCTCATAGAGACTTTTCTCCCTACGGATCGAGAGGATCTCGTAGGTGTATTTTCTCCTTAGGAATCGTGAGGATTCCTAAGCACGTTTTCTCTTATAAGTCGTAAGGATCTTTTAAGAGAATTTTTCCCTCTTGCGAGTCGAGAGGACCCGTAAGCGGTTGTTTCTCTCCTTGTCGAAATTCGACTTTGGAGAGTGAGATTCGTGAATAGTATGCAAGAGACCGTTTTAGACCGACTTGCAGGGTCCCATTGTTCAGGAAACAAGTTTTTAATCTCTGCTGCCTGAGGCTTCATCTTGCAATTTGAGACGAATCGGGAATTTCCCGCGGAGACACTGGTTTCTCTGCGAGCCGACGCGAATCAGAAGGCTCTCATCAAGGACGCTTGTTTCCCTGAATTGAGGTATTTGCCAAGGATATTTATTTCCCTGGTGTTGAAACGAATCGAGAATTTCCCACGGAGACATTGGTTTCTCTGCGAGTCGACGCGAATCAGGAGGCTCTCATCAAGGACGCTTATTTCTCTGAATTGAGGTATTTGCCAAGGATATTTGTTTCCCTGGTGTTGAAACGAATCGAGAATTTCCCACGGAGACACTGGTTTCTCTGTGAGTCGACGCGGATCAGGAGGCTCTCATCAAGGACGCTTGTTTCCCTGAATTGAGGTATTTGCCAAGGATATTTGTTTCCCTGGTGTTGAAACGAATCGAGAATTTCCCACGGAGACACTGGTTTCTCTACGAGTCGACGCGAATCAGGAGGCTCTCATCAAGGATGCTTATTTCCCTGAATTGAGGTATTTGCCAAGGATATTTGTTTCCCTAGTGTTGAAATGAATCGAGAATTTCCCACGGAGACACTGGTTTCTTGCGAGTCGACGCGAATCAGGAGGCTCTCATCAAGGATACTTGTTTCCCTGAATTGAGGTATTTGCCAAGGATATTTGTTTCCCTGGTGTTGAAACGAATCGAGAATTTCCCGCGGAGACACTGGTTTCTCTGCGAGTCGACGCGAATCAGGAGGCTCTCATCAAGGATGCTTATTTCCCTGAATTGAGGTATTTGCCAAGGATATTTGTTTTCCTGGTGTTGAAACGAATCGAGAATTTCCCACGGAGACACTGGTTTCTCTGCGAGTCGACGCGAATCAGGAGGCTCTCATCAAGGACGCTTGTTTCCCTGAATTGAGGTATTTGCCAAGGATATTTGTTTCCCTGGTGTTGAAACGAATCAAGAATTTCCCACGGAGACACTGGTTTCTCTGCGAGTCGACGCGAATCAGGAGGCTCTCATCAAGGACGCTTGTTTCCCTGAATTGAGGTATTTGCCTAGGATATTTGTTTCCCTGGTGTTGAAACGAATCGAGAATTTCCTGCAGAGATACTGGTTTCTCTGCGAGCCGACGCGAATCAGGAGGCTCTCATCAAGGACGCTTGTTTCCTTGAATTGAGGTATTTGCCAAGGATATTTGTTTCCCTGGTGTTGAAACGAATCGAGAATTTCCCGCGGAGACACTGTTTTCTCTGCGAGTCGATGCGAATCAGGATTTTCTTCTTCAAGGACGCTTGTTTCCTCGAGTCGAAGGATTTGCCGAAGACACTGGTTTCTTCGGGGTTGGGATGAACCATCGAGATTTGGCTTTGTTTTCTGGCGGAGCCTGTTGGGAAAGTATGGTTCCCTCTTTGTTTGCGCCCTTGGATTGTATACAGGGATCGATGTGATCTCAACTGTAGGGCCAAAGTTTTATCATTTTTTTTATTTTATTTCCGCGATACTCTATCATTTCAGCTTTTATATCGCGAAGGTCGCGATTGCCTAATCATTTCGGCTATTTTTCGTGGTGCCCAATCATTTCAGCTATTTATTTTATTTTCACTCGCTGCTTTTTATTGCGAGTTGCCCAATCATTTCGGCTATTTTGTATGCATACGTTTTTACTTGCCGCTTTTTATTGCAAGTTGCCCTATCATTTTGGCTATTTCGTATGCATGTGCGGCCTACCGGCTTTTCACCGTAAACCTGAAATTAGATACCGATTTCGGCATTAGCACCGCTACAACTGGGATATTTCCAGGAGCGAATCATCATTTGCCTCCGTCGATGTCGAACAAAGGTGGCTTAGCGAACAGGGTTAAGATCCTGTCGACTAAGGTTTTTGACGTCATGAGCCGTAAGGGTCTCACAATGGTATTTCTCCCTACAAGTCGTGAGGATCTTGTAGGTATATTTTCTCGTTTGGAATCATGAGGATTCCTAAGTGTATGTTCTTCTGTAAGTCGTAAGGATCCTACAAGAGGGTTTTCTCCTTGTAAGTCGAGAGGACCTACAAGAGGGTTTTCTCCTTGTAAGTCGAGAGGACCTACAAGGGTCGTTCATCATATGAACATATCCCTAGTCACGGATGAGACTTCGTTAAGGAAATGTTTATTCGCGCCCGTGGATTGTATACAAGAGCCAGTACTGGACCACTTGTAGGGCAATATTGGAAGTTGTGGGGGTTGCTTAAGCACAGGTTTAGGTCTCTGTAACTTAAGACTTTCAAATCTTATGAGCCGTGAGGGTCCCATAAGAGAGTTCTCCTTACGAGTCGTGAGGATCTCGCAAGTGTATTTTCTCCTTAGGAATCGTGGGGATCCCTAAGTGTGCTGCTCCCTTGTGAGTCGTAAGGATCTCACGCGGGTGGTTTCTCCTTACAAAGTCGAGGGGACCCTGTAAGTGTCTTTTAACGAGGTTGCGCCCTTTCAGGTTTTCACAAACACTCGCCGGTAGTCCTGCTGTTTTTACTCACGGAGCCCTTTCGGGTTTTCATCCGTGCCTATTTTGCTTATGGACATACCGTTTTTTTTAATTCTTTTTATTTTTATATATATTTTTTTACGAGGTCGCGCCCTTTCGGGTTTTCACGAACACTTGCCGGTAGCCTTGCTGTTTTTACTCACGGAGCCCTTTCAGGTTTTCATCCGTGCCATTTTTTGCTTATGGACATACCGTTTTTATATATATTTTTTTATTTTATATATTTTTTATTCTTCTCGTTAGCCTAAAGATACTGCGGTAGTAGTTCAAGGACGTTTCGGTTCATCATTAGTTTAGGGACGTTTCGGTCCGTCATTAGTTTAGGGACGTTTCGGTCCGTCATTAGTTTAGGGACGTTTCGGTCCGTCATTAGTTTAGGGACGTTTCGGTCCGTTAAAGAGAGGGCTGGCTACTACTTATAAAGCTTGAGCTTAGGAAGATAGCGAGCGGACATAGTCGTCGTCATTTATCATTGACCTAGGCTGTGGCTCATTAAGCGTAGTATTTCTTTAGGAAGCGGCCGTTTATTAGCCTGAAAGGCCTTTCACCGTGCATATCCATAAGTAGATAGGCTCCACCTTGGTTGACCTTGTCTATGATGTACGGGCCTTCATAGTTTGGCTCGAACTTTCCCCGCTTGGCGCGATTGGGGATCATAGGCCTTTTGACCACTAGCACGAGTTCGCCTTGGCGGAATATCCTTGGTTGGGTCAATCTCTCGTATGAGCGCGTCATCTTCGCTTTATAAGCTTCCAGATTTTGTTGCGCTATGAGCCGGGTCTCATCAAGGGCATCAAGCTCCTCAAGCCGAAGGTGAGCATTTTCTTCATCTGTTAGCTCGTAGTGGACTGCCACTCGTAGAGAGGGTAGCTCTATCTCGAGGGGGAGTACTGCTTCTGTACCGAATACCAACGCATATGGCGTCGTGTTTGTGGCTGTCTTGAACGTAGTTCGATACGCCCAAAGAGCCTCTTGCAGTCTCTCATGCCAGTCCTTCTTATTTCGGGACACCATTTTCTTCATGATCTTTGTCAAGGTCTTGTTGAAGGCCTCAGCTAGACCGTTAGCTCGCGGATTATAAACTGAGGAATATCTCCAGTCTATATTGTGTTGTTGCGCGAAGCGACTAATCTTGTGGCTTCTGTAAGCTGGCCCGTTATCGGAGATAATCCGGCGCGGAGTTCCAAACCGATATAGGACGTGCGTTTTGAAGAAATGGAGGATATTCTCCGTCTTAACTTCCCTCAGCGGTACTGCCTCTGCCCATTTGGAGAAGTAGTCAGTTGTCGCCAGGATGAAACGATGTCCTCTAGACGATGCTGGTTCGATGGGGCCGACTATGTCAGTTCCCCACATTTCGAACGGCCAGCTAGCCACCATTGGATGTAGTGGATTTGGATGCTGGTGGATGAAGTCCCTATGAATTTGGCATGAGTGGCATTGCTTCGCATATTCGAGGCAGTCCTGGATCATCGTGGGCCAGTAGTAGCCCATCCGTTTGATCTTCAACTTCATCTTTAGGCCCGCTTGGTGAGAACCGCAGAGTCCGTCATGAACTTCCTGGACAACTCTTTTCGCTTCGTCAGGTCCCAGGCATCTCAACTACAAAGAATCAAACGACCTCTTGTACAGAGTATCATTGACGAAGGCGAAAGACAGAGCTCGTTTCATAAGCTGATGTCTTGAGGACGCATCTTCGGGCATTCGGCGGTATTTGAAGTAG
Organism: Agapanthus africanus; assembly: GCA_030015575.1. Lineage (NCBI taxonomy): Eukaryota > Viridiplantae > Streptophyta > Magnoliopsida > Asparagales > Amaryllidaceae > Agapanthus > Agapanthus africanus. The sequence continues at coordinate 75,482,899 of JASDDO010000026.1, forward strand.
TCTATAAAGACTTCTCTCCAATCCTCGGTATTTTCCCGATCTTTTATTTGCAGGGTCGTCTGCTCAGTCGCTATCTTCTCTTCGGGTGATTCCGTAGATATTTCTGCTGGGGCAAGCACCCGACGGCTTTGTACCACGATTCTTACGTTATCGAGGTTCTCATCGGCCAGTTCCTTGGCGAGCTTGGCCAACCCGTCCGCTTTGCTGTTTTCCGCGCGCGGTATGTTTTCCAAAGTATAGGAAGGGATTTGGGTCAACAGTTGCTGCACCTTTTCGCCGTATTTCACCAACTCGGGTTTGCACGTTTGGTAGTCGCCGTTTACCTGACTAACGACCAGCTGGGAGTCTCCGTATATGAGGAGGTTTTCAATTCCCATGTCGATGGTGATCTCGAGGCCTGCTATCAAAGCTTCGTATTCGGCTTCATTGTTTGTCCTTGGCTCTGTTAGGGAGAAGGCAAAACGCATTATCCCTCCTTGTGGAGTTACAAAGATGAGTCCTACCCCCGATTTGATTATAGGGGTACTTTGTTTGCGCTTCTTCATGGAAGATGCTCCATCAAAATAAAGTTCCCATCGGGTATCACCACCGTCGATCGCATCAAACGCATGTTCGTCTGGAAGATCGCAATTCAGAGGAGAATCGGCGGGTATCGGATGCTCAAGGAAGTCAGCGATGGCCTGGCCTTTCACTGCCTTGAGAGGTTGATATGTTATCGAGAACTCCATCAAGAGCAGGGCCCATTTAGCGAGTCGTCCCGTCAATATGGCCTTCGACATTAAATATTTAAGAGGGTCCACCTTCGAAATGAGACGGACTTCATGTGCCAATGCATAATGTCTGAGCTTTGTTATCGCAAAGATCAACACCAAGCAATGTTTTTCAATGGGGGAGTAGTTGCTTTCTGCCCCCAGTAGAACTCGACTCAAATAGTAGAGCGCTCTTTCTTTCCCTTGGTCGTTTTCTTGTGCCCATAATGCGCCTAAGGAGCCTTCGAGGGCGGTTGTATAAAGAATGAGGGGCTTTCCCTTGACCGGAGCAGCCAACACCGGCGGGTTCTGCAGGTATTGTTTGATCTCGTCTAGCGCGCTTTGGCATTTTTGGTCCCAGACGAACGGGGTTCCCTTCTTCATCAGGTGGCTGTAAGGGCGGCACTTGCCTGAAAGGTTGGCTATAAATCGCCGTATATACGCGAGCTTCTCTTGGAGAGACCACAGCTGTTTGAGAGTCCTTGGCGGAGGCATTTCCATGATCGCCTTGATCTTTGATGGATCTATCTCAATACCTCGGTGTCGGACGATGAATCCCAGGAATTTGCCCGAGGAAACTCCGAATGCGCACTTGAGAGGGTTCATCTTCAAGTTGTATTGCCGAAGGCGTTGAAATACGGTTTTCAGATGCTCGAGATGTTCCTCGTATGATTTTCTTTTAACCACGAGATTGTCGATATAGCATTCGACGATTTCGTGTATAAGGTCATCGAAGATCTTCGTCATGGCCCTTTGGTAGGTGGCACCGCATTCTTTAAACCGAAGGGCATCACCTTGTAGCAGAATATACCCAAAAGAGTCCTGAAGGCGGTGTGCTTCTGGTCTTCAGGATGCATCTTTATCTGATTATACCCTGACGAGCCGTCCATAAAGGAGAAAACTTCATGAGTGGACGTATTGTCTATCATCATTTCGGTGACTGGCACTGGGAAATCGTCTTTCGGGCAGGCTTTATTGAGATCCCGGAAGTCCACGCATATGCGCACTGTCCCATTTTTCTTCATCACCGGGACGATGTTGGCGATCCATTCAGGGTATTGAACTTCCTGGATGAAGCCAGAGTCGATCAGCTTCTTGACCTCGGCATTGATACTCATCTTAAGCTCGAGCCGCATTCTTCTCGGCGCCTGTTTGACCGGCTTGACGTCTGAGGATATTGCCAACCTATGCACAGCAATTTCTGGATCTAATCCTGGAATTTTGGAATAGTTCCATGCGAAGCAATTTTTGTGCTGCATAAGCAGGTCTCTTAATGAAGCCACCTTCTCTTCAGACAGTAGCTCACTAACAAATGTCGGTCGCGGATCGTTCGCCATTCCCAACTCAATTTTCTTGAGGTTATCTGCAGTGGTATGGATTCCATCTTCCAGCTCTTTTGGCGCTGGTGGAAATTCTGAGATTACCTCGTCGTTGCTGTTTTTGAAGCACCAGGGAAGGTCATCCATGTTCTCGGGCTCTTCTTTTGACATTGTTATCATGTGACAAGTACGAATTCGCTTCCAATCCCAATGTGGAACTGGTTCTTCTTCCGTGGCCTTGGGTTCGTGCTTCTGTGGCGGCGCTACCCTCCAGTTGTCGGACAGAGCGAACATGCCAAGCTGATACCGATCTTCGACCCAATTCTTGAAGGTGAAGCAGTCTTCGAGAGGATGCCCTACCACTCGGTGATAAAAGCAATAGTCTGGGTGTGAGACCTCGCCCGCTTGTTCGGGGTGTTTAGACTCCGGCAGTGTAAGCATATGATGTTTTAGAGCGAGGTCAAGTATTTTCTTTGTTTTTTCCCAAGGAAAAGAGTATGCTAGACCCATTTTTCTCACGAGGGATAGATCGGAACCGCTTGGTTCCCTCTTGCGTGGCCTTTTAACCCCGCTTCGTTGTTGTTGAGCGCCTTTTTCGCGTTTCGACTTGTTTCCGCCTCCGCGTCGAGCCTTCTTTATAACAGGTTGACAGGGAGCGGCATTTTCATCTTTCACAGCCTGTTGGAGGAGGCGTTGCATTTTGGCTTTCTCATAAATGGCCATCTCATGGTTGTGGTCGTCTCGGACTTTTTGACCAGCTTCCCTTATAAATTTGTCCATTTGTTCTTCGAACGATGAACTGGGCACTTTTGCATCTGGAACTTTCACTGGTTCAGGATTAGCGTCCTCCCATTGAGCATCCGCTTCTTCATCGAAGTCATATACGATGTAGCAACCGTGTAGTAGCTCTCGTTTCTTTGACCGGATGTATCCAAGCCCTTTCGTCTCCATTCTTCCATTCGGCAGTTTGTGTTGAGTCTCGGGGACGTTCCAGACTTTGTCATAGAACTTGGCTTTTCGAACGGTCTGCTTGAAGGATATCCCCTGGCGCTTTAGCAGCCTCTTTAGGCCTTCTGTATAATATCTGGGGAGACGGATGGGTTGAAACTTATCAAGCGTAGGATCCGCGCCATGCCAGATTTCTTTCTCCACTCTGGTTTCTTCAGAGCGGTAGAATAGAATTTCTTTTTCGCCTTCTCGCCTGGGAGGGATATAGAACGTTTGCAGCTCTTCTACATTGTAAATATCAAGTGCATCCAGTTCTTTACGGTGTTTAAGCGGCACCATGGCGACTTGTAGACTTTGCTTTTCGTCAGCGGACGTTTGTATTGAAGGTCGAGCAGGGAATACAGCATGGACCTCATCTTCTGAGTCGCTACCAAAGATCAACGTAGGAGTAGATGGTCCTGGCTTGTTGTGTCGAGACGGCCCAGAGTAAACTATCTCCTCTTCCTCCTCGGTATCACTCCCGAAAACAGGGATGGTGGCGTTAGCTTTGTTCTCCGGCTTGTGACACCTTTCCGTGTCTTCGAAATTCGGTAAGAAGTATTTGGCATCTTCATATTTGGGGACTTCGTTCACGGAAAACGGATTCAGTTCTCCCGCCACGGTATACTCGAGACCATCCTTAGCGTATTTCATACACTGATATTGTGTAGAAGGGATGACGTTGTACTCGTGTAACCACGGTCGGCCGAGCAAAGCGTTGTAGCATGTCTTGGCGTCTATGACGTGGAACTTAATGTCCATGATCAGTAGCCCGAAGCGTAGTGTCAGTATCACAGACCCAAGGGTTCTTGATGACTGGGAGTCGAACCCGGAGATGGTGATCTTGTCACGAGCAAGGTGCTGGACGCTCATGCAGATTTTTTTTAACACCCGCACATTGAGGAGATTAACGGAGGACCTATTGTCGATCAGGATTTTGCTTATCTTTATATTGTGACAGTATCCTGAGACATAAAGGGGGCGATTCTGTTCGCACGTCCCAAGGAGAAGGTCTTCATCACCAAAAGCGACATCGGCCGTGTGCACTTCCTCCAGTTCATCCTTCATCTTTTCTTCAGCTAGGAAAGCTTGGAATTGTTCCGGATCCTGTAATGCCTTGATTAATGAATCTCTCGCCTCCTTTGATAGCAAAAGGGCGTCAAGAATGCTGAGCTGTGAGGGTAGCTTCCTCAGATGCGCTAAGACGTTGTAATCCACCTTATTTCTCTTCGGCGGGTCTTTGGCACTTAGCTCCTCCAACACTTGGTCATCTAAGACGATATCTTCATAGACCTTTTCTTTCCCTTTATCCTTTCTGTTCGAGGGTCCAAGATTCTTTTCAGGCAACGTCCGATTACACAGCCGGATATTTTCGCAAACCTTCGGCTCTTCTTCATTTCCCGAAGTGGACTCTTTAAAGAGAGGGGCAAGTTCCAGCTCCTCATCAGAATCGCTCCCGAATGTAGGCACTTGTGACCCGCCGGTGTTAACCATGCGACAATCGCCGGTAGTTCCGTTAAACCCTTCGGTCTTATTTTTTCGCTCCCGACGAGTTTTACGTTTCTCCCGCTTAAAATGTTGTCGATGAGCAACATATCCTTGCCACCATCTATCGAAAGCTATGCGCTCTTGAGTGGGGTGTGAAACCTTCTGATGATATAAGCAATAGGAGGGGTGCATTTCCATTTCACCAGTAATTTTTCCTTCGGAGGATGGTAGCTTCATGCCCATTGACATGGCCTTAGCAAACCTTTCCCTCATCTTGAATTTGCTTTTGTCGGTAGTGGGGGTATTTTGCTCTAGCGGGAGCGTCTTAGCTCTTTCATCCAGCCGCTGGCGCTTGGCCCTATCAAATATGACCGCCCCGCGTTCTCGATCAGCTTTACTTTTCAACCGAGCTTCATTAACGAATGCGTCAATTACTTCATCTGATGGCCCTAAAATTTTTGGTTCAGGATCTGCCCCCAGCTTTTCAGTGCAAGGAGTCTCCTCATCATCCATGAACGAATGGGAAATCATATGACAGCTCGCCACATATTCTTCAGATTCATCAGATGAACTTTCTCCCTCATCTTCCTCTTGAAAGACATGATTGAGGAACTCTTGGAATGTAATGGGAGTCCGTGCCTTCTGGTTGTATTCCTCCAGCGTGTCAATTTGTTTTTGCAAGTCCGTGCGCTTGTCGCCGGGCTTCACGGGCTTCATTGATTTCTTCTTCTTCTTCTTCTTCTTCGAAGATTTTGACGGCTGGTTGTGAGTGCTTGGGCCACCACCATCGGTCTTTGGAGTTGGACGTGGCTTCAACATCCCTTCAATGACTTGCGGTTCCAACGGGTTCTTCCACTTGATCGCTGGGCATGCCTAAAGGTCGTTCAGCATTCTTTTTGTCTTAGCTGATAATACAACCTCCCAAGGAGCTTCTTCAACGACAGAGCATGTTGCCCCCGGTGTATTCATCCTCTTAGAGGTGTGGGGCTACGGGGGATTCACCTTCCATTTGTCAGATAATGCGAACTTGCCCTGTCGGTACTGGTCTTCAAGCTAATTTTTGAAGACGTAGCAATCTTCGATCGGATGACCCAGTACTCGATGATAAGGACAGTAGTTGGGCTCATTGACATCATTTGGTTGCGACGGACGTTTTGGATCCGGCAGATTTATGAGTCGGTTGCGCAACGCCAGCTTGAATAACCTTCTCGTTTTATCACGGGTAAAAGAGTAAGAACGTCCTAGCCTCTCCTCAAGGGCTACGTACGGGCACATATTATTTTGACGAACAACCGGCTTCGAGTTGCTCGGTTGTTGTTGAGCATTAGCGACAACGATCGCTTTTCCCTTCCCCTTGTCATTTCGGGAGTCCGGCTTTGGAAGAGAGGGTTTATGGCCCATCTGATCCATTTGCGCTAGCTTGTCAATCAATGCCTGGAAGGTAGTCGGCTTGAAAAACATCATAAATTATGAGATGGTTGCTTGCGGATCAAGGGTTCCCACGAACATACCCACTGCGGGAGCTTCTTCAATGCGCTGCTCGCACTTCAACCATAAGTTCCGCCACCGTATAGCATATTGAACCCATGTCTCGCCTGGCTGTACCCTGGCGTTAATCAGTGCCGTCATCGGGGTGCGTTCACTGGCGCTTGCAAAACGCTGGGTAAACAACAGCTCCATTTCCGCGAAGGTCTTGATAGAGTCGTTCGGGAGCTCAGAGTACCACTCGAACGCTGTATCTGATAAGCTTCCAACAAACCGGCGGAGCAACAGCTTGTCATCACCGCCGGTGTTGCCGCAGAGTGCCCTGAACTGGGCAACATGCTGGTGAGGATTGCCCGTCCCCTTATAGACATGGAACTTGGGAATTGTGTAACCGGGCAGGTACTTGATTTGGTCGTACCAACTTGGATATGGCCGCCCCGTTTTTATGACCTGGCCAGCTGCTTCAGTCGCATGATGAACCCGTATTTGTTGGGCTATGTACTCGTCCAAATCAGCTTTGGAGATTGTATCCTCCTTAGCTGTTGATAGGGCCGGCGGAGGATTTAACGTCTCTCCCCTATCGTCTTCAAGGACGATCGGGGGATTTTCGGCCGGAGGATCTTGTTGGATCATCATGCCCACCATGTCTTGGAATAGGAGGCCCATACGCTTTATGTTGGTTGCTTGTTCAGCAGCCTCTTTGTCCTTCTTCTCCAATATTCGACGAAGGAATTCAACGTCGGTTTCTTCCTCCTGGCGTTCATCCGAGGACGTTTCAGGGTTTTCTTTTCGCCCACTAAGTGCGGCCATAGCGTTCATCATCTCTTGGATCTTCTGCTGCTGCTCCTGCGCTTTGGTCACTGATCGCGTAAGCGGTCGATGACCCGTAGATATGCGACTGTCCTCTTTACCAGACGCCACGTAGACGGTATGAACTACAATGCCCCCTGACTTAGGGCGTTTGGGTTCACCACCTTTGATATTCGTTGTTGGCGTAGGGACCTTTTCTGGCCTTCCTCTCTTATGGGTCGTAGAAGTTGAGGGGGCCGTTGCTTTGGGCACCCAAGCGGTCGTCGCCTTTCGTTGCATGACCGGAGGATTTTCTTCTTCCCGACCTTTCGACTTCTTCTGTTGGCAAGAGAACTTAGGATCAATCACAGATTCTCGAACTCGTCGCCATGTCTTGTAGATCTTGGAGGACAGCGATCGAGGAGACTGCTCTGGCTTTTCTGCTTCCACAGCAGTCTCTACTGGTGGAGGAAATCTTTTGAGAACCACAGTCGATGAGTTTCTGCGTACTCTATTCAGTAGCTCGAAGCTGTTCCCGGTGGGAACAGCAGCGTTAACTTCCACCGTTGGAGCTGGTGGAGTCATCCCAGAAGGGGAGTTTCCCCCGGTCTTCCTTACCCGGCGCCAGTGGCATCGTCGGGCGCGATGAGTCATCGGTATCGGTTCAGAGACAGAAACAGTTTCTTCTTGCCCCCTGTTCAGGTGTGGGGCTGTTGCCGGCGTCAGCCTATTGAAGACTAATGTCTTTTGAGCAGCAGGAACAGGAGTGGGAGTTGGGATGGTCAATCTTGTAAAGACCGATCTCTTAGCAGGAGAAGCTGCCGTGATGACTTCAGGAGCAGGTTTGGCTATCCTTTTTGGAATGACCTTTTCTGGGACTGCAAGCTTCATTGTGGTCCCGCAGGAGTTTTGGCCCAGTCTGGAGAAGACCGAGGCACTGGTGTTGGGCGACCCGTTGAGAGGGGCCGCAGTAGCTGAAAGTCGATCGAAGACCGACTTCTTAGGAGCTTCTTGTATGGGCACGGGGGTGCTGAAGCTTGTTGGCGGAAGCATACTTCCAAAAAACAACCCCGTGGTGGCTTGAGTAATCTGCTCCACGGGCATGGTGAACAAAGAGGCCGCTTGGGGTCCGTAGGTTATGCCCCCAGTTGAGGCCGGACGCGAGCTGCAGCTGCAGTTGGAGCACTTCGAACAGGTAGAGGCCATCGATGCTTAATTTCTGCGCCAGGCAAAGGACCAAATCTTAGTAACTTAATATCCGAAGGCAACCATTAACAAACCGCGATTTGTTCGCGAATACGACACACGAAGTGTGGAGTGGAAAGAGAAAAAGGTCCCACCGGGCGTGCCAGGATCTGTTCCCCTTCGAAAGACGGCGCACAGGACTGCGAGGTCCTGACGCTGAGGTTCGGGGCAGATGCTATTTGGTTTTATCCGTCTACCTCTCCGAAGATGCCAAGTTGATTTATGGCACCGTGTATCGGAGGTTTAGACGGATGCGACCGATGTAGCAGACTTCGTCAGATTCCCCCTCGTTTGAGGGGTTTTTGATTGTGGGGACGCTCTTCCCTGCAGGCGCAAGCCCCTGCAGTTAATTACGTTACCGCATCGCGGTAACAACTTTCTCCTTCTCCAGAATTTCACTTCATGTCGTGTGTGTTTGTTTTGTTTGTGGATGCCCGTGGATTGTATACGGAGACTAAGTAATGCCGTCGCCCGTAGGGCGTGGATTATTCCAAATCCGTATTTTCTTAGATTTGGGTTTGGGGTTTTGGTTTAAGGATACGTTAGCCGTATTTGAGGCTAAGATCAACTTAAACGTTTGTTAAGGATACGTTAGTCCAGTTTGAAACTAAGATCAACTTAACGGGATCGTTTAGATCCGACAAAAGAGCGTTTGGGCTCTATTGTTCCAGTTTAGGGACGTAGCGGTCCATCGCCAGTTTAAGGACATTTCGGTCCGTTGCCAGTTTAGGGACATGGGGGTCCATATTTAGTTTAAGGACGCTTAAGTCCGTGGGTTTAAGGACCCCACAGTCCGTGTTTTAGTTTAAGGACGCATAAGTCCGCGGGGTTTAAGGACCCCACAATCCGTCTTTTAGTTTAAGGACGCATAAGTCCGCGGGTTTAAGGATCCCACAATCCGTGTTTTAGTTTAAGGACGCTTAAGTCCATGAGTTTAAGGACCCCACAGTCCGTGTTTATATGTGGTTATCGGGACCCGTCACCTCTCTGACGTCGTTGAAGGATTACAACGATAGGAGTCAAAGGAGTTCGGAGATGTACCCTCGAACCGGTCGTAAATTGATTTAAGAGAGCAGCTGTGCTCAGTCAATTTAATTTGAGGACTTACAGCCATGATTGGGCTAAGTCCAGTTGAAAAATATTCAACGCTTTTATTTGTTTTTGGTCTATTAGACCTGTGCTAAGGCTTTGCCCATGTTTAAATAATGTATTGTATTACTTTTTATTTTTGTTTGGGCTCTGCCCATAAAGGATGCAGAGCATCAATTTGTTTTGGGCTCTTCCCATTTATAAATGATGCAGAGCATCAATTTTACTTGGGCTCTGCCCTTTTATAAAAGATGCAGAGCATCAATTTTACCTGGGCTCTGCCCATTTATTGCTTTGCAATTTATTTTGGCCTACCAGGTCTTTTTGATTTGGGCCTGGCCCTTTAGCAAAAGAAATGTGTTGCATTTGTCAGGCGCTTTGCGTCAATCAAAGAGCGCAAGCGCTTGTGGTGATGATACGTGTCATGCAAGCGCAGTGCGCTGCGCTTGCGCTACTGACACGTGGCGCGCTGTGGTGAGTTGCCCCAGTTTCAAAGAGCAAGACTCTATTTCAAATGCGCATAGCGCAAATGGTTCAGATGCTGACACGTGGCGCTCTCTGGTGGCTTGCGCCAACACAAGAGCGCAACAGCGCAATTTTGCAAGTGCAAGGCGCTATTAACTTAAGAATCTTTTAGATTCCAGAACCAATGGTTCATAAAAGAAGTGCAAAGCACTGTTTGATTTCTTGATCCAATTTAGATCAAAGAAAACAAATGTTTCTTATTTTTCTTGATCACTGAGAACCCATGGTTCATAAGTGCAAAGCACTATTATTTTTTTTGTTTTTTATTGAAGATCATTGATCTTGTTCTTAGATCAATGATCTATTAGAAGAAATTCTTCTATCTAAAAGGTCTTTTACCTTTTTCTTCTTGAAATTTTTTCAGAGTTCTCTCCGTTTGAAGTTTTTGATTTCTCACAAAATGTTGATGATTTTGATTTGGGGTCTAGGGGCCTTTATATAGTGCCCATAAATTTGTTGAAGAGATCCTTCTCTGAGTGATTTGGGGAATTTTCCCTACCGTTGGATCTTTGATCCAAGAGCTTCTGTTTTACAGAAGGCAATCTTCTTGTTTTAACAAGAACAGAAAAATCTTACTCGAATTTAATTCTGTTTGGCGCAAATGCCCCAGCACGTGACACGTGTCAAGCAGCGCAACTGCGCTGACACGTGTCGCGCAGCGCATAGCGCAAGCGCAACTGCGCTGACACGTGTCGCGCACCGCGCTAGCGCATCTGCGCTGACACGTGTCGCGCAATGCAGCGCGGCGCTTGTGCAACTGAAGCGTTGCTTCCTTTGATTTTGTTTTAAATAGAGCTTTGCTCTGATTGGACGCGCTGCCTTGGATGCTGCGCTCTCTGCGCTGGCGTGCCTGATTCTGACACGTGGCGCCCTGTGCGTAGCGCAGAGGATCTGAAGCGTTGCTTCATTATTAAAGTTTAAATTTTCAAAGAAGAGCTTTGCTCTGATTGGGGGAAGATGAAGCGTTGCTTCATCTCCCGCCTTGGAATTTGAACAGAGCTTTGCTCTGATTGGGGTAAACACCAACCTAAAGATGAAAGCAGTACTGTGCAAATACAAATGTTTACCATAAACAAAAGGAAAATGCGCACGCAAAGAAACTGCAAAATGGATTTTCTATTCACAAAAAATCAGAAGTCTTTACAGTGGTATTTTTGGCTCCCCGGCCTAACAAAAATGCCCGGAGGCCTACAAAATTTTAGCGCAAAGAAAATGAAGAGGCGGGGAAGTTCAGGCCTAAGGGATGGGGCGAACCCCAATGAGCTGATCATCCGCTACGGCCACCGGGGCGGCATCTTCAGGGTCGTCACCTATGACGGGAGCCTCGGCACTGGGAGCTGGGGCGACCGACTTGTCCCCCACGCTCCCACCGGGGGCCTCTTCCCCCGTGACGCTTCCAGGGACGTTCCCCCGTGCGTCTTCTTCACGAGGGTACTCCTCCCGGAGCTTGCCGTCAGGGAACTTCGGCATCTGGGCCTTAACGGCGTCGATGGCGTTGTGCCAAATAACGCTAGCGGCTGCAGCAAGGTTGGCGTAGAACAGGTCCGACTCCTTGTAGCTCTCCACTGCCTTCGATGCCAGAAGTTCGGCCTTTGACGCCCGGAGCTCGGCACGCCTCATCCTCTCCTTCGCCGTCTCATTCTCCTTTTGGAGGGTGCTCTCCGTCTTCTTTAAAGTGGCGACAAGCACTTAGGAGTCTTCCATCTAGGCCTTGGCGGCTCGGGCAGCCTCCCGGCACCTGGCGACCTCTCGATTCGCGCCCGCCACCCGGTCTTCAAGGGCGGAGACCCTCTCCCTCGCCTCCTCCAGCTCCCGCCTCGAGCTCTCTTCTCGTGAAGAGAACTCGCCAGCGGCTTGCATCACCGGGGCTATCTCTTCGTACTCCATGTTGACGACGAGGGCGACGTGCCGGAGGACCTGAAGAAAAGAAAGAGGGTTAAAAGGGAAAGGAAAGCACCCAATCAAGCGAACAATAATGATGAATGAAGAACTGAGTCGGGTGAGAACACTAACCTGCACGGCCTTTTGGGCTATGGCCGCCATTTGGGCACAGAGGGTCCCCCGAGGGATTCTGCCCCGGCCGACCTCTCCATCTCCGAAAGCAAGCTGTCGGCGACGGAAAGCCCCGAGGGCACCTCGAAGCGAAGTTCCATGTTCCCCGCCGAAAGATGCGGACGAAGACGCGATAAACGTCTCGCCTGAATTTTGGGGCAGATGGTAATTGGTGCTATCCGTCCACCTCTCCGAAGATGCCAAGTTGATTTATGGCACCATGCATCGAAGGTTTAAACGGATGTGGCCGATGTAGCAGACTTCTTCAGATTCCCCCTCGTTTGAAGGGTTTTTGATTGTGGGGACGCTCTTCCCTGTAGGCGCAAGCCCTTGCAGTTAATTACACTACCGCATCGCGGTAACAACTTTCTCCTTCTCTAGATGGTCACTTCGTGTCGTGTGTGCGTGCTTTGTTTTTGGTTGCCCGTGGATTGTATACGGAGACTAATTTATGTTGTCGCCCGTAGGGCGTGGTTTAGTCCAAATCCGTATCTTCTTAGATTTGGGTTTGGGGATTTGGTTTAAGGATACGTTAGCCTCATTTAAGACTAAGATCAACTTAAACTTTAGTTAAGGATACGTTAGTCTAATTTTAGATTAAGATCAACTTAACGGGATCGTTTAGATCCAACAAAAGAGCATTTGAACTCTATTGTTTAGTTTAGAGATATTGCGGTCGATTACCAGTTTAAGGACATGGTGCTCCAATGTTAGTTTAGGGACATCTCGGTCCAGGTTAAGGACATCGTAGTCCGTGGGTTTAAAGGGACCCTACAGTCCGAGGTTAGGGACATCGTAGTCCATGAGTTTAAAGACCCCACAGTCCGTACTTTAAATACATCGTAGTCTATGAAGTTTAAGGACATCGTAGTCCATGAGTTTAAGGACCCTACAGTCTTTGAAATGTGTGGTTGTCGGGACCCGTCACCTCTCTGAAGACGATGAAGGATTACAACGACAGATATCAGAGGAGTAAAGAGATGTACCCTTGAACCGGTGTGAGTTGGTTGAAAGATCTGTAATCCAGTTTGAGACTAAGATCTGTTAAATATTCGTGAGCAGATGGGCTCAGTTCAATATAAGTTAAGAACTTATGGCCAAATTGGGCTAAGTCCAATAAGATTAAAATGTTTAACATTTTATTGTTCTGGGCTGTTGAGCCTTTATTTGGGCTTGGCCCTTTTAATAATGCTGAGCATTGGATCCTGACATTTTTTTTTGTCTTGTATTGAATGCATAGCATTCATCAGAACAATGTGTGTTCTGACAGCGCGCCACATGGCACGCCAGGCGCTTTGCGCCAATTAAAGAGCGCATTGCGCTTTTTCCAAGTAGCGCACACAAAAAGGACACGTGTCGCGCTTGGCGCTAAGCACCAGATGATGGACGCATTGCGCCAGTTTATGAGCGCATTGCGCTTTCAATTTATGAGCGCGTTGCGCTAGTTTAGTGGCGCATAAGTGAGTGCCACGTGGCGTGCTTGGCGCTGAGCGTCAGCCCATGAGCGCAGTGCGCTGTTTCAGAAGCGCAAAGCGCAAATCGTATACGTGGTTGACACGTGGCACGTTTTGGCACTGAGCGCCTGTCCAAGGAGCGCAGAAGCGCAGTTCAAGAGTACAAGGCACTTTTCATGAGCGCAAAGCGCAATTGATCAGTTTTTATGATCTGTGAACAAATTTATGTTCTTTTTAAAGGAGGCTTTGCCTCAAGTTTCAAGAACAACAGTTCTTATTTTTGAAAGGGCTTTGCCTTTATAGATTAATGATCTGTGTGAAGAATATGTTCTTCTTTATTATGTGATGAGATCTTTTGATCTCTTTTATGAAAGACCTTGGTCTTTATAGATCTATGATCTTTTAAGAAGATAATTCTTCTGTTTTAATGAGATGATTTCATCTCTTTGTTCAAGAATCATTCTTTTTACCTTGAAGAAATGATCTTATTTAAAGAGCTTGCTCTCTTTCTTTTGAGTTTTCTTAAAGTTTGTAGGGGGGTTTCTCTATATCAGACTTGAAGTCTTAGGGCCTTTATATATGGCAAATTGATTTGTTAAATCGGTTAAAGAGATCTTTCTCTGATTGATTTGGGGATGTTTCCCCACCGTTGGATCTTTGATCTTAAGGTTTTTGTTTTACAGAAGGCAATCTTCTTGTTTTGAAAAATCTTTACATGACAGAATTTTAATTCTGATCAATTAATGATTTATCATTATTATTAGATCTTTTGATCTAATGTGGGGAATTTTATAATTCCAGCGCTGGCGCACCCGTGCTTTGCACATGGTACGTTGCTCAAAGCGCAGTGCACTTTACGCTAGCGCACCTACGTTTGACACGTGGCGCGCAGCACAGCCTGCGCTAGCGCACCCGTGTTTGACACGTGGCACGCAGCGTGCCTAGCGTTAGCGCACACATGGTGTACTGCCTAGGGCGCAGCGCACCTGGCGCTAGCGCATCCGTGTTTGACACGTAACGCGCAACGCGTCTAGCACTGGATCTGAAGCGTTGCTTTAATTTTTGAAATTTGAATTTCAAACAGAGCTTTGCTCTGATTGGGGAAACAGAAGCGTCGCTTCATTTCAAATCTCGGAATTTGAACAGAGCTTTGCTCTGATTGGGGAAACAAATGCCCCCCACCGTTGCGCTTATGTGGCCCATACGTGAGTGCGGCGGTGGTAGCATCTAAGTCGTTGGATCAACTTTTGGAAGTTGAAACGGCTCTCAATGCCTATATATAGGACCTTTGGTCCCTTAGATGATTTTCATCTTCTTCTTGAGAATTATCACTTCTTCAGAGTATTGCTCTCCTGTTTAAGAACCTTCTTTAAGAGTCAAAACTCTGTTAAAACTTAGGTAAAGTTTAAAACTTTCACTAAATTAGGGTTTTACCCATTAACAGAGCCTTGTTCTTCATAGATCTTTGATCTTAAGAAAACCCATTTATGGTTTCATTAATAGAGCTTTGCTCTCTTCAAATCATGAAGAACTCTTAAGAGTTTATTCATGGATCTTGAAGATCTTAGAATTTTAATTCATATATATACAAAAAATTGATTTCAATTTTTCTGATGTTCTTTCTTTTTATCATCATTATTATTTTTATTTTTCAGAGCAAGGCTCTTAGCATTCTCGGTGAATTTTTTTAAATTCCCCTCATAATTGACTTTGACAGGTGTCACTCCTGTCTGCAGAGCATTGCTCTCGAGGAGTTTAACTCCTAGACCCAAGGGGTCGCTCATTAAATGAGATTCCCCTTTTTTTTAATAGGATTTCTCGCAAATTCAAATTTTTTAGGTGTCATAATTAGAATTTGTTCACTCCATGGGGATATCAAGAGCTGTTTAAATCCCTGTGCCTATTTTTCCTCATTACTAATCTTTTAATGATCTTTTCAGGCACTATAGCTGTTCATTTATACAGTCTGAACGAGTTCATTACTTATGAGGACATCCGCGTATAGGGCCGTTGCCAGAACCAAGAGTTTACAGATGCCCAATGTGCGGTGATTATGGATCGTCTGTATGCACGCATCGGTTGGCTGCTTCCTCGCCGTTCCGCTCTATTAAAAATCGTAGTGGGAGCAATTTGGAGAGCACTTCCGGGGTTTTACGAGGCCATGCTGTTTAATGCGCTGGATGATGCCGAAGACAAGGTGCATTCAGTGTTCCTGTCGGGGCTGATCTCGAAGAAGCGGCGAGACAACCTCATTGATATTCTGCACCAAACTTTCCAACAGACGACGATAATCGCTTCTTATCAAAGGGAGGGGGACATTTCCAAGGATCTCGACACTCGTGAGTGCGAGAGGATGCACACGAGAATGGTCAGAAAGGCCAGAAAGACTTTAGACGGTCTTACTTTCGAATTCCTCAATCCATGCCCTGGATCTGAGGTTTTACCATTGTAATCATTTTGATGATTTTTCGTTTACTGCTTTCATAATTGTAAGAACTTTTCGAAGTATGAATGGCAAATTCCTCATTTCAGTGTATTTTATGTACTAAATCTTTTGCCCATGCATGAACGGGTATGCTTCGAACGCTTAATCAAATGCGAATCAATTGTTCTCCTTGTCGCTTTCTTCTCTTTGCTGTGTTGTTGGTATGATACTCTGGCAAGTGTGGCCTGTAGATAATAAAGAACATTTCATCTTGAACTCTTCAAGAGGTAGTGATGGCTTAGGAAGCAGGTTCAGATCTGCTACCTAAGACTTTTCAACTTTATGAGCCGTGAAGGTCTCATAAAGACTTTTCTCCCTACGAGTCGTGAGGATCTCGTATGTGTATTTTCTCCTTAGGAGTCGTAAGGATTCCTAAGTGTGTTTTCCCTTATAAGTCGTAAGGATCTTATAAGAGAGTTTTCTTCCTTACGAATCGAGAGGACCGGTAAGTGTTTAATGAGATTGACATGTAGATGACGTATTTCCGCGACGGGGTCATGTGGATGACGTATTTCCACGACGGGGTCATGTGGATGACGTATTTTCGTGACGGGGTCATGTAGATGACGTATTCCGAGACGGGGTCATGTGGATGACGTATTTCCGAGACGGGGTCATGTCTGTAACACCCGAGTTCATTTATACCAATTCCAGTTCTCGTATTTTCTTTATTCGTGATATTTCTTGATTTAGCGTATCTTGGGTGCGAATGGTATTTTACACTTTATATTGCATTCGACCCGACCCGCTTGCTTAAACCTGTTTGACTCTTATTTATAAATTATCTTGACTTGTTGCATGGACTAGTACATCTCATGATTTAGTATATACTGATATTTTATCTAGTATCGCATCTTTTGCATATAACAATTTAAATCACGAAAAATAATTTAAAATTGCATTTCATAGCCTGCTTGATACCCCTAACCCTGTGGTAGCGTCCGCGCATCTTGTTCTCGTCTCGTTCAGAGAAACGGACGTGTTTGGATGGCTACGCGCACGTACGTGCATCCGTTCTTGGGGGTATGCATTTTCTTTGACTGAGCATTCATTTTGAAATTTGAAAGTCGCATATATTTTTCATATTTTAAATCTGGATTTTTAGACCCGACCCGGGCGTATTTTGGAGTAAGTTTGTATTTGCCAAAATCTCGAAACGGACTAATAATATATTATTCTTTTAACTAATAAATTTTACTAAATCATTCTTATCATAACAGTTAAGTTTATATAAAATATATATAATATTTCCTTTAATTTTAACTGTAACATTTTGTTTCAACTAAATATATTTTTTTAGAAACAAACAAATCTCTCTCTCTTTATTCCTCCTTTTCCCCAGTTCCCCACAAAAAAACTATACACCCCACGTTTCTCTCTCTCCTCTTTCCCCTTCTCTTTCTCTCTCTCCCTCACCGCTATATCTTTCTCTCTCCCCAAATAAAACAAATTTCTCTCTCCTCCCTATTCATCTCCCCCCCTCTCTCACCTCTCGATATCTCTCTCTCTCTTCTCTCTCTCTCATCCCTCAAACTCTCTCTCTCTCCTCCCTCTCTCTCTTTCCCTATAATATTCTTCTTCCTTTTTCTTTAAACAAAACCCATGAACGAGAAAACCCTAACCGCCGCTTCCTCTCCATCGCCGTTGCCTCGCCGTCGCCGCCTCCGCCACCTCGTCGTCGTCTCCCCTACATCCTCCTTCAACCGTCCTCAACCCTCAGCTCCAACCCAAGACCCGCTGCAGCCCTTGCCTGCACACCTCCTTCACCTGCACCCTTCACCGCCGGCGACCCCACTTCCTCGTCGGCCTCCACTCGATTTCCTCACCTCTCTCCAACCCCGACACCACCATCACCCACACCTGCAGCCCCGACGAACCCATCACCCGAGAACCCACAGAAAACCCATCTCCTCCAACTTCACCTCGCCGTCGCCCTCGCCACCGGCGATCCCTCGTACTTGCGGCCATCCCCTTCTCTCTCTTTCGTCGACCTCTCTTCTCCTCTGTGCAACCGTTGCAACCTAACCTCACCTCTCCTGCAACCCTAGAACCCGACCCTGCACGGACCTCGCCTGCACACCCCGCCTCGCCGGAGCTCCGACCCCGTCGCCTCCTCGTTCTCGCAGCCACCTTCTTCTCCTCTCTCATCTCTTCTTTTCCAAAACCAGAGCAAGAACCTTGCACATACCCGATCCCGACTTCAAGAAACCCACAGCCGCCTTGCCGTGAAACCTCGTCGGAAAACCCACGCCTCTCGTCGCCATCCCCTTGCACCCTTCTCTGACCCCAGAGCCAAACCCCAGGGAACAGGCTTCTCCCTCTTCTTCTATTTCTTCTTCTTCTTCTTCTTCTTCTTCTTCTTTTCCTTCTTTTCTCCTTCGTCTTCTTTTCGTGATTTCTTACATTCACGTGTTTCCGATCACCGCCGGAGCCATGCTCGCCGCCGCTGATCCGGGCGACCCAGTGGACGTTCCCTACCTACACGGTTACATTCTTGCATTGCCTGGTTATGTCCTGTATTTTGTGTGCGCAAAGTGTTCGACGCAATGCCCCAATGGAGTTTTCCATCGTTTTCTCGCATTCTTGCCGCGTGCTGTGCATTTATGGATCCCCGAGGCAAGTGAAACTTGCTACATGCTACTATATTATCTATACATATTTATTTTATATTTAAATCTGTAAATTGAATCTAAGACTATTAGTTTTCATTATTGTATCTGTTGCTTCCACATATTATTATTTCTTGACTCATTCATTCTGGCTCATGGACATGTACTAGATAGTTTAGTTTACCTTCTTGTTCTTGATATCTCTACAGCCGTAATGTGACTGTAGAGGGATTTTTCCTATCCACAGGTAGCATGGTTGGCTATGTCACGTGCCTATCTTAGCATACTCTGGGAAGCGGGGCGTGACATGGTTCTTTTGGTATCAGAGACATAGGATATAGGTTAATCGGGTTTGATTCTTTTATAGTTGGGTATTGGACCCAATACACAAACAAGAATACTCGTGATTAGGAACATGTCCTGCCACCTTGTTATTGTGATTCTTGAATCATATCTTTCTCTTGATCCTTTGTCTTGACGATATGCAAACGACTTTGCATCTCGACTGAAAATTTGTTGGTTCCCTATTGTTTCTCCTTGTTCTTTGATTCTGATACTAGGATTTGGGCGACTTGAGTGGAGTTATGTAATTGTACCCATAAACTGCAGCATGGTTACAATGCGGTACTCTATTTAAGTAACTTGGAGTCCTGGTCTTGTTTCACTTCCTTGTTTCATGATTGTTATATTACCTTACTTCTCTCGGTTTCATTGCTTACTAGTTCTTGTTTTACCGCCAGCTTGAATCATTTTTACCGTGCTTAATCCTCTTCAGTATCTTGACTTCGGATGAAGTCATCTTGGTATCCTACTTGTTCATATCTTTCCCGCATTGGAATTATTCAATTCTGGTGCATTCCTTATTTGTTGTTGTCTTGGGAATGGATTTTCTTGGCACCTTCCACGCTCACATTGATTGTAGAGTAAGGAAAGCGAATTTCCAGATTCCCGGACATCCGGAGTTTGTTTTGCTGGAGGAAGTAGTTCTGTCGGGCCAGTCGAGTTTAGGGCTAGGCCGACAACTAGTGTTCTTTCGTCATTGGGAGTTATTAAAGATGAAGCGCCGGCTGTATTTCGAGAGTTCATGGACATGTTCGAGGACATCTCGGGTTTACCGCAAAACGAGATGTGGAGTTCGTGATTGATCTTGTTCCTGGTGCATCGCCAATATCAAAGGCGTATTATCCGATGGCACCAGTGGAGTTGGAAGAAGTCAAGAAGCAGGTCACTGAATCACTTGAGAAGGGTTGGATTCGCAGCAGTAATTCACCTTGGGTAGCCCCAGTTCTTCTAGTCAAGAAGAAAAATGGTACAAGAAGGATGTGCATCGATTATCGAGAATTAAACCGGGTGACTATTAACAACAAGTACCCGATCTCTCGCATTGGAGAATTATTTGAGCAGCTTAGTGGCGCGAGGGTATTCTCGAAACTGGATTTGCGATCCGGATATCATCAGGTCCGAGTTAAATCAGAAGATATTTGCAAGACTGCGTTCCGAACTCGGTATGGACATTACAAGTATTTAGTGATGCCATTCGGAGTCACGAATGCACCGGCGATATTTATGGATTTGATGAACTGAATCTTTTCACTGTTCTTGGACTAGTTTATAGTGGTGTTCATTGATGATATTTTGGTTTACTCGAGGAGCATAGAAGAGCATGCAGAACACTTAAAGATCGCATTGCAGACATTGAGGCAAGAAAGATTGTATGCAAAGATGAGCAAGTGCGAGTTTTGGATTGAAGAAGTGAAGTTTTGGGGCATATCGTGTATGGTGATGGAATCGCCGTTGATCCCTAGAAGGTTGCAGCAGTTCGAGATTGGCCGATTCCGAAGAACGTTGCAGAGATAAGAAGCTTTCTTGGACTTGCCGGGTATTACAGAAGGTTCGTGGAGAACTTTACTCGTCTAGCGGAGCCTTTGACCAAGTTTACGCGGAAAGGAAGTGCCATTTGTGTGGACGGATAAGTGTGCGTCAGCTTTTGAGGCGCTAAAGCAAAAGATTGATAACAGCTCTTATTTTTTACCATACCAGACAGTTCCGTAGGATTGGTGATTCACAGCGACGCGTCTGGGAAAGGTTTGGGATGTGTTTTGATGCAGCATGGGAAGATTATAGCTTACGCATCAAGACAGTTGAAGACCCATGAGAATAATTACCCAACTCATGATTTGGAGCTCGCGGCAGTGATTTTCGCTCTGAAAATTTGGAGACACTACTTATTGGGCGAAATGGTCGAAGTATTCACCGATCACAAAAGCCTAAAGTATGTGTTCACGCGGAAAGAGCTTAACATGAGGCAGTGTAGATGGTTGGAGTTGATGGCTAACTATGATCTGGATCTCAAGTACCATCCGGGGAAAATTAAAGTAGTGCCGGATGCGCTTAGTCGGTTGCCAGCAATTCAGATGTTGACTGCACGGAAGGAACTTATCGAAGACTTTCGAAGATTCGATTTGGAGGTTGTGCTACCGCATTCTTCGGGACAGTTGATGCAGCTGCAAGTACAGTCATCGTTGATCGAGAGTATTAAAGCAGCGCAATTACAGGACCCTAGATTGCAAAAGTTTCGAGGACAGGTTAAAGCTGGATTTCGAATGGACGGGTTAATTCATGAAGACGGTTTGTTGCGATATGGTAGTCGTTTGTAAAAGGATATATTTGTGAAGAAGTTATGGAAGAGGCGCACAGTTCTGCATATACCGTACATCCAGGAGGCAAGAAGATGTACCGTGATCTACGACGGCATTTCTGGTGGGAAGGCATGAAACGGGAGATTGCCCGCTTTGTGGCAAAGTGCTTGGTCTGTCAGCAAGTTAAGGCTGAACATCAACGGGTTGCTGGTTTATTGCAACCACTTTCGATTCCTCAGTGGAAGTGGGAACATATAACCATGGATTTCGTGACTGCTCTACCGCGGAGTCCAAAAGGCAACAATGCAGTTTGGGTGATTGTTGACAGATTGACCAAGACAACTCATTTTATACCGTTTCGAGTTGGTCAATTAACAGAAACTTTGGCAGAACGGTACATGCAGGAGATTGTAAGTTTGCATGGAGTACCGGTGAGCATCGTGTCCGACCGTGACACTCGTTTCTTATCACATTTTTGGAGGAGCTTACAGGAAAGTTTAGGGATTCGATTGAAGTTTAGCACAGCTTATCATCCTCAGGAAGATGGCCAGTCGGAGAGAACGATCCAAACTCTTGAAGACACGTTGATGGCGTGTATGTTAGACTTCAAGGATTCATGGGAGAATCATCTACACTTGGTGGAGTTTCGTACAACAACAGCTTTCAGGCGACTATTCAGATGGCTCCATTCGAAGTATTATATGGTCGCAAGTGTCGTTCACCTGTTTGTTGGGACGATGTTGGAGAACGAAGATTGTTGGGACCGGATTTGGTTGTACAGACAGTTGAGAAGGTTACTACTATCCGGAATCATATGAAAGCAGCACAAGACCGACAGAAGAGTTAGGCAGATACGTTGGGAAGACCTCTAAAGTTCGCCGTTGGTGATTTGGTATTCTTGAAGGTATCACCGACTAGAGGGGTGATTCGTTCCGGAAGTCGAGGAAAGATTAGTCCTCGATCCGTTGGACCTTTTAAGATTTTGAGCGTGTTGGAGAAGTGGCATATCGTTTGGTGTTACTACAATGTTTGGAGAATGGTCATGACGTGTGTTACGTACCTCAACTCCGTAGGTATGTTCGAGATGAAACATATGTGTTGGATCATTCGGAGCTAACCGTACGAGAAGATTTGACTTTTGAGGAGCGACCAGTGTCGATCGTGGATCGAAGAGAAAATGTTCTTAAGAACAAAGTTATCCCTTTTGTACTTGTTTCGTGGAGTAATCGCTCGCATGGAGAATCAACTTGGGAACGAGAAGATGAAATCCGGCAGAAGTTTCCACATTTATTCTTGTAGTTTCTTGATTGTTTATCCTTTCTTGTTCTTGGAATTTCGAGGACGAAATTCTTTTTGTAGTTGGGTATAATGTAACAACCGAGTTCATTTATACCAATTCCAGTTCTCATATTTTCTTTATTCGTGATATTTCTTGATTTAGCGTATCTTGGGTGCGAATGGTATTTTACACTTTATATTGTATTCGATCCGACCCGCTTGCTTGAACCTGTTTGACTCTTATTTATAAATTATCTTGACTTGTTGCATGGACTAGTACATCTCACGATTTAGTATATACTGATATTTTATCTAGTATCGCATCTTTTGCATATAACAATTTAAATCATGAAAAATAATTTAAAATTGCATTTCATAGCCTGCTTGATACCCCTAAGCCTGTGGTAGCGTCCGCGCATCTTGTTCTCTTCCCGTTCAGTGAAACGGACGTGTTTGGATGGCTACGCGCACGTACGTGCATCCGTTCTTGGGGGTATGCATTTTCTTTGACTGAGCATTCATTTTGAAATTTGGAAGTTGTATATATTTTTCATATTTTAAATCTGGATTTTTAGACCCGATCCGGGCGTGTTTTGGAGTAAGTTTGTATTTGCCAAAATCTCGAAACGGACTAATAATATATTATTCTTTTAACTACTAAATTTTACTAAATCATTCTTATCATAACAGTTAAGTTTATATAAAATATATATAATATTTCCTTTAATTTTAAGTGTAACATTTCGTTTCTACTAAATATATTTTTTTAGAAACAAACAAATCTCTCTCTCTCTCTTTATTCCTCCTTTTCCCCAGTTCCCCACAAAAAAACTATACACCCCACGTTTCTCTCTCTCCTCTTTCTCCTTCTCTTTCTCTCTCTCCCTCACCGCTATCTCTTTCTCTCTTCCCAAATAAAACAAATTTCTCTCTCCTCCCTATTCATCTCTCCCTCTCTCTCACCTCTCGATCTCTCTCTCTCACACATCTCGCAAACTCTCTCTCTCCCTATAATATTCTTCTTCCTTTTTCTTTAAACAAAACCCATGAACGAGAAAACCCTAACCGTCGCTTCCTCTCCATCGCCTTTGCCTCGTCGTCGCCGCCTCCGCCACCTCGTCGTCGTCTCCCCTACATCCTCCTTCAACCGTCCTCAACCCTCGGCTCCAACCCAAGACCCGCTGCAGCCCTCGCCTGCACACCTCTTTCACCTGCACCCTTCACCGCCGGCGATCCCACTTCCTTGTCGGCCTCCACTCTACTTCCTCACCTCTTTCCAACCCCGACACCACCATCACCCACACCTACATCCCCGACGAACCCATCACCCGAGAACCCACAGAAAACCCATCTCCTCCAACTTCACCTCGCCGTCGCCCTCGCTGCCGGCGATCCCTTGTACTTGCGGCCATCCCCTTCTCTCTCTTTCGTCTACCTCTCTTCTCCTCTGTGCAACCGCTGCAACCTAACCTCACCTCGCCTGCAACCCTAGAACCCGACCCTGCACGGACCTCGCCTGCACACCCCGCCTCGCCGGAGCTCCGACCCCGTCGCCTCCTCGTTCTCGCAGCCACCTTCTTCTCCTCTCTCATCTCTTCTTTTCCAAAACCGGAGCAAGAACCTTGCACATACCCGATCCCGACTTCAAGAGACCCACAGCCGCTTTGCCGTGAAATCTCGTCGGAAAACCCACGCCTCTCGTCGTCACCCCCTCGTACCCTTCTCTGACCCCAGAGCCAAACCCCAAGGAACAGCCTTCTCCCTCTTCTTCTACTTCTTCTTCTTCTTTTCCTTCTTTTCTCCTTCGTCTTCTTTTTGTGATTTCTTGGATTCACGTGTTTCCGATCACCGCCGGAGCTGTGCTCGCCGCCGCTGATCCGGGCGACCCAGTGGACGTTCCCTACCTACGCGGTTACATTCTTACATTGTCTGGTTCTGTCCTGTATTTTGTGTGCGCAAAGTGTTCGACGTAATGCCCCAATGGAGTTTTTCGACGTTTTCTCGCATTCTTGCCGCGTGCTATGCATCTGTGGATCCCCGAGGCAAGCGAAACTTGCTACATGCTACTATATTATCTATACATATTTATTTCATGTTTACATCTGTAAATTGAATCTAAGGCTATTAGTTTTCATTATTGCATTTCGATGTCAGATTATATCATTGTAGACTCGGATCTTAAATTATAATTTGTTGCATGTTAGAGTACAATATCGTGTACCCACATCCGTGGTTAAATTATTTACTAATTAACTGCATAACCCATAGCACTTTTAAATAGTTTCTACCCCGAATACCCGGTTGCATCCATTGAACGTATTTTATATATCATTGCATCTCTAGATTATTTAGTACATATTAACATGATTTTAACATCCATATGTGTTATACTGTATTCATGTAATGTTGAAACTATCCCTTAAACCCAACTGATAACTGTGCATCTACATACCTTACTCTGTACCTGATTGCATTTCACGTTACAAGTTCCAACTTGTTGATTCTATTAGTACACATGCTTGTTCTGTATGCCCATGATTATGCTAGTTTGATTATGAGCACCCACATGATATCTTGTACACCCTGACATGACTTGCTACACCTATTACTTGACCCGACATGGTACCGTACAACTCTTGACATGACATGACACCTATATATATTATTTGACTTGACCTGATGTACCATGGCTTTACCTGTTACCTGATCTTGTGTCTAATGCCAACAAACCTGACCTGTTGTCCTTATGGACCGTTCCTGTTGTCTATCCAGACAAACCTGTACCTGCCTGATCCCGTGTTGGTACTAGCTTTAGATCACTTAATACTTGACCTGAACACTTTTGACTTGGGGGTATGGGGAAATCAATGATGAAACCTGACTTGTAACTCGACAGTTCTATACCTGTTCTGATCAGTCTTACGGGCTAGGCCAGCCCCTGGGTGATGATGCTGACATCACTCATCTTTACATATTACCCTTTACTGCCTAGCGGCACGTCTCGGATTCAGCCCGAGAATCTTGACCGTGGTCCCGGGCATGCACGGGATACTATTGAGTTACATCGATGATTCATCAAATTGATTTCAGAGACTTGAGAGTAGTTAACCCAATAGACCAGTTTAGATTACTCACTGCACACTACCCTTCACTGCCCTGATTTATATTGCTGTTACACCTGCTTTACCTTTATGATCATACTTGCATGTCTTGCTACCCTTTTTATATGTTATTGCTTGATGTTATGACGCGCTGACGTCTGGGTTTTGCATGGCCCAGATCTTTTACCTTTGTTGCAGACTGATCAGGAGTATTGCCGTTGTTAGACCGAGCGGTGAAGATACTGTCGGTACGCAGTTTTACTTTCCAGGTGTTCCATTATTGTATCTTTTGCTTCCGCATATTATTGTTTCTTGACTCATTCATTCTGGCTCGTGGACATGTACTAGATAGTTTAGTTTACCTTCTTGTTCTTGATATCTCTACAGCCGTAATGTGACTGTGGAGGGATTTTTCCTATCCACAGGTAGCATGGTTGGCTATGTCACTTGCCTATCTTAGCATACTCTGGGAAGCGGGGCGTGACAATGTGGATGACGTATTTCCGAGACGGGGTCATGTGTATGACGTATTTCCGAGACGGGGTCATGTGGATGACGTATTTCCGAGATGGGGTCATGTGGATGACGTATTTCCGAGACGGGATCATGTGGATGACGTATTTCCTTGACGGGGTCATGTGGATGACGCATTTCCGTGACGGGGTCATGTGGATGATGTATTTCCGCGACGGGGTCATGTGGATGACGTATTTCCGCGACGGGGTCATGTGGATGATATATTTCCTTGACGGGGTCATGTGGATGGCGTATTTCCGTGACGGGGTCATGTGGATGGCGTATTTCCGAGACGGGGTCATGTGGATGGCGTATTTCCGAAACGGGGTCATGTGGACGACGTATTTCTGAGACGGGGTCATGTGGATGACGTATTTCTGAGACGGGGTCATGTGGATGACGTATTTCCGATACGGGGTCATTTGGATGACGTATTTCCGAGACGGGGTCATGTGGATGATCTATTTCCGAGACGGGGTCATGTGGATGATGTATTTCCGCAACAGGGTCATGTGGATGACGTATTTCCGAAACGGGGTCATGTGGATGACGTATTTCCGAGACGGGGTCATGTGGATGACGTATTTTCGAGACGGGGTCATGTGGATGACGTATTTCCGAGACGGGGTCATGTGGATGACGTATTTCCGAAACGGGGTCATGTGGATGACGTATTTTCGAGATGGCGTCATGTGGATGACGTATTTCCGCAACGGGGTCATGTGGATGACGTTGCGTCTGTTGTAATGAGACGAATATCGAAGTGGTCTCTAGGTCGTCTGGGAACCATCGAGATTTGGAGTAGGGGTCTTGCCGTAGCTCCAGGGTTGATTGCAGCGTCTGAATCCTGCTGGAATGGGGAGGAACGCTGTTGATGATCTCTAGGCTATCCCTGAACCGTCGAGATTTGGCTTCGTTTTCTGTTGGAGCCTGGGGAGGGAAGGTGTGATTCCTTCTTTGTTTGCGCCCCTGGATTGTATACAGGGATTGATGTGATATCACCTGTAGGGCGTAAATTTTATTCATTCATTTTTTTTATTTCTTTCCGTGATGGTCTATTATTTCATCTTTTATATCGCGAAGGTCGCGATTGCCCAATCATTTCGGCTATTTATTTTATTTTTACTCGCTGTTTTTTATTGCGAGTTGCCCGATCATTTCGGCTATTTTGCATGCATACATTTTTACTTGCTGATTTTGTTTGCAAGTTACCCCATCATTTCGGCTATTTCGTATGCATGTATGGCTCGCTAGCTTCTTTACTGCAAGCTTGGAGTTAGATACCGATTTCGGCATCAGCACCGCTACAACTGGAATATTGCCAGGAGCGAATCATCATTTGTCTCTGTCGATGTCGAGCAAAGGTGGCTTAGCGAACAGGGTTAGGATCCTGTCGACTAAGGCTTTCGACTTCATGAGCCGTAAGGGTCTCATAAAGTTTTTTCTCTCTGCGAGTCGTGTGGATCTCGTAGGTGCGTTTTCTCCTTAGGAATCGTGAGGATTCCTAAGTGCATGGTCTCTTATAAGTCGTAAGGATCATACAAGAGTGTTTTCTCCTTATAAGTCGAGAGGACTTACAAGGGCTGTTCACCGTGTAGACATATCCCTAGTCACGGATGGGACTTTGTTAGGGAAATGTTTATTCGCGCCCGTGGATTGTATACAAGGGTCAGCGTTGAGCCGCTTGTAGGGCAGTATTGGGGGTTGTGGTGGCTGCTTAAGAACAGGTTCAGATCCCTGTAGCTTAAGACTTTTGAATCTTATGAGCCGTGAGGGTCCCATAAGAGGGTTCTCCTTACGAGTCGTGAGGATCTCGCAAGTGTAATGTTCTCCTTAGGAATCGTGGGGATCCCTAAGTGTGTTGCTCCCTTGTGAGTCGTAAGGATCTCACGCAGGTGGTTTCTCCTTACAAAGTCGAGAGGACCTTGCAAGTGTCTTTTAACGAGATTGCGCCCTTTCGGGTTTTCACAAAAATCGCCGGTAGCCCTGCTGTTTTTACTCACGGAGCCCTTTCGGGTTTTCATCCGTGCCCTTTTCGCTCATGGATATACCGTTTTTTTCTTTTTCTTTTTTTTTATTCTTTTTTTTGTATCAGTCTTGGGATGCTGCAATCCACCGTAGTTTATCGACATCTCGGTCAACAGCTAGTTTTAGGACATAGTAGTCCATTGTTAGTTTAAGGACGTTTCGGTCCGTTGTTAGTTTAAGGACGTTTCGGTCCATTGTTCGGCTACTACTTATAGAGTTTGGGCTTAGGAAGATAGCGAGCGGGCATAGTCGTCGTCATCTATCATTGACCTAGGTCGTGACTCGTCAGGCGTAGTACTTTTTTAAGAAGCGATCATTTATTGGCCTGAAGGGTCTTTCACCATGCATGCCCATGAGTAGATAGGCCCCACCCTGATAGACCTTGTCTATGATGTACGGGTCTTTATAGTTCGGCTCGAATTTCCCCCGTTTGGCACGATTGGGGATCATAGGTCTTTTGACCACTGGCACGAGTTCGCCTTGGAGGAATGTCCTCGGCCTAGTCAATTTCTCATATGAGCGCATCATCTTTGCTTTATAAGCCTCCAGATTTTGCTGCGCCAAGAGTCGGGTTTCATCAAGGGCATCGAGTTCCTCGAGCCGGAGGTGAGCATTTTCTTCGTCTGTTAGCTCGTAGTGAACTGCCACTCGTAAAGAGGGTAACTCTATCTCAAGGGGGAGTACCGCTTCTGTGCCGAATACCAATGCATACGGCGTTGTGTTAGTGTCCGTGTTGAACGTGGTTCGATACGCCCAGAGATCTTCATGCAGTCGTTCATGCCAGTCCTTCTTATTTCGAGACATCGTCTTTTTCGTCAAGGTCTTGTTAAAAGCCTCAGCTAGACCGTTAGCTCGGGGATTATAGATTTAGGAGTATCTCCAGTCTATGTTATGCTGTTGTGCGAAGCGGCTGATCTTGTGGCTTCTATAGGCTGGCCCGTTATCGGAGATGATCCGTTATGGAGTTCCAAACCGATAAATGACGTGTGTCTTGAAGAAATGGAGGATATTCTCCGTTTTCACTTTCCTCAGCAGTACTGCTTCTGCCCATTTGGAGAAGTAATCAGTTGTCGCCAAAATGAATCGATGTCCTCTGGACGATGCTGGTTCGATGGGGCCGATTATGTCAGTTCCCCACATTTCGAATGGCCAGCTAGCCACTGTTGGATGTAGTGGATTTAGATGCTGATGGATAAAGTCCCCGTGAATCTGGCATGAATGGCACTGCTTCACGTATTCGAGGCAGTCTTGGATCATCGTGGGCCAATAATAACCCATCCGTTTGATCTTCAGCTTCATCTTCGGCCTGGCTTGGTGAGAACCGCAAAGTCCGTCGTGAGTTTCTTGGACGACTCTCTTTGCCTCTTCAGGCCCCAGGCATCTTAACCACAGAGAATCAAATGATCTCTTCTATAGAGTATCATTGACGAAAGCAAAAGACAGATCTCGTTTTATAAGCTGATGTCTTGAGGACGCATCTTCAGGTGTTCGACGGGATTTGAAATAATCTATAAAGACTTCTCTCCAATTCTTAGCCTTTTCCTGGTATTTTATTTGTAGAGTCGTTTTCTCGGTCGCTCCTTTTTCTTCGGGCGATTCCGGAGATATTTCTGCCGGTGCGAGAACCCGACGACTTTGCACAACGATCCTCACGTCATCGAGGTTTTCGTCAGCCAGTTCTTTAGCGAGCTTGGCTAATGCGTCCGCTTTGCTATATTCCGCACGCGGTATGCTTTCCAAGGTGTAGGAAGGAATTTGGGTCAGCAGTTGCTGCACCCTCTCGCCGTACTTCACCAACTCTGGTTTGCACGTTTGGTAGTCGCCGTTTACTTGACTAACGACCAGTTGGGAGTCTCCGTATATGAGAAGGTTTTCAATTCCCATGTCGATGGCGATCTCGAGACCTGCTATCAAAGCTTCGTATTCGGCTTCATTGTTCGTCCTCGGCTCTGTTAAGGAGAAGAAAAAGCGCATTATCCCTCCTTGTGGAGTCACGAAGATGAGGCCTATCCCGGATTTGATTATAGGGGTGCTTTGTTTGCGATTCTTCATGGAAGACGCCCCATCAAAATAAAGTTCCCACCGGGTACCACCCCCGTTGATCGTGTCAAACGCATGTTCGTCTGGCAGTTCGCAATTCAAAGGAGAGTCAGCAGGTATTGGATGCTCAGCGAGAAAGTCGGCGATGGCCTGGCCTTTCACTACCTTAAGAGGCCGATAAGTTATCGAGAACTCCATCAAGAGCAGGGCCCATTTAGCGAGCCGCCCTGTTAATATGACTTTTGACATTAAATATTTGAGAGGATCCACCTTCGATATGAGATGGACCTCATGTGCCAACGCGTAGTGTCTGAGCTTCGTTATTGCGAAGATCAACGCCAGGCAGTGTTTTTCAATGGGGGTAGTTGCTTTCTGCCCCCAGGAGAACTCGACTCAAGTAGTAGAGGGATCTCTCCTTCCCTTGGTCGTTTTCTTGTGCCCATAATGTGCCTAAGGAACCTTTAAGGGCAGTTGTATACAGAATAAGAGGCTTTCCTTTGACCGGACCAGCTAGCACTGGAGGATTCTGTAGGTATTGCTTGATTTCATCTAGCGCGCTTTGGCATTTATGATCCCAGATGAACGGGGTTCCCTTCTTCATTAGGTGGCTGTAGGGGCGACACTTGCCGAAAAGATTGGCCATGAATCGCCGGATATATGCGAGCTTTTCTTGGAGAGACCGCAATTGCTTGAGAGTCCTTGGCGGAGGTATTTCCATAACCGCCTTGATTTTTGACGGATCTATCTCGATATCTCGGTGTCGGACGATGAATCCCAGGAATTTGCCTGAGGATACTCCGAATGCGCATTTAAGAGGGTTCATCTTCAAGTTGTATTTCCGAAGGCGCTGAAATACGATCTTCAGATGCTCTACATGTTCCTCGTATGATTTGCTTTTAACCATGAGATCGTCGATATAGCATTCGACGATTTCATGTATGAGGTCTGTTCCCGCCAAAAATTTCTGCGCAAAAGAGCCCAAGGCGTCAAATAGCAGCGATACGCTTAAGAAAATGTGAACCAGTATTTTCTGGGCTGTATTTTTACAAACTCTCGAATGAAAAACAGCTAAATTCTGATGGTATTTAAAGCATCTCGAAAAAACCTTCGATTTGATATATTATGGGCCTCATAATTCATCCAGGATCAAAAGTTATGAGCAAATGTCTATGCACGTGTGATCTAAATAAGAAGATGCGAACCAGTATTTTCCGAGCTGTATTTTGACAAACTCCAGAATAAGAAACAGCTAAATTTTGATGTTATCGAAAGTGTCTCGAAAAATCCTTTGATTTGATATATTAGGGGCCTCATAATTCATCCGGGATCAAAAGTTATGAGCAAATATGCTATGCACGTGTAATCTAAAGTAATGCTCTACTACATGGGGAATGCATTTTTAGTCCC
The DNA here is from genome assembly GCA_030015575.1 of Agapanthus africanus. Lineage (NCBI taxonomy): Eukaryota > Viridiplantae > Streptophyta > Magnoliopsida > Asparagales > Amaryllidaceae > Agapanthus > Agapanthus africanus. The sequence goes on from JASDDO010000026.1 coordinate 75,514,184, forward strand.
ACATCGGGAAAAAGGAGAGATCGCTTCTCTACCACTCCCATATAAATAAGATGGGATACCTCTTAGAAAGGGTAGAGTTCAATTCTCAAAAGATTCAATTCTCAAAGGAGCTTAGTTCTCCATAGGAGTTTAGTTCTCCAAGATAGGAGCATGCTTCTCCCCATAATGCGCATATGCGCAAGCGCTATGTGCGCTACGTGCAACGCACGTATGCCCGCCATGCGCGCACCACGTGCAACGCACGGGTGCACCACATGAGAACATTTAATAATATTAAAAGGAGCTTAGTTCTCCAAGATAGGAGCATGCTCCTCCCCATAATGCGCATATGCGCAAGGGCCATATGCGCTACGTGCAATGCACGTGTGCTCGCCATGTGCGCACCACGTACAATGCACGTGCGCACAACATGAGAACATTTAATAATATTAAAAGGATCTTAGTTCTCCATAGGAGCTTAGTTCTCCAAGATAGGAGCGTGCTCCTCCCCATAATGCGCATATGCGCAAGCGCCATGCGCGCACCACGTGCAACGCACGTGCGCACCACATGAGAACATTTAACAATATTAAAAGGAGCTTAGTTCTCTATAGAAGCATAGTTCTCCAAGATAGTGTTGGATATATATGCCCTAGAGGCCTACATTGTATAGGATGCTTGGGATATGTATGTACATGACAGTCTTGCTTGATATGATAGTACGCTATTTGGTTTGACTTTGTCTTAACGTATAATATATTTTACTTGGTATTTATATATATATATTGATAAAGCCCATAGGGTGCTTGTCTGACTACCGGCGTTGTGATGGCAGTCATACTAGTGGGAGCTGGATAGTCAATAGGCACACCCTTAGATGTCCCTGGTCGCAGGAGTATCGAGATTGGGCATCGATACTCCGGAGTAGACTAGTGTATACATATCTAGACCCTGACGAGGGGCAATGGATTGGTCCTGCAACCATTGGTGGTGTTCACCTAAGATTGTATACAGATGCTCACTGGGTGTGAGTACACCGGACAGGACTCGCCGAGAACTGACTGGATGGTATTATACCTAACGTCAGATAGCAGTTCTCAGGTGACATGTGTGCAGATAGTCCGTTGACTTAAGGTCATCATTTGTCTCGTGTGAGTTCCCACTGTGCTTTGATTGTTACCCTACCACGGCTCAAAGGAGTCGTGCAAACAGGTTTCAGTTGGGCACAGTCCCGAGCCACATGGAGGCAGTGAGCGACTGTTAGGGATTCGTCTCTCCCGGTATAGGGAGTTGATATCGCACGGTGATCGGTTGGTCATTACCATAAGTCCCTGGCCAGGGCTGATTGAGAATTACTGATAGGTTGATCAGTAGATTCTCGGATGGTGATAGAGCCATACCGACACGACCTGTACGGTTATTAGGGGTCTGACGTCCACCACCTCCCTAGACCGTACATGTGATACTCTCAGACGAACAGACCGAACTGCGCGGATATTGTCACAGACAGGCTCAGTAGGATTTCAGATGGGTTACCTCATCAGCTTTCTTATCGACAACTACCTGAGGACCGTTACGTACAGCTAGTGCCGCTTGCGGTCTGTGGTTAAACCCACTGCCAGCGTAGTAGTCGAGTCTTTAGAGTCCCACACAGAGATTTCCCAAACCCAGGCGAAAAGATATAGAGGTCGTATGGTTTTACGACAAAGGTTCGGACGCATACGTGTTTGAACGCACGTACGACATTCGAACAGTTTTTACTAGCCGGCTTTGGTTTAAGCCAGATTCTAGTATCAGGTTATTGGATTTATACAGTCTAAAGTTTTTCCGTGTTTTCACGGATGAGAGGGGCGTTCTCGTAATTTTCTGAGAAGCTTCTAGAAGGATGTGACATAAAGAGAGAGGTGGCATTTTCATTTAATGATTAAGTGACTCATTGTGAGTGATTCATCATATCATTAATGCATCATTTATTGCTTAATGACTCACATGATGAATCACCCACTTGATTAAATGAAACATGATGAATATTCACTTATTATTCATTTCTTTTAAATTCATTATGTTTCATATATATCAAGTGAGAAGCTTTATTCATTATAATAATATCATTATCATCTTCTCACTCTCTCTCTTCAAGTTCTCTCTCCTTCACCAAAGCCTAATCCTACCCCTCATGAGTTGAGAACAAGGATTAGGAAAGACTAATTACTCCATAACCAATCTCTACATCACCTTAGCTACTCTATTTAGCAACTAGAGAAACTAAGTAACCTCAAGTTTAGAGGTTATAGCTTGGATTAGGGTTCTCGGGTGGATCGTCTATCACGGGAGAAAGCCGAAGAGGACGTGGAGATCCAAAGAGGCCGTAGACAACATCAAGACGAAGGACTAGAACCGTTTGGTATAATCTCTTCGCATAGTAGTTTAAAACTCTATAGCTTTTGTTAAAACTTGATTAGCAAACGATTCATACGGTTAATCGATGTTTGATCATAGAACTTGATTGTTATTCATATTTCCGCCTCCCCACAAGTATTGGGGTGTTGAACATCGACTTACAGATAGGAGCATGCTCCTCCCCATAATGCGCATATGCGCAAGCGCCATGTGCGCTACGTGCAACGCACGTGTGCATGCAATGCGCGCACCACGTGCAACGCACGTGCGCACTACATGAGAACATTTAATAATATTAAAAGGAGATACGTTCTCCATAGGAGCTTGCTCCCCCCCATAATGCGCATATGCGCAAGCTCCATGTGCGTTACGTGCAAATATGTGTGCCCAACACGTGCGATGCACGTGCGCGAACGCAAAGAAGCTTTTTCAGCAGCGAGAAGCTTAAGCTCCAGCATGTTCTTCCCCCTGATGAGTGGGACATGGTTCAAAGGGTACATCCCTCCACACCTTCGATATATGGCGCCGTAATCTCTCAGTGTCGTCATAGAGGTGGTGGGTCCCAACGACCAATGATCCTCCTTTCCAAAATAAAAAAAAAGAAGATATACAGAAGAGAGAGAGAAAAAAACCCTCTGCAAACTTTGATAAAAACTCAAAGAGAAAGAAAGGCAAGCCTTTGAAGAAAGAAGATCATTTCTTCATCTTTAAAGGTAAAGAACTATGTTCTTGAATAACAGAGATGAAATCATCTCATTAAAAAAGAAGAACCCTCTTCTAAAAGAAAAAAGATCAGAGATCTAAGAACAAGATCAAGGTCTTTAATAATAAAGAAAAGATCAAAAAGATCTAATCATAAAATGGCTAAAAGAAGTACTTTACTTCATTCACAGATCTTCTGATCTATAAAGGCAGAGCCTTTTAATAAAAAACAAGAACTTTGGTTCTTGGATCTTGAAGCAAGGCCTCCTTTGAAGAACAAAAAACTTGTTCTTTGATCTTAAATTTGATCTGATGCGCTTTGTGCTAATGAAAAGTGCTTTGCACTCTTGAACTGCGCCTTTGCGCTCCTTGGACCGGCGCTCAGCGCCAAAACATGCCACGTCTCAACCACAGACACAGCTTGCGCTTTGCGCTCCTGAAAACAGAGCACTGCGCTCTTGGGTTGGCGCTCAGCGCCAAGCGCGCCACGTGTCATTCACTGGCGTACCCACGAACCAGCGCAGCGCGCTCATGAATTAAAAGCGCAGTGCGCTGACAAACCGGCGCTGAGCGTGACGCATGTCACCTTCGCATGCGCTAGCGCAATGCGCTCTTTAATTGGCGCAAAGCGCCTGACGCGCCACGTGACGCACTATATGAACATCATTTTGCTCCTGATAAATGCTAAGCATTTAATTGCATCCAATGTCAGAGCCCAACGCTTGGCATTATTAAAAGGGCCGAGCCCAAACAAAGGCCTAATAGGCAGAACAAAAAGAAAATGTAAAACATTTTTAACTGGACTTAGCCCAATTCTGGCCATAAGTCCTCAATTTAAATTGAACTGAGCTCATCTGCTCTTCTAATCAATTCACACCCGGTTCGAGGGTACATCTCTTTACTCCTCTGATATCTGTCGTTGTAATCCTTCAACGTCGTCAGAGAGGTGACGGTCCCGACAACCACACATTACTACGGACTGTGGGGTCCTTAACCTCATGGACTATGATGTCCTTAACCTTGACCATGATGTCTTAAAACTAACGTCGGACTGTGGAGTCCTTAAATCCACGGACTATGATGTCCTTAATCTCGACTGTGATGTCTTAAAACTAACATCGGACTGTGAGGTCCTTAAACTCACGGACTATGATGTCCTTAACCTCGACCGCAATGTCTTAAAACTAATATTGGACCGTAATGTCCTTAAACTAATTATCGACCGCAATGTCATTAAACTAAACAACAGAGCCCAATTGCTCTTTTGTCGGATCCAAACGATCCCGTTAAGTCGATCTTAGTCTGAAATAAGACTAACGTGTCCTTAACAAACGTTTAAGTTGATAGCCCCCCCAAACCCAAATCTAAGAAGGATACGGATTTGGACTAGTCCACGCCCTACGGGCGACAACATAACTTAGTCTCCATATACAATCCACGGGAAACCAAACACAAAACAAACACCCACGACACGAAGTGACCATATGAAGAAGGAGAAAGTTGTTACCGCGATGCGGTAGCGTAATTAACTGCAGGGGCTTGCGCCTGCAGGGAAGAGCGTCCCCATAATCAAAAACCCCTCAAGCGAGGGGGAATCTGACGAAGTCTGCTACATCGGCCGCATCCGTTTAAACCTTCGATACATGGTGCCATAAATCAACTTGGTATCTTCGGAGAGGTGGACGGTGTCACGCCCCGCTTCCCAAAATACGGAATACGAGGTATGACTAGGCCAGCCATGCTCCTACGGTCAAGGGATCATCCCACCGTAGTCACACTTCGGCTTCTAGCACTACATGGTAATCAGTAAATAAAGCACAGTATTAAAGGAATCACATCACTAATTTATTACATTAAAATTCCATTGTTCACAGAATTACAGATAATAAGAACAATAACTAACCAAGTTCGATCTCACGATCACTTTTATGGAAAGCAGTAAATGAAGAAGGTACACCCAACTATATCTCCGTGAACTCAAAGGGTAGATCCGTCTCCCGTGCTGGTCCTCCCGCGGAATCTGAGCATGCATACTCAGGTCGTCAGAGCGACACAATAACAATATTATTATAATAAGATGAAACAGGTATATGAGGTAATACTGGTGTAGAAACAATACAAGTAATCACTATGTCACTATATGATGCAGAATATGTTATGTGTCCCTATCGGTCTCTAGGTTTGAAATCACATAGTGGAAGGAGGATCATGTTTAACAGGAGTCTCGTACATACCCGAGACAACGGCCCACATGCCCGGAACATAACCCTGTCAGCCGGATCGCTAGATCCTATCCTACACGTATCAGTATCACGGTTTGAATGATTATCCTCTAAACACGGTCCCGCTAAATACGATACTCTTTCCACTTTGATTTTCCCTTTTTCCCCAGGTTCTCACTAGTTATGACCTTGACTTAGTCGTGTACGAGTATACCAATGGCACGGTTTTGTCACTGTCCACTGTATCAATCACTGTCACGAATATTCACTTTCCATTGGTGTACTCGTCACTCCTAAACCAACATCTATCACGCACGATAATGCAATGTCCACACGCACTAATCACTGAGTATATGGCAAGGGTATGATATATGTATTGTATGCTACCAATAACTCTGTATGTTATGAATCAACATGCAATTCCTTAACTAAAATAATTTACATAAATTAATATGTTAGGAATTCAGCAAAATGATACAACTAAGGTAAATAGAACACTTAGTCAGCAATTCATCAAAATTTGTTTCAGTTCAATCGGAATTCCGGTTTTCAAGATATAGCTGTTTCATTCTAAGTACTCGCGGCTGGAAATTCAGTTTCAGAACTGAACGTCCGTTTCGCGACACAAATTGCACCCAGTTGGGATCAGAATTTAGCGATGTTACAGTTAAATGAAATATAGGGTTTCCGATAGGGTATTCAACTCAATAGACGGATCCTCAATCTCATCTGTACGCTGAAAGTTATACACAGTTTAATATCAGTATATCACTTCTGAATCTGTTCTGGACAGATATACGTTCTACCCTTTTAAATACAGTTTAAAATAGCAAATGGCGATGAAACGGAATGGAACCACCTGTTTTATTTAGCTAACAGAATTATATTTAATCTAATGTAGAGTTCCATAACATACGACTTCATAAAACAGAGTGACGCAGGTCTTTGGACAGAACGCAATAATCAGAAACGCTCTGGACTGCAGTCCAGAGTCGCATTCCGATCCAATTTTCATCACGGTTACAGAACAAAAATCATTAGAATTTTACATAGGGTTAAATTTCGTCGAGTCGGCTTTGATTTAAGCCCTCGAACGCAGCATTCCGGTTTGAATATAATTTATGGTGATTTTATTCATTTTCAGATACGAGAAAATATTAGTTTTAACGGCATGTTTGGGGGTATCGATTTTTGTCACTAACAATAGTATTTTCCAGCAAGATTCATACACAATATTTATCATCCTATGGGCCAACAGAAAATATCAGTCTCCGTCAAAATAAACAATCATTTCCATTGGGATCTAGCATCGAGCACTTAGGTCATGATATATATCGGTAATCGGTAAGTTTAATAACTATGTGATTTAGGTTTGTAACACAACTAAATTAGCATAAAGCAAGTAAATACTTGCCTGAAAAATGTCTCGGGGTCGCACGGCAGCAACGATGTCGCGAACGCGCGTTGTACGCCGCGAAACAAGTTCGCGCGAGCTTGGCTCGAGACACGGGTTTGACGTCGGAGTTCCCCGGAGCCGTCAAGTGCTTGCTGGAAGCGGAGGTGGTGCTCTGTGGTTGGCCTGGGACTTGCTGGGGTCGACGACGTCGGCGATGGTCGCTCCGGCGATGTGCACAGCGAATGCGCAGTACGGGAAGAAAGTGGGTTTTTGGTGAGAAAGAGAGAGAGAGCAGTGGGGAAGGGTTTGGAGTGATGAGGATGGTACTAAGGATGTAGAGGGTCGCAAGGGTGGTTCAGGTCAGAGAGGGGGGTTCGTCGGCGTCGGTCGTAAGGTGGCCGAGCTTGGTTGAAGTGGGTCTGTGTGCAGGGGAGTGGGTGTGCAGTGGGCTCGGGTTAATGAAGGAGGAGTCGTGGAGGGAGGAGGTTGGTGGAGGAGACGTGAGGGATCGCTGAGGAGTTGTCGTCGGAGGTGGAGGTGGCAGTGGGTTGTTCGAGGTCGGGGGCTCGGTGGGTGTAGCGAGAGAGATGAAGAGTGAGTTGGAGAGGGAGAGTGATGAGAGGAGTTGGAGACGGGGTTGAAATCGTGTGGGTAACGGCAGGAGCGTGGGCGTGAGGCGCGGCGGAGAAAGTGGATCGCGCGCGTGGATTTCGGGAGGTTACCGTTGGAAGAATTTTGAAGGAAGATGAACAGTGTAGCGGGTCGGGTCTTGAAGAGGAGGCGGGCTTCTGAGCTGGGCCGGGTAAAATAATTCCCTTAAAAAGAAGTGGCTGAGGAAGGAGATTGGGCCGAGAAACTTGGGTTTGTTTATCTAATTCATTTGTAGGGAGTGGGCCGGGGGATGTAAATGTTAATTAATATAAAAAAAAACCTAATTTGTGTTGGTCTGAGGGATTTTGTAGGCTGTTAATTAATTTGTGTTGGTATTTAGAAGTTTGGTTTTAATTAATCATTTGTGCTGTGGGAAAGAAGTTCAAACAGGCTGGGGATTGGAAAATTAATAATATTTAGTTTTAAATTTTAGGCTTTGATTTTTTTTTTAAGGGTTTGGATGGATTTAAATACGGCGCTCTAGCAACCAATTTTCCTACAAAAATACGAGGAGAAGGAAAGGGAAAAATAGAAAAGATTTTCATTGATGGGAACGGGGATTTACATCATACCCCCCTTACAAAAATTTCGTCCTCGAAATTTAATAAGGATACAAGAAAACAAAAGTACTAAACAAAGAGATGTGGATAACGATCACGGATATCTTCCTCTCGCTCCCAGGTGGATTCTCCTGGGGAACGACCGCCCCAAGACACTCGGACTAAAAGAATGATCTTATTCTTCAGCACTTTCTCTCTGCGGTCGAGAATAGTAGTAGGCTGCTCTTCGTACGATAAATCGGTACCCAAAACTAGTTCTGAATGGTCCAGGACATGGCTCTCGTCCCGAACATAACGCCGCAACTGTGACACGTGGAAGGTATTGTGCACACCAGCTAGCGATGGAGGCAAGGCAAGTCGATAGGCCACCTCTCTAACTCACTCTAGCACCTCAAAAGGTCCGATAAAGCGGGGACTAAGCTTTCCCCGACCTCCGAACTTGATAACTCCACGAGTAGGGGAAATCTTCAAGAACACATGATCTCCGACTTCGAACTCAAGTGCCCTTCTGCTGGTATCTGCCCAACTCTTCTGTCGATCCTGAGCCGTCTTAATACGCTGTCTAATCATTTAGACTTTGTCGACTGTCTGAACAATGAGTTCGGGGCCCAGTAGTCTTCGTTCTCCCACATCATCCCAACATACTGGGGATCGACACTTCCGCCCATATAGTGCTTCAAAAGGAGCCATCTGAATACTAGCCTGATAACTATTGTTGTAAGAGAACTCGACTAGGTGCAGATGGTCCTTCCAGGAACCCTGAAAGTCCAACATACAGGCTCTCAACATATCCTCGAGCGTCTGAATCATACGCTCGGATTGTCCATCCGTCTGTGGGTGATAAGCTGTGCTGAATTTAAGGCGGGTTCCCAAACTCTCCTGTAAGCTCTTCCAAAAGTGCGACAAGAATCTCGTGTCCCGGTCTGATACAATGCTGACTGGAACACCGTGAAGTCGCACAATCTCCTGCATATATCTTTCTGCCAGTGATTCTGTCGACTGTCCCACTCGGAAAGGTAGGAAGTGTGCAGCTTTTGTGAGGTGGTCGACGATAACCCAAATAGCGTTATTGCCTCTAGGGCTCCGTGGTAAAGCCGTCACAAAATCCCTAGTAATGTGCTCCCACTTCCATTCAGGTATCGGCAATGGTTGTAATAATCCTGCTGTCCTCTGATGTTCCGCCTTCACCTGCTGACATACCAAGCACCTGAATACGAACCTCGCAATTTCCCGCTTCATTCCGTTCCACCAAAAGTGCTGCTTTAGGTCCTGATATATTTTTGTACCTCCTGGATGCACAGAATAAGCTGAACTGTGTGCTTCAACCAAAACTTCTTCTCGAACATCTCCTTTAGGTACGCAGAGTCTGCTACCGAATCTCAGAGAGCCATCCTCATGTATAATCAAATCCGTTCTCAGTCCAGCTTCCACTTGCTCTCTGAACTTTTGTAATCAGGGATCATCCGCTTGTGCAATCTTGATGCGATCCACCAGGGAAGATTGCACCTGTAGTTGCCAAAATTGACTGAGTGCGTTCAGAGTAATGACCTCAAGTTCAAGTCTCTGGAAATCCTCAATAATGCTCCTCTGATCGGTCAACATCATGACCGCTGGTTTGCGACTGAGCGCATCTGGTACAACATTGACCTTCCCCGGGTGATACTGAAGGTCCAAGTCATAATCTGCCATTAGCTCTAGCCATCGGCGCTGCCTCATGTTCAGTTCCTTCTGAGTGAAAACATACTTCAAACTTTTATGATCCGTGTAAACCTCCACTTTCTCGCCCAAAAGATAGTGCCTCCAAATCTTCAACGCAAAGACTACCGCAGCTAACTCCAAGTCATGCGTAGGATAGTTCTTCTCGTGGTTTCTCAGTTGTCGAGAGGCGTAAGCAACCACTCGGCCGTGCTGCATTAAAACACAGCCTAAACCCTTCCCTGAGGCATCACTGTGTATCACTAAACCACCGGAATCATCTGGTACAGTAAGAATAGGCGCCGTGGTTAACTTCTGCTTTAGTGTGTCGAATGCCTGAGTGCACTCCTCTGTCCATGTAAACGGCACGTCCTTCCGTGTCAGTCTCGTCAATGGTTCCGCGATTCTTGAGAAATCTTGGACGAATCTCCGATAATAACCTGCCAATCCCAGAAAACTCCTGATCTCGGCCACTGACTTCGGCGTTGGCCAATCTCTGACAGATTCTATCTTTGCCGGGTCTACCGAGATGCCTTCGCCCGAAACAATATGTCCCAAAAACTGAACTTTGTCGAGCCAGAATTCACACTTGCTCAGCTTCGCATATAGCTTCTCTTCCCGAAGAATTTATAGGACCGTGCGCAAATGCTCAGCATGCTCTTCCCAGGTCTTCGAGTAGACAAGTATGTCGTCGATAAACACAATGACGAACGTGTCCAAGTATTTTGCGAACACCCTGTTCATTAAATCCATGAATATTGCTGGGGCATTGGTAACGCCGAACGACATCACAAGGAACTCGTAATGTCCGTATCGGGTCCTGAAAGCCGTCTTGCATACGTCCTCGACTGCTACTCTGATTTGATGATATCCAGAACGGAGGTCCAACTTCGAGAATACCTTGGCTCCACTTAGCTGATCGAATAGGTCGTCAATGCGCGGTATTGGGTACTTGTTCTTTATTGTGACCTTGTTCAGCTCTCGATAATCTATACACATTCGCAGCGATCCATCCTTTTTCTTTACTAGTATGACTGGTGCACCCCACGGTGAAGCGCTTGTCCGAATAAATCCTTTCTCCAATAGTTCTTCAACCCGCTTCTTCAATTCCGCCAACTCAACTGGTGCCATTCTGTATGGGGCCCTGGATACTGGGGCTGTACCTGGAATCAAATCGATTGAGAACTCCAAGATTCGAGGAGGTGGTAGACCTGGTAGATCTTCGGGAAATACATCCAGAAAGTCCCGAACAATTTCTGAAACTGGGCTCTTATCAATCTCCATAGCTGTCAGTTCCTTGGGCTTGGCTCTATACTTAGCCGGCTCCAAAGATTCACTTCCGCCCTCGAAAATAAACTCCGGGTGATTGGGGATGCAGAAGATCACCTTCCTTGCACGACAATCGATAACTGCATGGAAAGTGCTCATCCAATCCATCCCGAGAATTGCGTCGTAACTGCCTGTCCCGATCAGAAGGAAATTCGAATAGAATTCCCTGCCACACACTACAACTGGGCATAATCTACATTCTCGACTAGATATAATAATGCCATTACCCGTATGAATTTCCCATCCCTTGGTTAGTGGTTCATGTGGTATTGAGTGTGTATTAGTGAAATGCTCAGACAAGAAACAATGCGATGCTCCCGAATTAAATAGTACTCTAGCTGGCAAGGAATGTACGAGTAGAGTACCTGAAACCACGTCTCCTGACGCCTCTGCCTGCTCGGCGGTCTAGGTGAAAGCCCGTCCCTGACCGCGACCTGTAAAGGGTTGTCTCTGCTCCTGCGGCCTCTGCTGTGGCGGTCCAGAACCTCCCTGTATCTCTGCTCGCTCAGGGCAAATGTTAATCCTGTGCTGACTGGAGCCGCAAATCAAACACTGTCCCTTGGCACGGCGACAGTCCTTCTGAGTATGTCCTCCTCTACCGCAATAGCCGCAAGTTACGCCCTGTCTCTGAGGGCGATGCTGTGGTACGAACGGGCGCTTCATTTGTGTCGTTCCTGCTCTGTGAACCGGTATAGCTCCTCGAGAAGGCGCGTGGGTACGTGCTGGAACGACTGGGGGTCTTCTGAACTTGTTAATCAATTGCTCCTGAACTCTCGCCGCGTTGAGTACCTGTGCGAAAGTCTGCAAATCCAACGATGCAATCAACTGCTGCAACTCGAAATCTAACCCCTGAAGGAAGCGTCTGGCCCTGGTGGCCTCTGATTTGACCATGTATGGAGCAAAGCGGCTCAGACGGTTGAAATCTGCCGCATAAACGTCCACTGGACGTCCATTTTGCTTCAAAAGAATAAACATTTCCTCCATTTCTGCCTTGGCTGTGGGAGGGAAATAATGATCTAAGAAGCACTCCTTAAACTTGCTCCATTCAATCGGCTCGTCAAGTCTGCTTTCTTCCACCGACCACCATGTACGGGCTTCGTCTTCTAATTGAATCTTTATCACGTCCACTCTGTCTTCCTCTGGAACCCTGGCGGCTGTCAATAAATTCTCCATGTTTACCAGCCATTGCTCAGCCTCAAGGGGTTCAGCTAGCCCTGTGAATGCAGCTGGGTGTAACCGTCGGAAGTCTGATACGGTACCAGCCCTAGCCTGATAAGCTGGTGGAGTAGCGCCCTCGGGGGCAGTAATGAGTGCGGAGGGTCCTCCTGCGGCGGTAATCGCCCTGAGTCCCTCAGTAAGCAAATCTGTCTTCCTCTCCTGAGCTTCCGCGAGAGTGGTCAGTGCACTGAGTATTCTTTCCGTGCGGTCCTGAGAGCTGGAGTTCGAGGAGGGGTCGTTCGGGGACGTCATATCACTGGAGGATTCAAAAGGATAGGATCAGATTCAAGGATGGAAATCAAGAGTAGTGAAACAAGAATAACGTAATACAGCATAGTTAATGTTATCCCTTGATACTAAACCTGGCTCTGATACCAACTAAACCATGTCACGCCCCGCTTCCCAAAATACGGAATACGAGGTATGACTAGGCCAGCCATGCTCCTACGGTCAAGAGATCATCCCACCGTAGTCACACTTTGGCTTCTAGCACTACATGGTAATCAGTAAATAAAGCACAGTATTAAAGGAATCACATCACTAATTTATTACATTAAAATTCCATTGTTCACAGAATTACAGATAATAAGAACAATAACTAACCAAGTTCGATCTCACGATCACTTTTATGGAAAGCAGTAAATGAAGAAGGTACACCCAACTATATCTCCGTGAACTCAAAGGGTAGATCCGTCTCCCGTGCTGGTCCTCCCGCGGAATCTGAGCATGCATACTCAGGTCGTCAGAGCGACACAATAACAATATTATTATAATAAGATGAAACAGGTATATGAGGTAATACTGGTGTAGAAACAATACAAGTAATCACTATGTCACTATATGATGCAGAATATGTTATGTGTCCCTATCGGTCTCTAGGTTTGAAATCACATAGTGGAAGGAGGATCATGTTTAACAGGAGTCTCGTACATACCCGAGACAACGGCCCACATGCCCGGGACATAACCCTGTCAGCCGGATCGCTAGATCCTATCCTACACGTATCAGTATCACTGTTCGAATGATCATCCTCTAAACACGGTCCCGCTAAATACGATACTCTTTCCACTTTGATTTTCCCTTTTTCCCCAGGTTCTCACTAGTTATGACCTTGACTTAGTCGTGTACGAGTATACCAATGGCACGGTTTTGTCACTGTCCACTGTATCAATCACTGTCACGAATATTCACTTTCCATTGGTGTACTCGTCACTCCTAAACCAACATCTATCACGCACGATAATGCAATGTCCACACGCACTAATCACTGAGTATATGGCAAGGGTATGATATATGTATTGTATGCTACCAATAACTCTGTATGTTATGAATCAACATGCATTTCCTTAACTAAAATAATTTACATAAATTAATACGTTAGGAATTCAGCAAAATGATACAACTAAGGTAAATAGAACACTTAGTCAGCAATTCATCAAAATTTGTTTCAGTTCAATCGGAATTCCGGTTTTCAAGATATAGCTGTTTCATTCTAAGTACTCGCGGCTGGAAATTCAGTTTCAGAACTGAACGTCCGTTTCGCGACACGAATTGCACCCAGTTGGGCTCAGAATTTAGCGATGTTACAGTTAAATGAAATCTAGGGTTTCCGATAGGGTATTCAACGCAATAGACGGATCCTCAATCTCATTTGTACATTGAAAGTTATACACAGTTTAATGTCAGTATATCACTCCAAACCCGTCCGTTTCGCGACACGAGTATGACGTTGGAGTTCCCCGGAGCCGTCAAGTGCTTGCTGGAAGCGGAGGTGGTGCTCTGTGGTTGGCCTGGGACTTGCTGGGGTCGACGACGTCGGCGATGGTCGCTCCGGCGATGTGCACAGCGAATGCGCAGTACGGGGAGAAAGTGGGTTTTTGGTGAGAAAGAGAGAGAGAGAGCAGTGGGGACGGGTTTGGAGTGATGAGGATGGTGCTAAGGATGTAGAGGGTCGCAAGGGTGGTTCAGGTCAGAGGGGGGTTCATCGGCGTCGGTCGCAAGGTGGCCGAGCTTGGTTGAAGTGGGTCTGTGTGCAGGGGAGTGGGTGTGCAGGGGGCTCGGGTTAATGAAGGAGGAGTCGTGGAGGGAGGAGGTTGGTGGAGGAGACGTGAGGGATCGCTGAGGAGTTGTCGTAGGAGGTGAAGGTGGCAGTGGGTTGTTCGAGGTCGGGGGCTCGGTGGGTGTAGCGAGAGAGATGAAGAGTGAGTTGGAGAGGGAGAGTGATGAGAGGAGTTAGTGATGAGGTTGAAATCGTGTGGGTAACGGCAGGAGCATGGGCGTGAGACGCGGCCGAGAAAGTAGATCGCGCGCGTGGATTTCGGGAGGTTACCGTTGGAAGAATTTTGAAGGAAGATGAACAGTGTAGTGGGTCGGGTCTTGAAGAGGAGGCGGGCTTCTGAGCTGGGCCGGGTAAAATAATTCCCTTAAAAAGAAGTGGCTGAGGAAGGAGATTGGGCCGGGGAACTTGGGCTAGTTTATCTAATTCATATGTAGGGAGTGGGCCGGGGGATGTAAATGTTAATTAATATAAAAAAAAACCTAATTTGTGTTGGTCTGAGGGATTTTGTAGGCTGTTAATTAATTTGTGTTGGTATTTAGAAGTTTGGTTTTAATTAATCGTTTATGTTGTGGGAAAGAAGTTCAAACGGGCTGGGGATTGGAAAATTAATAATATTTAGTTTTAAATTTTGGGCTTTGATTTTTTTTTTTTAAGGGTTTGGAAGGATTTAAATACGACGCTCTAGCAACCAATTTTCCTACAAAAATACGAGGAAAAGGAAAGGGAAAAATAGAAAAGATTTTCATTGATGGGAACGGGGATTTACAGACGGATATCACCAATTAGCATCTGCCCCCAGATTCAGGCAAGACGTCAAGTCTTCCCGGCTTCCGGCGATAAACAGATTCTGGCACGTCCGGTGGGACATTTTCCTCTTTCCACTCCACACTTCGTGTGTCGTGTTCGCGAACCAATCGCGGTTTGCCAATGGTTGCCCTTAGGTTTCGAGTTACTAAGATTTGGTTTCTTGCTTGGCGCAGAAAGCAAAACAGCAATGGCGTCTACTTGCGTAAAGTGTTCCACTTGCAACTACAACCCTCGTCCTGTCTCAACTGGGGGCATAGCCTATGGGCCCCAAGCTGCTTCCCTGTTCACGATGCCCGTGGAACGGGTCACTCAAGCCACTACAGGGTTGTTTTTCGGGACCATGCTCCCGCCAACGAGCTTCACCGCTCCTGTGCTGACACCGGAAGCTCCCAAGAAGTCGGTCTTCGATCGACTTACAACTACTGCGGCCCCTCTCAATGGGTCGTCAGCACCAGCGCCTCGGTCTTCTCCAGATTGGGCTAAAATTCTTGTGGGCCCACAATGAAGCCTGCAATCCCAGAGAAGGTTATTCCGAAGAGAGTAACCAACCTTGCTCCTGAAGTCGTCAAGGCGGCTTCTCCTGCCAAGGGGTCGGTCTTTACAAGACTGACTGTCCCAACTCCCGCTCCTGCTACTCAAAGAACATCAATCTTCAACAGGCTGACGCCAGCAACGGCCCCTCACCTGAACAGGGGGCAAGACGAGGCCATCCCCATCACCGAGCCAACTCCATCAGCTCGACACGCTCAACGTCTCCACTGGCGCCGAGTGAGGAAGGCCGGAGGCAACTCCCCTTCTGGGCTAATTCCACCAGCCCCGACGGCGGAAATTAATGTTGTTGTTCCAACCGGGAACAGCTTTGAGCTGCTGAATAAGGTGCGTAGGAATTCTCCTACCGCCGCACTGAAAAGATCTCCTCCTCCGGTGGAAAATGTTGCGGAAGTAAAGACATAACAGTCCCCTCAGCGGCTGTCCTCCAAGATCTACAAAGTCTGGCGTCAAGTCCAAGACTCGATGATTGATCCAAATTTCTCCCTGTTAGTTATATGTATGCCCTAGAGGCCATTACTGTACATATGATGTATATTGTAGTGGATGCTAGGACGTATATGGGGAGGACTTTCTTGC
Organism: Agapanthus africanus; assembly: GCA_030015575.1. Taxonomy (NCBI): domain Eukaryota; kingdom Viridiplantae; phylum Streptophyta; class Magnoliopsida; order Asparagales; family Amaryllidaceae; genus Agapanthus; species Agapanthus africanus. Next base: position 75,530,330 of record JASDDO010000026.1, read on the forward strand.
TCGACATGATAGTATGCTATCTGGTTGATCTTTACCTTAACGTGTATACTGTTTGTCTCTCTGTTACATGTTGGTAAAGCCCTTAGGATGTGTACTTGACTACCTGGACTATGATGCGGATCATACTAGTGGGGACATGGTAGTCTATAAGTACATCCTTCAAAGTCCCTAGTCGTGGGTGTATCGAGACAGGGCATCGATATACCAGAGTAAACTAGCGTGTACCTTCTCGACCCATACAGATGGGCGATGGATGATCCCATATCCATTGGTGTTTGACATCAGAGGAGATATACGGGTGCTCAGTAGAGACTGGGTATACTGGACGGACTCGCCGAGAACTCCCAGATGGTATTATACCTCACGTCAGATGGCAGTTCTCTGGTGACACTGGTACAGAGTAGTCTGTTGACCCGAGATCGTCATAGAGTCTTGTGTGGTTCCCACTGTGCTTTGATTTCCATCTTACCACGTCCAAGAGGGCGTGCAAAACGGTGGTTTTTGGATACAGTCCCGAATCACATGGAGGCAATGAGCGATAGGAAGGGATTCGTCTCTCCCGGTATAGGGAGTTGATGTTGCGCTGTGTTCGATTGGCTATAACAGGAAATCCCTGGCCAGGGTTGCTGAGATTTACTGGTAAGTGTTACCAGTAGTTTCTCGAATTGTTATAGACCTCATATCGACACGACTTATCGAGCTATTGGGGTCTGACGTATACCACCCCTAGGCAAGATATGCGACATATCAGACGATCAGACCGGACTGTACGGTAGTGTTACTGGTCGGATTCACTGGAGTGTGAGCGGGCTTGCTCGTCGATCTTCAGATCGCTCAATACCCGGGTGGCCGTTACGTTTAGCAGACCGCTTGCGGCTTGTGGATGTTTGATATGATCATCATCCGCTGCCGGCGTATTGACGAGTCTTTAGAGTCCTACACAGAGGTTTCCTGGCTCAAACGAAACGAAATAGGAGTGCATATGAGATATGTGCGGGACCGAGAATGATACCAGTATGTGATACTGTATTCGATTCTCGCGATATGTGACATTGATCGGTTATATGCGATATAGCCGGGTTATCGGATCAAGTGTTGATTCGATAAGTTGTTACTAATGATACTAGTCGGTTATATGCGATATGACCGGATCGTTAAGTCAAGTGTTGATTTAATGATTTAATGCATAATTATATATTTGATATATTACTTTGCATTAACTAGTATCGGTTCACTTTAAATGGACTTTCTCACTCGGGTGTGCGCATTGCATATGCGATATGATTTTGTGCACTTGATTGTATCATGTTTGATGATACATATCTTTTTGTTAAGTGTAATGAATTAAACCTAGGTTAAGTAAATGATTAGGGTTTTCTTTTATTCATTCATTTATCTTTTCATTTGCATTTAAAAGATAAATGAGAAAAGGAAAAGAAGTCAAAAATGGTGGCTAGTTTTGTTTTCAACATGAATCTTCATGAAGCTTTCATTAAGTCACCATTTTTGTCTCAAATTATTCTTTTCTATTTTTTTTCAACTTATCATAATATTATAGCTTCTTCTTCTTCTTCCTTCAAGTGAAGAAAAGCTTGACCATCAATGGCAACTTGATGAAATGAGTGAGAAATCCAATTCTAAAGTCTACCCACTTCCTATTTCTTCATCCTCTACCTCTTGCCAAGTAGTAGAGTGTGTTTCCTTCACAAGTTTTCATAGCAAGGTGAAGGTGGAGCTTGATTTAGCGATGCCTCGACGTAGATCATCTTCGGCATGGACATCGACGACCTAGCTCGCTTATTCTTCGACGAAGCCGACGCTGGAGTCCGGATTCTTTTTGGACAGCGGAGGGGACTTCGTTGCGGAGATATGGAGGTGGAGCACCGGATCTACAAAGGTTGTATTTCCATATCTCTTAGTTAATTGTTAACTAGTTATCTTTTCGCCTAGTTTTCTAGCAAACGATCCGTAGTCGGGTCTCTCGGCACCTAGAATTTTTGAAATTGGCATGGTTGATGCCTTGTGAGACCTCATTAGGGTGCCTAGGAACCCTACAGTGGTATCAGAGCCTAGCTAGAGCCTTAGGCGATGCGTAGACGGAGTTAGAAGTCCGATCGACCCGAAACCCCGACTTTAAAATGCTCTCTGGACATTTTTGTAAAATGTGGATTTTTGCAAATTAAAAATATGCAGAAAAATCAGCAGGTAAATCTAAGAATTACGATGCAAAAATTACCTAATGATCTTTCTAAAGTGCGTCGGAACCGCGGCATTAGCGTGCTAATGCGGCCCTTCCGCGGCCCTTTTGTCTTATCTGCCATTGAATTTTGCACAGTAACTCCTATTTTTCAGTGCTGGTTTTCCTGGGAATTTTTAATCTGAAATCAAGAGTTGAGTATTTTGGGTTGTATTGGGAGTTCATACATTCGATCGGATTGTCAAACTTTGTCTATGTGTCGTTCCGGATAATTTTTTTGAATATGTTAAAAAGTTCGACCGGATATAAATACCCAATTTTTCCCCTGTCGGGAAGTTTCCAAGTGTTGGATATTTCTGTAGTTTAATCACGTTCTAAGTAGTGCAAGTAACACGATGGTCCCTCTAGAAGACAACAAACCTTAACTCGATTATGTGACCGTCTTGAACTACCCTTTGAACCTTCGGGTTTGGGGCAGTACGGCGTGCCACATGTGAGGCGTTGGCTTGACCCTTCTACGGCTGGACCGTTGGTACTGAGGCACGAACTGAATGTTTTTTGGCTTGTTTCATGTGTTGATCTGTATCGGGAAAACTTGGGTGTTCGATTGTTCGATCGGAAAGTTTGACATTTTCTATTTATCCGGAATGGGATACAATAATTGGAATTCACAATAAGTTATGAGATAACTGAATGAATGTTATAAACATAGCAGTTTAGTCTCACATGATCGGTTGCCACGGAATTTTGATGTGATCAAAAGTCCATCGCAATCACGTAGCGTACGCGGATACTCGCCGGGTAAACTTAATAGACAGCCTCACTCCATAGCCCCGACCAAGTGACTGTAGGAGAACCCCGTCGCCGAAAGCATCCGTTCGGGTGCTCGCGGTAGCGGTGTTCCGCCTTGGTACACTTCGTCGACGGCGTCGGGAGTGCAGCCGCCTACTGAAGTTTGTGACGAGCATTCGATCAAAATGTCGGGAATCTTGTTGAATTGCCCGACTTGGTATTGAAAAGTGTTTTCGACTTTGAGACTAAAATGCGGGGTTTATAACTGTTAGGCATACGATGTCTAAGGTATTCATTTGATTAGGCATGCGATGTCTATGCAGATTGCGGATTCCAACTGTTGTGGTTTTACACTTTCTTTTCTGTGACCGTAAGTGTAATATGTGATATCGCTGGTTTCGTTGCTATATGTCAACGACAATTGGGATGCGCATATTTACTTACGTTGATGACATGTGATGTTATGTGTTGCTGGATATGTTTTATTAGATCGTCGTGTTCGAATAGCCGGGGGTTTTTATGTGAGATGAGTGTTTTTCATTTTCATTCATGTAAAAACTTGTATGTAATATTCTTTTATTGGGGCACTTCCAGGTTGCGGAAGTTGTCACCCTTTGTATATTATTTACTTTTCCACACTAGGATAGACCCAAGGAGGGGAGCACAAGTAACCGGGTTCTGGAGTCCAGTGGGAGACCAACTCGAGGAGTCGAGTCCGGGTCTCCTAACTCTAGAATTGGTAGGGTTGCTTGCCGCTCTCGTAGGGGTCTAGGGGTGTGGGTTTGGCTATTCATCGCAACCGTGGAATCCGTGTTCTATACTGGCTCGTATTGAAAACACGGACGTCCTAGCATATCCAATATTTCATATGTTTCTTCTGCTGCGATATCTGTGATGTGATCATGTGATGTTCTGTGATAGATACAGTATATAGTATATATGATATATTATATAGATGTTACTTATGTTTTACACCCGCGCTAGCCCTGCCCCGCTCTGCCGTTAGTTACCTAACCTAACGGTGCACGAGGGGACATCGAGGCGAATGCGGATGGCATAAGTGTACGTCATATTTATCTGTGATGTTTAGGTATTTAAATGATGGGACTTCATTAATGTGATTAATGAAATAAAAGAAACCTAAGATGTTGTAGAATCGAATTTCAAAATAAAACAGGTAGCTACAGTTCTTGCTTTGCACAGCGGTATACATGATATATCCTGCACCTTATTCGATAAGGAAAGGACCGAGATCCCTTCACCGGGAGTGACTCCTTTAGCAATAACTGGCAGATGCTACACACTCGGTTTGGTTTTTGATTGCTTTTAAGAGTTTTTGCTTTGCACAGTGATATATATGATATATCCCGCACCTCATTCGACGAGGAAAGGACCGACGATCCCTTCACCGGGAGTGATTCCTTTAGCAAAACTAGAAAAGCCTCAAAAGCACTCCATTTTAAAAATCATTTGATTCTACAACGATATCAAGTTCATTACGCAATAGGTTTTCAGAAAAATCTGTCGTAACCCTCCGTCATTTCAGATAAGTTGTATATAGTATTCGTGCTGCATTTGTTGGCTTTCGTCAAGGTGCAGTGTGCGGTAGCTATATGCTGCTTATCTGCTAGCATACGATGCGATTGGATTAGGGTAGTCATGCGGCTTTGTTGGCTTTCGTCAAGGGTCGTGCGGGTGGGTTTAATTCAATCAAGAAATGTACGGGCTGAACTTGACTAGTGGGCTATGGTTTGTTGGCTTTCGTCAAGGTCATAGCACGTTAGGGGCAAAATATTATCGGGAATTTCAAGTGTTGAAATTTGCAATGAGATTGCATACCTTCTATGAGATAGTTGGATCCCGATACCCGCTGCGAGTAAGTGTTACTCCTGGGAGAGTTTTATACATTACAATTAGCCGATCAAGTAGGTGTCTAGAAAGGTGTCAACGGGGTTACGCCTCTGGGAAAACGAGGTTTACATTAATTAGGTTCGTGCGAAAGCACGGGGGACCTCCCTCAAAGTACCGACACTGGCCTGGCTGAAAGATTGGCGAACTTGTAGTGTGTAATTAATCCCGGCTAGTCTTTCCTTTTAGGGTTTGAAGGAAGATTTGATAAAAAGCAGTGGGAGCCATCCTGATTAGATAAAATAATAACCAATCTATTCTTGCAAGAGCGCACGCTGAGTGTTTTCTTCTCTCTCTCTCCAGGTAGCGACCATATCACGCCTTAATCAAGATAATAATACGGAATATTGACCGAACCCGCTTGTTATACTGAGCTGGGGAACGTTGGTCCCGCTCCAACTTATAATTGTTATAAGACAGAGCAGGAAATAAGGGAATACCAGAATTCCTATGCCGCCCAAACGAAGAAAGTGCATATGATGCATCTCCTTCGGGTGTGTTCATTACAAAGAACTGTTTCTCAGTATCCTCTGCATCCTGGGTATATGATACCGGATCAGGATCCCAGATATGTAATCTGTTACATAGGGCTACAAAAAGGGTAGAAAAACTGAGAACGGGTGATAAGTTTCATGAGACAGAAAACGGGGCAAGAGTTGCAGCCAAGTCTGTCGGTCACTGTCACCCTGTATTACGAATACATTGATTCTGAACGAATGTTATTAGATACCGAACCTGATATACAAAATCGTATCTATCTCTTTATTAGTAAAGAAATGATAAAATTTTGTATAGATGGATAATGTTTTGAACATTTCCTATATCAAAAGTTGATCGGTTCAGGCACGTTATCTGAAAGCATTGATGTTCTAAATCAAACTACAGTTCTTCGTATACAGAACACACACAAGAGGAAGAGTTCAGAAATGAACGAATCCTTCTTGAGGCATTGTAGACTAGGTCATATCAATGTGACCCGACTAGCTGAAGTTACATGTAGATGAATATTTAAATCAGTTTGAATTTACATCTTGTGAAACTCGCCAGTCATGTCACAAAGATAAGATGACCATAGCTCCGTTTACTGGAAACAGAGAAAGAGTTAGTGAACTCTTAGGATGATACATGTTGATGTATGTAGGTCCCCTGTCTACACTTGCCAAGACTGGTTCTTTGTACTTCGTTACATTCTCTAATAATCTCTCAAGATTCAGACATATGTTCCTGTTGAAACACAAGTCTGAACCTTTTGAGATATTCACAGAATATAAGTTAGAAGTAGAGAACTAATGAGGGTACAAGTATTATGTCCTTTGATGAGATCAAGGAGGAGAATACTTGAGCACGGAAATCCTGGACTATTCTAAAGGAGAATGAGATTCTCTCTCAGCATTACTCCTCCGTATACACCATAGCACGATGGTATATCGGGGCGAAGCAATCACACCCTATATGATATGGTGTGCTCTATGATGAGTACTACTGAGTTACCTATTTCCTTTTTGGGAGTTATGCACTTATGAAGTAGCATACCTATTGAATAGGGTTCCAATCAAATCAGTTGCCTACCATTTCATATGTGATATGGAAAGGGAAGAGCCCATGTCTTAAGCTAGTTAAGATTTGGGGTTGTCCGGCCTATGTTTAGAAGCAAAATCCGGACAAGCTCGAGGCAAGATCTGTTATGTAGAACTGGAAAGGTTCCAGCAATACAAACTACAGCAGATGATTTGGTAGAACCAAAGGATTCAGTAGATTCCAACGAACCTCAGCCTCTCCGCCGATCTAGCAGGGTTCCTCACCCACTTGAGAGATACTTCGGTTTCTCTATGACAGTGGGAGCGAGGATTGCATTATGAGATGATGACCCAACTATTTTCGAGCTGGCCATCAGGAGTGGGACTCTGTAAGAATGGCTGGATGCTTAGCGATCTGATATGGATTCCATGTACACCAACAAAGTATGGACTTTGGTTGCTATATCTGAAGGGTTAAATCCCCATCAGGAGCAAGTATATCTTGAGAAGATTACTTGGTGTACATCGAAAAGTTGAGACTTTCAAAGCTAGACTTGTTAAAAGTGTGCATCATTGACCAGGTGTGGATAATGATGAAACCTTTTTCAAGTAGCTATGCTTAAGTCCATCCAGATCCTACTTGTCACGGCTACATACCATGACTACGATATCTGGTGGTTGGGTGTCATGACTGCTTTTCTAAATGATGTTTTAGAAGAGTGCGTCTATAAGTACACAGCCAGAGGGCTTCGTAAACAGTGGGAGCAGCGGAAACGTGTACAAGATGCTTTATAGGATAAAGCAGGTATCGCGGAGTTGGAACGTCTGTTTTGATGGATTAGTCAAAGAGTTTGACATCATCAAAATGGTAGATGAACCTTGTATAAACAAAAAGGTAGTAGGGAGTATGGTGCTGATCCTCGTAGAGTACGTGGATGACATACTCTTGATAAGGAAAGAGTTTCCTATGCTACGCTCGGTCAATCTCCGTATATCACAAAGATTCTCCATATAGGATCAAAGTGATACCTCCTAAATCCTGGTATTTGGATCTATGAGATAGATCTAATTGGATGCTAGGAAACTCACTAGTTGTAGTGAGATGGTATCAATCGATCCTGGGGAGAGTCACTGGAAGGGTTCCAGGATGATAAACACGACTGAATGTCAGTCGCAGGCATTGTCTTTACCCTCAGTAAAGGGACGGTATGTTGGAAGAGTTCCAAGCTAGATACCGTGACATACTAGACGATAAAGGCAGGATACATCGCTACTTCAGATGCTACCAAAGAGGCTGTCTGGGTGTATATTAGTTCATGAAATGAACTTAGTTCCTCCCATTGTGTGACAATGGAGTTGTGGCTTATGCCAAGGAACGCCGGTCCCATCAGTGATCCAGACATATTCTAAGGCAGTATCACTTGATCATGGAGATGGTTGATCTCCAGGGAGATCGAGGTTAGGAGAGAAGACTCAGAGGATAACACAGCGGATCCACTCACAAAGGCCTGTTCCCAGAGAGAGACTTTTATGGGATGGTTGAGTATGAGATACTACAACCACTGCTACAGATGGCCCTAGTGCAAGTGGGAGATTGTTAGTTATATGTATGCCCTAGAGGCCATTACTGTACATATGATGTATATTGTAGTGGATGCTAGGACGTATATGGGGAGGACTTTCTTGCTCGACATGATAGTATGCTATCTGGTTGATCTTTACCTTAACGTGTATACTGTTTGTCTCTCTGTTACATGTTGGTAAAGCCCTTAGGATGTGTACTTGACTACCTGGACTATGATGCGGATCATACTAGTGGGGACATGGTAGTCTATAAGTACATCCTTCAAAGTCCCTAGTCGTGGGTGTATCGAGACAGGGCATCGATATACCAGAGTAGACTAGCGTGTACCTTCTCGACCCATACAGATGGGCGATGGATGATCCCATATCCATTGGTGTTTGACATCAGAGGAGATATACGGGTGCTCAGTAGAGACTGGGTACACTGGACGGACTCGCCGAGAACTCCCAGATGGTATTATACCTCACGTCAGATGGCAGTTCTCTGGTGACACTGGTACAGAGTAGTCTGTTGACCCGAGATCGTCATAGAGTCTTGTGTGGTTCCTACTGTGCTTTGATTTCCATCTTACCACGTCCAAGAGGGCGTGCAAAACGGTGGTTTTTGGATACAGTCCCGAATCACATGGAGGCAATGAGCGATAGGAGGGGATTCGTCTCTCCCGGTATAGGGAGTTGATGTTGCGCTGTGTTCGATTGGCTATAACAGGAAATCCCTGGCCAGGGTTGCTGAGATTTACTGGTAAGTGTTACCAGTAGTTTCTCGAATTGTTATAGACCTCATATCGACATGACTTATCGAGCTATTGGGGTCTGACGTATACCACCCCTAGGCAAGATATGCGACATATCAGACGATCAGACCGGACTGTACGGTAGTGTTACTGGTCGGATTCACTGGAGTGTGAGCGGGCTTGCTCGTCGATCTTCAGATCGCTCAATACCCGGGTGGCCGTTACGTTTAGCAGACCGCTTGCGGCTTGTGGATGTTTGATATGATCATCATCCGCTGCCGGCGTATTGACGAGTCTTTAGAGTCCTACACAGAGGTTTCCTGGCTCAAGCGAAACGAAATAGGAGTGCATATGAGATATGTGCGGGACCGAGAATGATACCAGTATGTGATACTGTATTCGATTCTCGCGATATGTGACATTGATCGGTTATATGCGATATAGCCGGGTTATCGGATCAAGTGTTGATTCGATAAGTTGTTACTAATGATACTAGTCGGTTATATGCGATATGACCGGATCGTTAAGTCAAGTGTTGATTTAATGATTTAATGCATAATTATATATTTGATATATTACTTTGCATTAACTAGTATCGGTTCACTTTAAATGGACTTTCTCACTCGGGTGTGCGCATTGCATATGCGATATGATTTTGTGCACTTGATTGTATCATGTTTGATGATACATATCTTTTTGTTAAGTGTAATGAATTAAACCTAGGTTAAGTAAATGATTAGGGTTTTCTTTTATTCATTCATTTATCTTTTCATTTGCATTTAAAAGATAAATGAGAAAAGGAAAAGAAGTCAAAAATGGTGGCTAGTTTTGTTTTCAACATGAAGCTTCATGAAGCTTTCATTAAGTCACCATTTTTGTCTCATCTCCTTAACCCTAACCATTCTTTAACCTTGGTCAATTCTCTACACTTAACTTGGGTTATGTTATGATAAGAATGGATTATTCTTTTCTATTTTTTTTCAACTTATCATAATATTATAGCTTCTTCTTCTTCTTCCTTCAAGTGAAGAAAAGCTTGACCATCAATGGCAACTTGATGAAATGAGTGAGAAATCCAATTCTAAAGTCTACCCACTTCCTATTTCTTCATCCTCTACCTCTTGCCAAGTAGTAGAGTGTGTTTCCTTCACAAGTTTTCATGGCAAGGTGAAGGTGGAGCTTGATTTAGCGATGCCTCGACGTAGATCATCTTCGGCATGGACATCGACGACCTAGCTCGCTTATTCTTCGACGAAGCCGACGCTGGAGTCCGGATTCTTTTTAGACAGCGGAGGGGACTTCGTTGCGGAGCTATGGAGGTGGAGCACCGGATCTACAAAGGTTGTATTTCCGTATCTCTTAGTTAATTGTTAACTAGTTATCTTTTCGCCTAGTTTTCTAGCAAACGATCCGTAGTCGGGTCTCTCGGCACCTAGAATTTTTGAAATTGGCATGGTTGATGCCTTGTGAGACCTCATTAGGGTGCCTAGGAACCCTACACTCCCGCCAACAGAAAAGGGTAAAGGTTCAACAAGAAAGAAGCCATTCTGCCAAGCCAAGAAAAGCTATCTGGGTGCCCACCGCGATGGCCCCCTCAACTTCGACCGCGACAAATGTCAAAGGCACTAAGCCCAAACATCCTAAGTCTGGGGGCATGGTAGTGCATACCGTCTACATGGCATCCGGGAAGGAAGATAGCCGCGCTTCTACGGGCCACCGACCACTCACCCAATCCATCACAAGAGCTCATGAACGTATCTGAGTGGACGTATTGTCTATCATCAGCTCGGTGACCGGTACTGGGAAGTCGTCCTTCAGGCAGACTTTATTGAGATCCCGAAAGTCCACACATATGCGTACCGTCCCATTCTTCTTCATCACCGGGACGAAGTTGGCGATCCAGTTAGGGTACTGAACCTCTTGGATGAAACCGGAGTCGATTAGTTTCTTGACCTCGGTGTTAATGCTCATCTCAAGCTCGAGCCACATTCTTCTCGGCGCCTGTTTGATCGGCTTGACGTCCGGGGATATCGCCAATTTGTGCACAGCAATCTCTGGATCTAATCCTGGCATCTCGGAATAGTTCCATGCGAAGCAATCTTTACGCTGCATGAGTACGTCCTTTAGCGTAGCCATCCTTTCTTCAGACAACAGCTCACTGACGAACGTCGGCCGTGGGTCACTTGCCGTCCCCAAATCAATTTTCTTGAGGTTATCTACAGTAGTATGTATCCCATCTTCCAGCTCCTTTGGTGCCGGTGGAAACTCTGAAATTACCTCGTTATCATTGTTTTCGAAACACCGGGGGAGGTCATCCATATTCTCGGGCTCTTCTTCTGACAACATTATCATATGACAAGTACGAGATCGCTTCCGAGACCGATGTTGATCTGGTTCTACTCTCGCGGCTTTGGGTTCATGCTTCTGCGGCGGGGTTACCCTCCAGCTGCTGGATAGAGCGAACCTGCCTTATTGATATTGGTCTTCGACCCAATTCTTGAATGTGAAGCAGTCTTCAATAGGATGTCCTATTGCCCTATGGTAGGAGAAATAATCCGGGTGAGAGACTTTGCCTGTTTGCTCGGGGTGCTTAGACTCCGGGAGTGTCATCATCTGATGTTTTATGACAAGATCGAATATCTTCTTTGTCTTGTCTTGAGGAAAAGAATATTCTCGACCCATCTTCTTTATAAGAGACGAATCCGGACTGCTCGATTCCTGATCGCGTGGCTTCTCAAACCCGCTTTGTCGTTGTCTAACGCCTTTCCCGTTCTTTGGTTTGTTTCTGCCTCCGCGTCGGGCCTTTTGTACAACAGGTTGACAAGGAGGAGCATTTTCATTTTTCACAGCCTGTTGAAGGAGGCGTTGCGTCCTGGCTTTCTCGTAGATGGACATTTCGCGATTATGGTCGTCTCGAACCTTTTGACCTGCTTCCCTTATAAGCCTGTCCATCTGTTCTTCGAACGACGGACTGAGCATTTTCACGGTAGGAGTTCGTGCTGGTTCAGGGTTAGCATCTTCCCATAGAGCATCTCCTTCTTCATCAAAGTCATGTATGACGTAGCAGTCGCGTAGTAGCTCCCGTTTCTTGGATTGAACATATCCAAGCCCGATCGTTTTCATTCTCCCATTGGGCAACTTTCGTTGAGTTTCGGGAACGTTCCAGATCCTATTATAGAACCGTGCTTGTCGCGCAGTTTGCTTAAGGGGTATACCTTGGCGTCTTAAGAGTCTCTTTAGTCCGTTCGTATAATATCTGGGTAAACGGATGGGCTGGAGCCTGTCAAGTGTAGAATCCGCGCCACGCCAGATTTTTTTCTCCACTTTGGTTTCCCCGGACCGGTAGAATAGGATCGACTTTTCACCTTCTCGCCTGGGAGGGACGTAGAATATCTGCAGTTCTTCCACACTGTAGGTATCAAGCGCGTCTAGCTCTTTATAATGCTTGGGCGGAACCATGGTAACTTGCAAACTTTGATCTTCATCAGCGAAGGATTGTATTGATGGTCGGACAGAGAATACGACATTGACTTCATCTTCCGAGTCGCTGCCGAAGATCAACATAGGAGCAGATGGTCCCGGCTTGTTGCACTGGGGCGGACCTGAATAAACTATTTCTTCCTCCTCCTCAGTATCACTCCCGAAGACCGGAATAGTAGTGATAGCTTTGTTCTTTGGTTTGTGACATCTTTCCGTGTCCTCGAAATCCGGTAAGAAGTATTTTGCATCTTCGTACTTTCGGACTTCGTTCACGGAGAATGGGTTCAGCTCTCCTGTTACAGTGTACTCGAGACCATCCTTGAAATACTTCATATACTGATGTTGTGTAGAAGAGATGATATTGTACTCGTGTAACCAGGGCCGGCCGAGAAAAGCATTGTAGCATGTCTAGGCGTCAATGACGTGAAACTTAATATCCGTGACAAGCAACCCAAAGCGTAGTGTCAATATCACAGACCCAAGCGTCCGTGATGACTGAGAGTCGAACTCGGATATGGTGATTTTGTCGCGGGCGAGGTGCTGAACGCTCATGCAGATTTAGCACCCTTGCGTTAACGAGGTTGACGGAGGACCCATTGTTGACCAGGATTTTACCTATCTTGATGTTTTGATAGTATCCAAAGACATATAGGGGGCGGTTATGCTCGCATGTCCCAACGAGGAGGTCTTCATCGCCGAAGGTGATATCGGCCGTGTGTACTTCTTCCAGCTCGTCCTTTATCTTTTCTTCGGCGAGGAAAGATTGGAATTGCTCGGGCTCTTGTAATGCCTTGATCAAAGAATCTCTTGCTTCTTTGGATAACAGAAGGGCGTCGAGAATGCTTAACTGCGAAGGTAGCTTTCTCAAGTGTGCCAGAACGTTGTAGTCCACCTTACTTTTCTTTGGCGGGTCCTTGGTTGTCAGCTCTTTGATGGCTTGGTCATCAAGGATGATATCCTCAGAGACTTTTTCTTTTCTCTTATCTTTTCTATTTGACCCAATGTTCGAGGGCCCAAGATTCTTTTCGGGCAGCGTGCGATTACGCAGCTGAATGTTCTCGCAGTTCTTCGGTTCTTCCTCTTTTCCCGAGGTGGACTCCTTAAAGAGGGGGCCAAGAGCCATTTCTTCGTCAGAGTCGCTCCCGAAGGTGAGAACCTGCAATCTCCCGGCGTTGACCATGCGACAGTTACCGGTAGTTCTTTTACGCTCCTCGGTCATATTTCTTTGCTCCCGACGAGCTTTGCGTTTCATCCTCTTAAAATGTTGCGGGTGAGCAACATATCCCTGCCACCATCTTTTAAAAGCGTTGCACTCTTCGGTGGGGTGTGCAATCTTTCGATGGTATAAGCAGTAGTTAAGATGTATATCCGCTCCATCAGGAGTGTTTCCTTCGGAGGGTGGTAGCTTCATTCCCATCGATATGGCTTTAGCGAACCTTTTCCTCATCTTGAACCTGTTTTTATTTGCGACGGATGTACTTTGATCTGGCGGGAGTGTTTCAACTCTTTCGTCCAGTCGTCGGCGTTTGGCTTTTTCAAATATGGCCATTTCACGCTCTCGAGCAGCTTTGCTTTTAAGAAGAGCTTCGTTCAGGAATGCATCAATCATTTCGTCTGACGGCTCTAGAAGTTCCGGTTTAGGATTTGCCCCCAGTTTCTCGGTGCAAGGAGCTTCTTCATCGTTTATTAACGAGTGAGAGATCACGTGGCAGCTTGCCACATAATCTTCAGGCTCATCCGACGAGTCTTCTCCATTATCGTCATCTCCGTCCTTAAGGATGTGGCGGAGAAACTCTTGAAGTGTGACTGGAGTCCGCGCCTTCTGGTTATACTCTTCCAGTGCGTCAATCTGCTTTTGCAGGTCCGTGCGCCTGTCACCAGGCTTCACGAGCTTCTTGGATTTTTTCTTCTTCATCGAAGATTTTGACGGCTGGGTGTGAGTGCTTTGGCTATCACCACCGATTTTTGGAGTTGGGCGCGGTTTTAGCATTCCCTCTATGATCTCGGGTTCCAGTTGGTTTTTCCACCTGATCGCCGGACATGTTTGGAGATCCTTCAGCATTCTTTTCGTCTTGGCTGAAAGAGCGACCTCCCATGGAGCTTCTTCTACGAAAGAACACGATGCCCCCGGTGTATCCGTCTTCTTGGGAGCATGTGGCTATGGCGGGTTCACCTTCCAGTTCTCAGATAATACAAACTTACCCTGCTAGTACTGATCTTCTATCCATCTTTTGAAGATGTAGCAATCCTCGATTGGATGGCCCAACATTCGGTGATAAGGGCGATAGTTAGGATTACTAATGTCGCCTGGTTGCGCTGGGCGTCTTGGCTCCGGCAGATTGATGAGCCTATTGTGCAGTGCAAACTCAAATAACCTCTTCATCTTTTATCGAGGGAACGAGTAAGGGCGTCTCATTTTATCTTCAAGAGATCGAGTTCTATTATTTTGGCGATCAACTGGTCTTAGACCGCTGGGCTGCTGCTGAGCATTAGCGACGACGGTCGCTTTCCCCTTTCCATTCTCGTTCCGCGGGTCCGGTTTTGGAGGCGACGGTCTATGACCCATCTGGTCCATTTGGGCCAGTTTGTCGATCAAGGCTTGGAACGTGGTCGGCTTGAAGAACATCATGAATTGGGAAATAGTTGCATGAGGGCCCAGAGTGCCCACGAACATGCCCACCGCCGGAGCTTCTTCGATGCGCTGTTCGCATTTCGACCACAGATTCCGCCATCGTATTGCGTATTGAACCCATGTCTCACCTGGCTTCACCCTGGCATTGATCAATGCCGTTATTGGGGTGCGTTCACTAGCACTCATGAATCGCTGGGTGAATAATAGCTCCATTTCTGCGAAAGTCTTGACGGAGTCGTTTGGAAGTTCAGAGTACCATTCGAACGCTGTCTCCGAAAAGCTGCCAACAAACTGACGGAGCAAAAGTTTGTCATCACCCCCAGTGTTGCCGCAAAGAGCCCTGAACTGAGCGACATGTTGGTGGGGATTGCCTGTCCCCTTGTACACATGGAATTTGGGATCGTGTATCCCGGCGGGTACTTTATTTGGTCATACCAGCCTGGATATGGTCGCCCAGTTTTAACGACTTGGCCAACCGCTTCGTTCGCCTGGTGAGCTCGTATTTGCTGAGCAATATAGTCATCCGGAGCGGCCTTGGAAATGGTTTCCTCTTTGGCAGCTGAAAGAACCGGAGGAGGGTTCGATGTCGCCCCTCTGTCGTCTTCAATAATGATCGGAGGGCCTTCAGCTGGAGGATCCGGCTGTAACATCATCCCGACCATGTCTTGGAAGAGAAGCGCCATTCGTTTTATATTAGCCGCTTGTTCTGCTGCTTCTCTGTCCTTTTTTTCAAGGACTCTGCGGAGGAAGTCAGCATCGGTTTCTTGTTCGTGACGCTGCTCTGATGACGCCTGTTTACCCCAATCAGAGCAAAGCTTTGTTCAAACTCCAAGGCGGGAGACGAAGCAATGCTTCTGTTTCCCCCAATCAGAGCAAAGCTCTGCTTTGAAAATTAAAGTGAAAATTAAAGTTAAAATAAATGAAGCAACGTTTCAGATCCCCTGCGCTGCGCGCAGAGCGCCACGTGTCAAAATCAGACACTCCAGCACAGGGAGCGCAGCGCCCAAGGCAGCGCGCCCAATCAGAGTAAGGCTCTATTTAAAACAAAATTAAAGGAAGCAACGCTTCAGATGATCTGCGCTCTGCGCTGCGCGACATATGGCAGCGCAGTTGCGCTAGCGCAGTCGTGCTGCGCTCTGCGCTACGCGACACGTGTCAGGCGCAGGTGCGTTTGCGCCAAACAGAATTAAAATTCAGTAAGATCCTTCTGTTCTTGTTAAAACAAGAAGATTGTCTTCTGTAAAACAGAAGCCATTGGATCAAAGATCCAACGGTGGGGAAAATTCCCCAAATCACTCAGAGAATGATCTCTTAAACAAACTTAACAAATCTATGGGCACTATATAAAGACCCCTAGACCCCAACTCAAAAGAACATGAACACAGAGAAAAAAAAGGAGAGAACTCCTTTAAAAAGAAAATTTTGAGAAGAGCTCAAAGAAAGGAAAGGTAAAAACCTTGAATAAAAGAAGAATTTCTTCTAAAAAGATTATTGATCTAAGAACAAGATCAAAGATCTTCAATAAAAATATAATAATAATAAAAGCATTGCCTTTTGATGAACCACTGGTTCTTTAAAAACAAGAAAATTTGTTTTCTTTGATCTAAAATTGATCAAAATAATAAAACAATGCCCTGCACTTGCAAAGTCTACACTGTTGAGCTCTTGGGTTGGCGCAAGCCACCAGAGAGCGCCACGTGCCAGCCCCATAATGATCTGCGCTATGCGCTTCTAAAAACAGAGCACTGCTCTCATGAATTGGCGCAACTCACCAGAGCGCGCCACGTGTCAGCAGCGCAATAGCGCAGCGCACTGCGCTTGCGCTCTCCTGAGCGTGACACGTGTCACCTCTCATGGACTTGCGCCTTGCGCTCCTCAATTGGCGCAAAGCGCCTAACAAGCCACGTGGCACTCTGTCAGACTCATTAATGCAGCGCATTATTAAAGGGCAGAGCCCAATTAAAAAGGCCTAACAGGCCTAATAAAAAAAAGCAGTGCAAAAGGGGCAGGGCCCAAATAAAGGTCTATCAAACCAAAATAAAATGCTCTGGGCCTAAAAGGCCAGAGACAATGCAGTGCATTATTAAACATGGACAGAGCCCTAGTAAAGGCCTAACAGGCCAAATGCAAATAAAACGTTGAATATTCTCAACTGGACTTAGCCCAATCATGGCCGTAAGTCCTCAAATTAAATTGACTGAGCACGGGTGCTCTCTTAAACCAATTTACACTTGGTCCAAGGGTACATCTCTGAACTCCTCTGATACCTATCGTTGTAATCCTTCAACGACGTCAGAGAGGTGACGGGTCCCGACGGCCATATATTAAATGGACCACTATGTCCCTAAACTGGCGATGGACCACTGCGTCCCTAAACTGGCGATGGACCACCATGTCCCTAAACTGGCGATGGACCGCAACATCCTTAAACTACCTATGGACCACCATGTCCCTAAACTGGAATATGGACCCCCATGTCCCTAAACTGGCAATGGACCGCAATGTCCTTAAACTTCCTATGGACCACTACGTCCCTAAAAAGGAACAATAGAGCTCCCAAATGCTCTTTTGTCGGATCTAAACGATCCCGTTTAGGTTGATCTTAGCCTCAAATATGGCTAACATATCCTTAAACATTCAAACAGACTTTAGTCCCAAATTGGACTATAAGACCCTCAATCAACTTTGGTTCAAGGGTACATCTCCGAACTCCTCTGACACCTGTCGTTGTAATCCTTCAACGACGTCAGAGAGGTGATGGGTCCCGATGGCCATGCATACAATGGACCACTATGTCCCTAAACTGGAACAATAGAGCCCCCAAATGCTCTTTTTTCGGATCCAAACGATCCCGTTAAGTTGATCTTAGTCTCAAATCAGACTAACGTATCCTTAACGAACATTTAAGTTGATCTTAGCCTTAATATGGCTAACGTATCCTTAAACTAAAACACCAAATCCAAATCTAAGTAAATACGGATTTGGACTAATCCACGTCCTACGGGCGACGACATAACTTAGTCTCCGTATACAATCCATGGGCATCCACAAACAAAACAAACACACACGACACGAAGTGAAATTCTGGAGAAGGAGAAAGTAGCTACCGCGATGCGGTAGCGTAATTAACTGCAGGGGCTTGCGCCTGCAGGGAAGAGCGTCCCCACAATAAAAAAAACCCTCAAACGAGGGGGAATCTGACGAAGTCTGCTACATCGGCCGCATCCGTCTAAACCTCCGATATACGGTGCTATAAATCAACTTGGCATCTTCGGAGAGGTAGACGGATAAAACCATATAGCATCTGCCCCGAATCTCAGGCAAGACGTCTTCACGTCTTGGCCGCCATTCGGAGGGGAACAGATTCTGGCACGCCCGGTGGGACCTTTTCCTCTTTCCACTCCACACTTCGTGTGTCGTGTTCGCGAACAAATCACGGTTTGCTGTGGTTGCCTGTGGATTCAAGGTACTTAGATTTGGTGTATTGCTCCGTGCAGAAAACAGAAGATCAATGGCTTCAAACTGCACTACCTGCAACTGCAACTCTTGCTCCGTCCCTGCTGGTGGAGTGACCTACGGACCCCAAGCGGCCTCTCTTTTCAAGATGCCAGTGGAGCGGGTAACTCAAGCCATCCCTGGACTATTCTTCGGGATCATGCTCCCATCGATGAGCTTCAATGCTCCAATAGCGTCGCAAGAAGCTCTAAAGAAGTCGGTCTTTGATCGGCTTACAACCACCGCGACCCCTCTCAACGGGTCGCTCAACTCCACTGCCTCGTGTTTTAACAGGCTAGGTCAGAGCTCCAACGGGCCCATGAAAAAGCCAGCAATACCAGAAGATGTTGTCCCCAAGCGGATAGCTATCCCTACTCCAGTTTCAGGCGAAATCACCAAGGTTGCTTCCCCTGCTCGAAAGTA
Source organism: Agapanthus africanus (assembly GCA_030015575.1). Lineage (NCBI taxonomy): Eukaryota > Viridiplantae > Streptophyta > Magnoliopsida > Asparagales > Amaryllidaceae > Agapanthus > Agapanthus africanus. The sequence goes on from JASDDO010000026.1 coordinate 75,549,092, forward strand.
TGCTTTTGACAGATTGGCCGTCCCCATTCAACGAACGTCGGTCTTTAAAAGGCTGGTGCCAACAGATTATGACCAACACAGGGGGCATGAGGAGGTCACCCCTACGGTTAGAACAACCCCATCAGCACGACACGCTCGACGTCGCCACTGGCACCGAGTGAGGAAGGCATGGGGCAGCTCCCCCTCTGGGATAACTCCGCCAGCTCCAACAGTGGGGATCGATGCTGCTGTTCCAACCGGGAACAGCATTGAATTGCTGAACGTGGTGAGCAGAAACTCTCCCACTGCGGTGTTGAAACGAACTCCTTCACCTGTAGAGAATACTCCAGAGAAGAAGCTAGAGCAGCCCCCTCAACGGCTGTCCTCTAAAATTTACAAAGTCTGGCGACAAGTCCAAGAGTCGGTGATTGACGAAAACTATCTCCGTCAACAGAAAAAGATGAAAGTTCAGCGGGAAGAGGACCGTACTATCAAGCCACAAAAAGCAATAGTTAATTAGGTGCCCACTACAACAGTTCCCTCAACTTCAATCACTCAAAAGAAAAGGAGGCCGCGAAAATCCCCTGTGAACATGGCGAACCGTAAAAGTGCTGAACACAAACGCCCCAGGTCTGGGGGAATGGTGGTGCACACTGTTTATATGGCTTCCAGAAAGGAGGAAAGCCGTGCTTCTATAGGCCACCGACCGCTCACCCGATCCGTGACGAAAGCCCAAGAGCAACAACAAAAGCTTCAGGAAATGATGACTGCAATAGCTACACTTACTGAACCAAAAGAAAGTTCGGAAGTATCATCAGAGCAGCGTCACGAACAAGAAACCGATGCTGACTTCTTACGTAGAGTCCTCGAAAATAAGGACAAAGAAGCCGCGGAACAAGCGGCTAACATAAAACAAATGACGCTTCTCTTCCAAGATATGGTCGGGATGATGATCCAGCAAGATCCTTCAGCTGAAGACCATCCGATCATTGTTGGAGACGACAGAGGGGAGACACTTAATCCTCCTCCGGCTCTTTCAGCAGCCAAAGAGGAAACTATTTCCAAGGCCGTCCTGGATGACTATATAGCTCAGCAAATATGAGCTCATCAGGCGAGTGAAGCGGCTGGGCAAATTGTTAGAACTGGACGACCCTATCCGGGCTGGTATGACCAAATCAGTTACCCGCCGGGATATATGATCCCTAAGTTCTATGTATATAAAGGGACAAGGAATCCGCATCAGCATGTCGCTCAATTCAGGGCCTTGTGCGGCAATACTGGAGGCGATGACAAATTGTTGCTTCGCCAATTCATCGGCAGCTTAGCAGAAACAGCCTTTGAATGGTATTCGGAGCTACCTAACGACTCTGTCAAAACGTTTGCGGAGATGGAGCTACTATTTACACAAAGATTCGCGAGTGCTAGTGAACGCACCCCGATAACAGCACTGATAAATGCTAGGATAAGGCCAGGCGAAACGTGGGTCTAATACGCAACACGATGGCGGAACCTATGGTCGAAATGCGAACAACGCATAGAAGAGGCACCTACGGTAGGCATGTTCGTGGGCACTCTCGATCCGAAAGCGCCCTTCTCGCAATTCATGATGTTCTTCAGGCCGACCACCTTCCAGGCCTTGATCGACAAATTAGCCCAAATGGACCAGATGGGCCATGGACCGTCTCTTCCAAAACCAGACTCTCGAAATGAGAAAGGAAAAGGGAGAGTGATCGTCGTCGCCAATGCTCAACAATAGCCGAGCAACTCAAAGCCGGTCGTTCGCCAAAATAACGCGCATCCACGCCCATCCCTCGAGGAGAGACTTGGACGTCCTTACTTGTTTCTTCAGAATAAAACGAGAAGACTGTTTGAGCTGGCAGTACGCAACAGACTCATCAATCTGCCGAATCCAAAACGTCCGTCGCAGCCAGGTGATCTCAGTAATCCCGATTATTGCTCTTACCACCAAACGGTAAGTCACCCGATCGAGGATTGTTTCATCTTTCAGTGATGGATCGAGGATCAGTACCTACAAGGTAAGTTTGCGCTGTCTGAAAACTGGAAGGTAAACCCACCACAGCCGCACACTCCAAAGAAGACGGACACGATGGGGGCAGCTTGTTCTTTTGTCGAGGACGAAAACGATGGAGAAGGCTCATCAGATGAATCCAAAGACTACGTAGCGAGTTGTCATGTGATCTCTCACTCATTGGCGGATGATGAAGAGGCTCCTTGCGCTGAGAAACCGAGGGCGGACCCTGAACCAGAAATTCCGCGGCCGTCAGACGAGTTGATCGATGCCTTCCTGAATGAGATTCGTCTGAAAGTTAAATCCAATCAAGAGCGTGAGATGGTCGTACTGAAAGGAGCCTAGCACCGACGACTGGACCAAAGAGTCGAGGCACTCTCGTCAAATCGAAAGGCATCCGCTGCGGATAAAAACAAATTCAAGACAAGGAAAAGGTTTGCCAAAGCCCTATCAGTGGGAATGAAGCTACCGCCCTCTGAAGAAAATACTCTCAGTGGGGTAGAGATGCATCCTAACTTCTGCTTATATCATCAGAAGATCATACATCCTACCGAAGATTGCGACTCCTTTAAGTGTTGGCGGCAAGGATATGTCGCTCAAAAGCAACACTTCAACAAGACAAAGTGTAAAGCTTGTAGACATCGGAAAAATGCGATAGATGAGCGCAAAAGAGCAACCGATGACTGTCATATAGCCGGCTCCAAGGGATCGCAAATTATCACCTTTGGAAGCGACTCTGACGAAGAAGTTGCCCTCAACCCTCTCCTCAAGGAATCCATTTCAAAAATGAAAGAATTAAGGAGTTGCAAGAACATTCAGCCGTGTAATCGCCCGCTACTCGGAAAAAATCTCGGCCCCGCAAATAAAGGATCGAGCAAAAAGCATAAAGGAAAGGGGAAAATGACCTTCGTCACCAACACTCAACAACAGTCAAGTGGCCTTAGGCCGGTTGTTCGTCAAAACAATATGCGTCCACGTATATCCCTCGAGGAGAGGCTAAGACGTCCTTACTCATTTCCCCAGGATGAAACAAGGAGGCTGTTCGAAGTGGCAGTGCATAACAGGCTTATCACTCTACCGGAGCCGAAACACCAACTACAGCTGGATGATGTCAACAGTTCTAATTATTGCCCTTATCACCAAGTATTGGGCCATTCGATCGAAAACTGTTACGTTTTCAAAAACTGGGTCGAAGACCAATACCAACAGGGCAAGTTCGTCAGCTCCGAAAACTGGAAGGTGAGCCCGGCACAACCGCACGCTCCGAGAAAGATGGATACGCCGGGGGCATCATGCTCAGTCATAGAGAAAGCCCCATAGACCGAAAAGTCAGTAAACTAGAGATTCGCCTCAAATACGGCGACGGCGGACCGAAACGTCCTTAAACTAATGATGGACCGCAATGTCCTAAAACTTGCAAACGATCGAAACGTCTTTAAACTACTACCGCAACATCCTCAGGCTGACGAGATAAAAAAAATATAAAGAATAAAAAAAATAATAATAAAAAAAAACGGTATGTCCATAAGCGAAATGGGCACGGATGAAAACCCAAAAGGGCTCCGTGAGTAAAAATGGCAGGGCTACCGGCGAGTGTTCGTGAAAACCCGAAAGGGCGCGACCTCGTAAAAAAAGAGAGAATAAAAAGAATAAAAAGAAAAACGGTATGTCCATAAGCAAAATGGGCACGGATGAAAACCCGAAAGGGCTCCGTGGGTAAAAACAGCAGGACTACCGGCGAGTGTTTTTGAAAACCCGAAAGGACGCAACCTCGTTAAAGGACACTTACAGGATCCTCTCGACCTTGTAAGGAAAAACCACCCGTGTGGGATCCTTACGACTCACAAGGGAGCAACACACTTAGGGATCCCCACGATTCCTAAGGAGAAAATACACTTGCGAGATCCTCACGACTCGTAAGGAGAACTCTCTTATGGGACCCTCATGGCTCATAAGATTTGAAAGTCTTAAGTTATAGAGACCTGAACCTGTTCTTAAGCAACTCCAACAACCTTCGATATGGCCCTACAAGTGGCTCAATACTGACCTTTGTATACAATCCACGAGCGCGAATAAACATTTCCCTAACCAAGTCCCACCCGTGGCTAGGGATATGTCCATATGGTGAACAACCCTTATAAGTCCTCTCGGCTGATAAGGAGAAAGACCTTTTGTAAGATCCTTACGACTTACAGGGGAACATACACTTAGGAATCCTCACGATCCCTAAGGAGAAAACACACCTACGAGATCCTCACGACTTGTAGGGAGAAATACCTTTGTGAGACCCTTACGGCTCATGAAGTCAAAAGCCTTGGTCGACGGGATCTTAACCCTGTTCCCTAAGCCACCTTTGTTCGACATCGACAGAGGCAAATGATGATTCACTCCTGGCAATATCCCAGTTGTAGCGATGCTAATGCCTAAACCGGTATCAAATTCCGAGTCCTTTTATGGCAAATGATGATTCGCTCATGGCAATATCCCAGTTGTAGCGATGCTGATGCCTAAACCGGTATCAAATTCCAAGTCCTTTCATGGCAAATGATGATTCGCTCCTGGCAATATCCCAGTTGTAGCGATGCTGATGCCTAAACCGGTATCAAATTCCAAGTCCTTTCATGGCAAATGATGATTCGCTCCTGGCAATATTCCAGTTGTAGCGATGTTGATGCTAAGATTGGCATCAGATTCCAAGTTCCACACTCGCGATAGAAAAATCAGCGAGCCATACATGCATACGAAATAGCCGAAATGATGGGGCAACTTGCAAATAAAAATCAGCAAGTAAAAAAAATGTGTATGCATGCAAAATAGCCGAAATGATTGGGCAACTCGCAATAAAAAGCAGCGAGTGAAAGTAAAATAAATAGCCGAAATGATTGGGCAATCGCGACCTTCGCGATATAAAAGATGAAATGATAGAGCATCGCGGAAATAAAATAATAATACAAAAAAATGATGAATGAAATTTATGCCCTACAGGCGATAGCATAGCAATCCCTGCATACAATCCAGGGGCGCAAACAAAGAAGGAGACACATCTTCCTTCCCCATGCTCCATCAGAAAACGGAGCCAAGTCTTGACGGTAACTCATATAAAATCTGAAAGACGATCGAAGATCATCTCGCACCAGCGCGGAGTGGTCACCACCTCGACGTCCGTCTCAATACAACAGACGTCATTACAGCGCCCTTCCTCCAACAGGATTCGGACGTGACAAAGCAAACGAAGCGAAGGCCAAATTCCTAGCTTCAAGGTCTTAACGGCGAGTCATATAAAGCCTGAAAGACAACTGGAGATCATCTCACACCAGTGCGGAATGGTCACCACTTCGACGTTCATCTCGACACAACAGACGCAACATCGTCAAACAAATGGAGCCACGGCAAAATCAATAGTTCCAAACCTCGACGGTTCACCAGCAACCTAGAGACAACCGTGATGTTCGTCTCGATACAACAGACGAGATGTCACCCTAGCGTTCTTCCTCCAGCAGGGTTCGGACGTGACAAAAGCAAACGAAGCGAAGGCCAAATTCCTAGCTTCAAGGTCTTAATGGCGAGTCATATAAAGCTTGAAAGACAACTGGAGATCGTCTCACACCAGTGCGGAATGGTCACCACTTCGACGTTCGTCTCGACACAGCAGATGCAACATCATCAAACAAATGGAGCCACGGCAAAATCCCTAGTTCCAAACCTCGACGGTTCACCAGCAACCTAGAGACAACCGCGACGTTCATCTCGATACAGCAGACCAGATGTCACCCTAGCGTTCTTCCTCCAGCAGGGTTCAGACATGACAAAAGCAAACGAAGCGAAGGCCAAATTCCTAGCTTCAAGGTCCTAACGGCGAGTCATATAAAGCCTGAAAGACAACTGGAGATCGTCCCACACCAGTGCGGAATGGTCACCACTTCGATGTTCGTCTCGACACAGCAGACGCAACATCATCAAACAAATGGAGCCACGGCAAAATCCCTAGTTCCAAACCTCGACGATTCACCAGCAACCTAGAGACAACCGCGATGTTTGTCTCGATACAGCAGACGAAACATCGTCAAACAAATAGAGCCACGGAAAAATCCCTACTTCCAAACCTCAACGGTTCACCAGCAACCTAGAGACAACCGCGACGTTCGTCTCGATACAGCAGACGAAACATCGTCAAACAAATGGAGCCACGGCAAAATCCCTAGTTCCAAACCTCGACGGTTCACCAGCAACCTAGAGAAAATCGCGACGCTCGTCTCGATACAGCAGATGAGATGTCACCCCAGCGTTCTTCCTCTAGCAGGTTTCAGACGCGACAATCAAACAAATGGAGCCACGGCAAAATCCCTAGTTCCCACCGCGACATTCGTCTCGATACAGCAGACGCAATGCCAGCAAACGAAGCAAAGGCCAAATTCCTAGCTTCAGGGTCTTGACGGCAACTTACATAAAACCTGAAAGACTATCGGAGATCATCCCACACCAGCGCGGAGTGGATATGACTCATCGGGGCTCTCCAAAATGAGCCTAACCTCAAGTAAAAAGCGGCATGGCAAATTCCTAACGCTTGCTCTTCCGACGGTCAAACTGCCAAGGAAGATTGCTTGAAGACGTCTTGTCCAGCCCCCGAAGGGATCAGAGACACGGCAGTCGCAGGGCTACTCGAACAGCACAATTGCCTATCGAGGAATATATCAGCTGATGCGACGGTACGACGGCTAAAACCCTAAATACCACAGACCTTAACGGACTTCTGTCGTAAAGAGCAGAGGTTAACTGTGACGTTAGGATATTCTTGCGAGAAATACTCGATTCGTCTCGACTTGTGAAGAAATTGATGTCTTTGCGAGAACTTCTCGATGCGGCTCGACTCGTAAGATAAAACCTTAGGCGGTAAGGATTAAAAAAAAACTTGTTCCCTAAGCACTGGGACCTTGCAAGTTGGCCCAAAACAGTCTCTTGCATACTATCCACGGGTCTCACTCTCCAAACTCGAATCTCGACAAGGAGGGAAACAACCGCTTACGGGCCCTCTCGACTCGTAAGAGGGAAAATTCTTTTATAAGATCCTTACGACTTATAAGAGAAAATGCAATTAGGAATCCTCATGATTTCTAAGGAGAAAATACACCTATGAGATCCTCTCGATCCGTAGGGAGAAAAGTCTTTATGAGACCCCACGGCTCATAAAGTTGAAAAGTCTTAAACAGTAGATCTGAACCTGCGGCCTAAGCCATCGCTGCCTTTTGAAGAAGCCAATACAGGATGCTCGCTCTATCACCTATCAACCATGTTTACTAAAGCAGTATACTGATAATAAAAGAAAGAGGGAATCGACAGAAAGGACATTCGATTTGCATTTGATCAAGCGTTCGATACATATCCATTCATGCGTGTGCAAAAGACTCAGAATGAGAAATAAGATAAGCTGAAATAAAATTTTTCCATTCATATTTCAAAGGGCTTTTACAATCATAAAGAAATAAATGACAACATTATTGAAATGTTTATAACGGTATAACCTCGGACCCAAGACATGGATTAAGGAACTCGAAAGTAACCTTATCTAAGATTTTCCAAGCCTGGCGAACCATCCTAGTGTGCTTTTTTTCGCGAGCACAAGCGTCGGGGTCCCCACGGATGTCTTCCTCCCTCCAATAAGCAGTGAGTATGGCGGACTGTTGGAAGGCCTGGTGCAGGAGATCGACAAGATTTTCTTGCCGTCTCTTCGAGATTAAGTTCATCAGGTACACCGAGTGCACCTTATCCTCGGCAGTATCCAACGCCCTAAGCGGCACACCGGAACAGAATAGAGGAAGCGCTTCCCAGATGGCTCCCACGATAAGTTTCAGGAGGGAGGAACGTCGGGGAAGCAGTTGACCGTTATATACGTCGAAGCGGCTCATGATTTCAGCACACTCCGCGTTTGTGAACTCTCGATTTTGAGAACGGCCAAGTCGGCGGATGTCCCTGTAAGAGATGATCTCGTCAAGATCGTACATATGGGCATCCATTGTTTCTGTGAAAAAGAATCAACAAAATTATCAGAAAGACTGATTAAGCAAAGCGATATAATGTACCGAGGAATAAAATGCCATCTTTAAACTCCAAGATCAATGAAAAACTCCTAAGAGTTCTTTTGTATGATTTGGAAGGAGCAAAGCTCCATTAATGAAATAAGAAAATACAAGGAAAATCTTTTAGAGAGCAGGGCTCTATTAATGGAACCCCAATTGGATACTCCTTAGTTCTCTTTAGACCCCTTTAGAGCAAAACTCTGCTAAGTGAAACCCTAAATGGGTCTTCTTTAGATCAGGGATCTATTGAGAGCAAGGCTCTTAAAATTGATTTAATTTAATCCAAATTAATTTTACCCAAAGTTCGAACTTTTAAAAGTGTTTAAGCAAAAGAGCAGGGCTCTGAACAAAATTCTTATGAAGAGATGAAAATCATCTAAGGGACCAAAGGTCCTATTTATAGGCATTGAAGAGCCGTTTCAACTTCCAAGGGATGGCGCGACGGTTGGGAATCTGCCACCGCTGCGCTCACGTTTGGAGGCCACGTAAGTGCAACGGTAGGGAGGCATTTGTTTACCCCAATCAGAGCAAAACTCTGTTCAAACTCCAAGGCGGGAGACGAAGCAATACTTCTGTTTCCCCCAATCAGAGCAAAACTCTGCTTTAAAAATTAAAGTGAAAATTAAAATTAAAATAAATGAAGCAACGCTTCAGATCCCCTGCGCTGCGCGCAGAGCGCCACGTGTCAAAATCAGACACTCCAGCACAGGGAGCGCAGCGCCCAAGACAGCGCGCCCAATCAGAGCAAGGCTCTATTTAAAACAAAATTAAAGAAAGCAACGCTTCAAATGATCTGCGCTCTGCGCTGCGCGACACGTGGCAGCGCAGTTGCGCTAGCGCAGTCGCTCTGCGCGGCGCGACACGTGGCAGCGCAGTTGCGCTGCGCGACACATGTCAGGCGCAGGTGCGTTTGCGCCAAACAGAATTAAAATTCAGTAAGATCCTTCTGTTCTTGTTAAAACAAGAAGATTGTCTTCTGTAAAACAGAAGCCCTTGGATCAAAGATCCAACGGTGGGGAAAATTCCCCAAATCACTCAGAGAATGATCTCTTTAACAAACTTAACAAATCTATGGGCACTATATAAAGACCCTTAGACCCCAACTCAAAAGAACATGAACACAGAGGAAAAAAGAGAGAACTCCTTTAAAAAGAAAATTTTGAGAAGAGCTCAAAGAAAGGAAAGGTAAAAACCTTGAATAAAAAAAGAATTTCTTCTAAAAAGATCATTGATCTAAGAACAAGATTAAAGATCTTCAATAAAAATATAATAATAATAAAAGCATTACCTTTTGATGAACCACTGGTTCTTTAAAAACAAGAAAATTTGTTTTCTTTGATATAAAATTGATCAAAATAATAAAACAGTGCTCTGCACTTGCAAAGTCTACACTGTTGCGCTCTCGGGTTGGCGCAAGCCACCAGAGAGCACCACGTGTCAGCCCCATAATGATCTGCGCTATGCGCTTCTAAAAACAGAGCACTGCTCTCATGAATTGGCGCAACTCACCAGAGCACGCCATGTGTCAGCAGCGCAATAGCGCAGCGCACTGGCGCAGCGCACTGCGCTTGCGCTCTCCTGAGCGTGACATGTGTCACCTCCTCATGGACTTGCGCCTTATGCTCCTCAATCGACGCAAAGCGCCTGACAAGCCACGTGGCACTCTGTCAGACTCATTAATGCAGCGCATTATTAAAGGGCAAAGCCCAATTAAAAAGGCCTAACAGGCCTAATAAAAAAAAGCAGTGCAAAAGGGGCAGGGCCCAAATAAAGGTCTATCAAACCAAAATAAAATGCTCTGGGCCTAAAAGGCCAGAGAAAATGCAGTGCATTATTAAACAGGGACAAAGCCCTAGTAAAGGCCTAACAGGCCAAATGCAAATAAAACGTTGAATATTCTCAACTGGACTAAGCCCAATCATGGCCGTAAGTCCTCAAATTAAATTGACTGAGCACGGCTGCTCTTTTAAACCAATTTACACTTGGTCCAAGGGTACATCTCTGAACTCCTCTGACACCTATCATTGTAATCCTTCAATGACGTCAGAGAGGTGACGGGTCCCGACGGCCATATATTAAATGGACCACTACGTCCCTAAACTGGCGATGGACCGCCATGTCCCTAAACTGGCGATGGACCGCCATGTCCCTAAACTGGCGATGGACCACTACGTCCCTAAACTGGCGATGGACCGCAACGTCCTTAAACTACCTATAGACCACCATGTCCCTAAACTGGAATATAGACCCCCATGTCCCTAAACTGGCAATGGACCGCAATGTCCTTAAACTACCTATGGACCACTGCGTCCCTAATCAGGAACAATAGAGCTCCCAAATGCTCTTTTGTCGGATCTAAACGATCCCGTTTAAGTTGATCTTAGCCTCAAATATAGTTAACGTATCCTTAAACATTCAAACAGACTTTAGTCCCAAATTGGACTATAAGGCCCCCAATCAACTTTGGTTCAAGGGTACATCTCCGAACTCCTCTGACACCTATCGTTGTAATCCTTCAACGACGTCAGAGAGGTGACGGGTCTCGATGGCCATGCATACAATGGACCACTATGTCCTTAAACTGGAACAATAGAGCCCCCAAATGCTCTTTTGTCGGATCCAAACGATCCCGTTAAGTTGATCTTAGTCTCAAATCAGACTAACGTATCTTTAACGAACGTTTAAGTTGATCTTAGCCTCAATATGGCTAACGTATCCTTAAACTAAAACACCAAACCCAAATCTAAGTAAATACGGATTTGGACTAATCCACGTCCTACGGGCGACGACATAACTTAGTCTCCGTATACAATCCACGGGCATCCACAAACAAAACAAACACACACGACATGAAGTGAAATTCTAGAGAAGGAGAAAGTGGCTACCGCGATGCGGTAGCGTAATTAACTGCAAGGGCTTGCGCCTGCAGGGAAGAGCGTCCCCACAATAAAAAAAACCCCTCAAACGAGGGGGAATCTGACGAAATCTGCTACTTCGACCGCATCCGTCTAAACCTCCGATACACGGTGCCATAAATCAACTTGGCATCTTCGGAGAGGTATAAGGATAAAACCATATAGCATCTGCCCCGAATCTCAGGCAAGACGTCTTCACGTCTTGGCCGCCATTCGTAGGGGAACAGAGCCTCCGGGCTTTCTTTTGGCCCAGTGAGTGCGGACATTTGCGTCAGCATTTCCTGAAGCTTCTGTTGCTGCTCCTGGGCTTTTGTCACGGATCGGGTGAGCGGTCGGTGACCTGTAAAAGTGCGGCTTTCCTTTTTTCCGGAAGCTATATAAACAGTATGCACGATTATGCCCCCAGACTTGGGGCGTTTGGGTTCAGCATCTTTGTGGTCTGCCGTAGTCACAGGGGCTTTCTCTGGCCTCTTTCTCTTTTGAGCAGTTGACGTTGAGGGGGCCATTGCAGCGGGCACCCAAGTAGCTTTTGCCTTTTATGGCTTGGCAAGATGGTTCTCTTCCTGTTGAACATTCACTTTCTTTTGTCGGCGAGGGTAATCTTGATCAATCACTGACTTCTGGACCCATCGCCAGACTTTGTAGATGTTGGAGGATAGCCGCTGAGGGGGCTGTTCCAGCTTCGCCTTCGGTGCATTCTCCACGGGTGGAGGAGATCTTTTCAGTACGGCGGTAGGAGAGTTCCTACGCACGTTGTTCAATAATTCAAAGTTGTTCCCGGTTGGAACAGCAACATTGACTTCCATCGTTGGGGCTGGTGGAGTTAGCCCAGAAAGGAAGTTGCCCCTAGCTTTCCTTACTCGGCGCCAGTGGCGACGTCGAGCGTGTCGAGCTGCTGGGATTGTTTCAGCTTGAGGGGTGACTTCGTCATGCCCCCTGTTTTGGTGAGGCGCCGTTGGTACCAGCCTCTTGAAGACCGACGTCCGTCGAGTAGCAGTATCCAATCTGTCAAAGACAGACTTTTGAACAAGGACGCGAGCCGGAACGATCAGTCTTGTAAAGACCGACCCTTTGGCAGGAGAAGCCACCTTGACGACTTCGGGAGCAGGGATGGCTATCCTCTTAGGAATAACCTTTTCTGGAACTGCAGGCTTTATCATGGGCCCGCATGAACTTTGGCCCAATCTGGCGAAGACTGAGGCGCCGGAGCTGGACGACCTGTTGAGGGGGGCCGCTGTAGTTGCAAGCCGATCAAAAACAGACTTCTTGGGAGCTTCTTGCGATGGTACAGGGGTGCTGAAGCTCATCGGGGGAACATGGTCCCGAAAAACAATCTAGTGGTGGCCTGAGTCACCTGGTCCACCGGCATTGTGAATAGGGAGGCCGCTTAGGGCCCGTAAGCTTTGCCTCCAGATAAGGCGGAGAGTGAGTTGCAATTGCAGTTGGAACACTTCGCGCAAGTAGACGACATTGATGTTTCATTTTCTGTGCCAAGCAAGAAACCAAATCTTAGTACCTCGAACCCAAGGGCAACCATATCAAACCGCGATTCGTTCTCGAACACGACACACGAAGTGTAGAGTGGAAAGAGGAAAAGGTCCCACCGGGCATGCCAGAATCAATTCCCCGCCGAAAGATGCGGGCGAAGACGCGATAAACGTCTCGCCTGAATTTCGGGGCAGATGCTAATTAGTGTTATCCGTCCACCTCTCCGAAGATGCTAAGTTGATTTATGGCACCATGCATTGAAGGTTTAAACGGATGCGGCTGATGTAGCAGACTTCGTCAGATTCCCCCTCGTTTGAGGGGTTTTTGATTGTGGGGACGCTCTTCCTTGCAGGAATTGTTCGATATAGTGCCCTCAAAGTCAATTATTGGATCGCAGGCACGTGATTGCAATAATTGAGAGAGGACCTATATCGATATGACCGTCTTACTCGAGATGATGGTATGCTATCTGTTTTGTCTTTATCATCGTATACATGCTTTAGTTCACTATTGCATGTTGATAGAGCCCATAGGATTCTTGCTTGACTGCCAGCAGTATGATGGCGATCATATACGTGGGAGCTGGGGTCTATAAGCACATCCTTAAAGTGTCCCTAGTCGGAGGAGTTTCGAGACAGGGCATCGATACTCCAAAGTAGACTAGTGTATACAGTCGAGACCCCGACGAGGGGCGGTAGCCGGTCTCATAAGCCATTGGTGAAAGTTGGTTCACCTAAGATGTATACAGGTGCTCATTAGGTTATGAGTATACCGGATAAGACTCGCCGGGAACCTGCTAGTTGGTATTATACCTATCATCAGATAGCAGTTCCCTGGTGACATGTGTACAGGTTAGTCTGTCGACCTGAGATCGTCATTTATCTCGTATGAGTTCCCACTGTGCTTTGATTACTACCCTACCACGGCTCAAAGGAGTCGTGCAAACAGGTTTTAGTTGGGTACAGTCCCGAGCCACATGGAGGCAGTGAGCGGATCGTCAGGGATTCGTCTCTCTCGGTATTGGGGGTTGATGTCGCACAGTGCACGGGTGGCCATCACTAGAAATTCTCGGCCGGGGTAATGGAGAATTACTGATTTGGATCAGTAGTTTCTCAGGAGGTGATGGGCTTCATACCGACACGAATTATCGCGTTATTGGGGGTCTGACTTGATCCACCCCCTAGACTCGTTATGTGATACTCTTAGACGAACGGACCGGACTGTATGGATATTGTCACTGTCAGGCTCAGTAGGGTTTCTGGATGAGTTCGCTCGTCAGCTTCCCTTCCGATCAATACATAGGCAACCGTTACGTGCAGTTAGTACCTCTGACGTGCTAGTAGTTATACCCAGTACCAGTGTGTTGATGAGTCATTAGAGTCCCCCACAGACAGTTTCCCAAGTTCGGGCAAAATGTTGTAGAAGCCGTATGGTTTTATAGCAGGGTTCAGAAAATGCACGTGCGTTTACGCACGTGTTATATTTCGGGCAGATAATACTGGTGGGCTTTGGTTTAAGCCGGATCCGAGTATTATACTGTGTAGATATAATATCTTTGTCTCAGTTGCATTTGTATTCGGTCGCAATACAAATGCGGGTATGTTTATACTGTTACGGGGTTATCCTGAAATTCGTTTCGGGATCGCTTATAGAAGTTGCCAGTTTTCAGTTTTCTATCACCCGTCTTTAACATTCGGTTAAAGACGGATTTATCTTTTCTTGAGGTGAGTCATGAGTGTGTGGAAGGTTCTAGAAGCTTCTAGATGGTGACAAGGCTAGTGAGTCATTAGTGCATTAATTGTTCATTTAATGATGTGATGATGTGTTATTATGATTCATTGTTTGCATTGATTATTTGTGCAAGGTGGATAATGACTCATTAGTCGATTTATTGTTATGGTTACCTCTTTCTTTTTCCTATACTCACCTCCCCACCTTCATAAGTGGCCGGCCCTTGCTTGTGAGGGGAGGATGGTTGTTGATTTGAAAAAGATGCAAGTTTTGGTTCATAGAAATTAGATGTGATCAGCTTCTCATTTACCCGATTCCAAAAGGCAACTTCATTAACCGTTCATCCATAGCTTTGGATGTAACGAGACAAAGTGTTCTACTCATTCTCTACATCAATCTTGGTCATCTCTTTTAGCAAACTTGATGACCGAGTTGCCTCGGATCAGAGGCGGGAGCCCGTTTAAAGATCTGTTGACGTGGTGCTACCTAGATGAGAAGACCGGAGATCGAGCGAGATCGGAGCAGCCGCAATAAAGCGTGGGATGATGGTTAAAGAACGAAGGACTCGGATCGTTCGGTATAACATTTCTACCCACTTTGTAGTTTGTTAGTTTTGCAATAATGGCAGATCCGGGATATAGTATACGATAGCGCAAGTTAAAAAGTTTTTATTCCGCATTTGGCGTCTGGTAGACGGCCGGGGCGCTACCGTAGACTTACATTGGTATCGGAGCCTCGCCATTAAGCTTTACTAACTTGTGCTAACGCGTTTAAAATATCGATCGAACGGAATTTCGAAAACTACAATTTTCTGTTCAAAGTTTCTGTCGATTTTAAATCAGGCCTAAAAATTATTTTGAGAACTACAGAAAATCGAGCAGGCTTTTTTAAGCAAACTGTAAAAATTTGGTCACGTGATCCCACAGTACTGCCGTGGATCCGCGGTCAAACCTAGGGTTCGACCGCGCATCCGCGACCAGTTTGTGGGAACAGTGGTCCAAATTTATACAGTGGCTTCTTCATGGTAAATTGTGGTTTTTGGTATATTTCTTTTGGGCCCAGATTTTTTACTGTACTGCAGATGTACGTGGGACCCACTTCGGGAAATTTTGTCGATCGAAATTTAAACGTGTTAGTTTACAGTACTTACATTATATATCCGACTGTGAATGTCATTCGAGCGGTAAATTGTGTCTAATTGCTATAGTCCTTTTAGACGGATTTGCGAACGTGACATTCGTGTTGATGTTCTGTATTGTGCTGTGATGTTGCGGATTTGTCGTGGTGGATAGCAGTGTGCAATGGTAGTGCAGTTTGAATTTATTTGTACATTTGATATTGCGGGGCGAGCGTCCAACATGTGGACTGCCGTCACTACCTGTTTATATAATATTCTTTTGGGGCACGACCAGGCTGAGGTCGATGTACCTGTTGTATATATTTTCTTTTCTGTACTAGGATTACCCCGCGGTGGAGTGCACGGATAGCCGGGTTCTGGAGGGCAACGGGTCCGCATTTCATGGCTTGGGAGGCAGAGGGGCCTCACTCTAGAATTGGCAGACTATTCACCGCACTCGTAGGGGGTACAGGTTGACCCAAGGAGGGGTGCTCAAGTTACTGGATTCCGTGAAGTGCTGGGTGGTCCATTCACTATGCTGTAAGGGGCTGCCTCGCTTTAGGTTTTGGCGGGTAACTTGCCGCACCCGTAGGGGTCTAGGTTTCATTTCACAGGCTATCCACACGACCAGGAGAACGTCGGGTTTCAGTAGCGGCTCTGTGAAACCCGGGGATCCCAGATTATCTGTATTGTTCTGTGATGCTTATTACTTTTCTGTAATGTTGCATGTTATCACGCCTGGAGCGATTACTGTATATTGGTATATATATACTATTAGATGTTGTATATGTTTTACATACGTGCTAGTCCAGTCCCCGCTCTGTCGTTAGTTATCTAACCTAACGGGTGATGTCGGGGCCCAGTGGCGAATGCGGATGGCATATACGTACATTATATTTTCGTTCTTTTATGGTGTGTTTAATTGATGGGGCTGCATTGATTCTGATCAATGCAAAGGAAAACAAACCTGGTTGGATATTGTTGGAACTGTTTTAAAAGTGTTATTACAAAGACGTTTCCTTTTGTTATGCACAGTGGTATTCGGTTATGAATATCCAGCACCTCATTCGACGAGGCAAAGGCCGAGATCCCTTCACCGGGAGTGACCCCTTGGGCAGAAGTTTGCGTCAGGGTAATAACTTCACTATAGTCGATTACAAGTTGCTTTGCATCGTGGTATTCAGTTTAGAATATCCTGCACCTCATTCGACGAGGAAAGAGCCGAGATCCCTTCACCGGGAGTGACCTCTTAAGCAAATGTTTTCGCCACTATATTTTTATAAAAAGCTATCAGGTTCCTTCAACGAGATCAACTTCATTACGTTAAAGGTTTTTCGCCAAAAACCAGCCGTAGCCTTCCGTCATTTCTTATGGATGGTCAGTAGTATTCAAGATATGTTTGTTGGCCTACGTCAAGGCATAGTGTTTGGTAGCTGCTAGGGTATTCATTTGTTGCATAGATAGATGCGTTGGTTTGGGACAGTCGTATAGCCTTGTTAGCCTACGTCAAGGGCTTGTACGGGTGGGTTCAAATTAACCTGTACAATGATGGGTAGAACTTGACATGTGACTTATGATTTGTTGGCCTACGTCAAGGTCATAAGAGCTTGGGATAAAAATTACATCGGGAGTTTCAAACATACAGGAAACTTGTCAGGCATGCGCATACCTTCTGGAGTATGATAACTTGAGTGGCTTCCATCAAGTTATCATGCGATGATAGTTGGATCCTGATTCTCTCTGATGAGTTGGTTTACTCTTCGGGTGATCCCGACTAATTCTTCTTTCAGGTTTGGAAGAGAATTTGAGATTACAGTGGGAGGTTTCCTGATTAGATAAAGTGATAACCATTCTGATCTAGATTAGAGTGCACGCAGAGTGTTTCTTCTCTCTCTCTCTCTCTCACTCTCTTTGGCAGCGACCTTTGAACGACCCTAGACTATGACTCAGTGACCAAATTGACCGAACCTTCTTAAAATACTGGCTTTTGGATTGTCTAAGTTTCATAAGTCATTGCCTCTCCTTCTTTTACCCTTTGCATTTCTCAGAACACCTCGTATCACTACGGGCATCCACTTCCATTGGATAGATCCATCGTATGGTTATATACGAACTTGGAGGGACTTCTTCGAGGATGGATCCAGGTTCAGGAGAAATAGAATTGGTTTATTCAGTTGTCTTTTATTATCACATTCTCTCAGTTTGCGAGGGCTCCTTGGTTTAGGAGAGTACACCTATTATTCTTACTGGATAGCCTTCTTCCAAACCACAGGCTGGTGCCGAACGGTAGGGAAGAAAGAAAACCACTTAGCCTAACGATGGTGTACAGAAGGTAATGAATAAAGACAAATAAAGGGATTTGGAAAGATGGCAAAGAAATATACGGTTAAAGTCATGAATTGGATTATGGAAGAGGCATTACTAGGAATATCAGGAAACCTTACGGAACATTTTTATGTTTCAGTACATTGTTAATGGAAAATTGATTTCCCGATTAGATACTTACTCCAGGGTATGTATTTACCAGGTTTGATTCTCACATCTGTATGGTTTTACAGATGATTAGTGGGAGTAGGTTATTGGGAATAAGGTAATCATCCTCATTATATCGGAATTCGTTGTAATTGGTGATATTTGAGGAAGTCGCCTGAGTTTTTGCCGGATGGCATGTATTTGGTTTTGAATATCCGTTGTTGTGCACCAATTTCAAAATGATATATCTGTACGTTTATTTTTGTGTCACGACCCGCAGAGTACGGAACGTGACTGGCACTTAAGTTTACGAAACGTCTCAAGACGTCCGTAAAATAAGTAAGCCAAAGCCCAGAAACCAAAACCAAATAAGCAAAAGAGTGAAGGAAAACCAATCAATTGAAAGCGAGTTTATCAAATAAGTCATATAAAACCTTTTTTAAAAACAATATCAATTTTTCCGAAAATTTCGGCAGAGTCTCCTTTGTAAATACCGGCCCCCAAAATGGGTACAACAAGAATATATATGAATACAACAAATAAGGCATCCCCAAGCGGGAGCTAGCTCTTCGCCACAAGGCGGTCACAAATCCCACGCAATATAAAACAACAACATGCGAAATAATCATAAGGAAGCATGAGAAAAACAGCATGTCGACTCAAGTGAGCTCGACCCCAAAATACAGCATAAAAGTCCACAAATCTCACATTCTCATCTCTAGGTCAATATACAACAATACTGGTAGATACAGTAGATGGAGTATACTAGATACCAAGAATATACAAGGTGGTACAAAAATAATAACACAACCCACCTACGAGCAAAAACCTCGAGTCCTGGCAAAAGAGGCAAAAGAAGCGGTGCGCCCGCCGCTACTGTGCTGAAGGAGCGGACCTGCAAAAGACTATGGCACAACGGGGGTGAGTTGCCAACTCGTGAGTAATAAATAACATCTATAGAGGCTATCACAAGTATGCACACAAGCATCCTAGCATCTATAATACAGGTATGGCAGGACATAATAGCAGGTATGTATGCAATATGAATATACTAGCAGGTATGAATGCAATGTGAATCAACAAGTGATCTGAATGCGTAAGTATAAGAAATCATGTTTTTCCTTTAGGAATCTCTTTTGAAATACCAGCACAATACCAATAGATACAACAAGAACCTGTGTCCAGCAACGACACCTCAAAACTATCACAAATCTCATATGTCCATGTCATAGTATCTCTGGCCTCAGCCATCCGGCTGACCCATCTCAATATCAATATCTCATCATCTCGCGGCCATGGTCGGTATCCTCTGGATATCCGCCGTGCCAAACAATCACCGGTAGGTAATCCGTCCCCTGCCAGGCTCAACGTCAACAACACATTCCTCTTGCCCCGGGGTACCTTACCGGGCCCACCATATACCCGTGACGGTTCCTCCACTCCTCGACACGGATCTCGAAAACCACAGCAAACTCATGGTGGACGACACTTTACATCACTAGAAAACCGTAATTTTGCATATTTTAAAAAGGGTAATAAGTTTTAGAAATTTTGCGGCTTTCTCCCGAAATACAGAAATATCATAAATCTCACGAAATCATCATGAATGCATACGTCAATGATAATGAATGCATATGGTATCAATAATCAAGTTGCGATGTGTGATTAATAGATTAGGCATGAACAAATAATATGATGAAGTACATGCACATGAATAGCAATCCTACGATTTCATTTTAAGGAATTAAAGCAATAGCGCAAGTTTAAGTATCAATTATAGTGAAAGGTTTCAATTTAAAGGTTATCTAGTGTGGTGGCATGGCAATTACCAGGGTGTGTGTGTAAGCATGAATAGTGCTCGTACTGCATATAAAAACCCTGGCAATGGTGCAGGTGTCCTATAGAATGGGTTCGTATATGTATGTCAATATAAGGCATGAATGTAGCAAATGTTACGCAAGCATTTACTCCTAATTACTAATATCACTAGAAATCTTTAAACTACTTAAACTATCGGGCGACTTGCGCCATCCGAACGATAGTCCCCCGTAGATGTTACATCTACTCACAGGAAATCCCCAGTTAGCTATGTCCAATCACTGCCTTTCCTTTTCGTGCCGCGTCCGAAGTCTCCACGACCGGTCCTGGAATTGGCACCATACAAAACATAATGTTACATATCATGAAACGACGCAACACACCGAACGAAAATATCAACGTTCACAAGCTAGGTACAACGTGCACAAGGTGCGCGGAACACACACGAAAATCGCAAAAACTAACTAGAATCGTCGTTTTGAGCTCCCGGCAAAGCTAAAACCCGAAAAAAAAACCAAAAGTACGCATTCACACACCCTAAAAGTCGTAGGAGATGCCAATACAGTCATCAAGATATCACAAATAATTCATCACATAAATTCATTAAAAAAAACTAATAAGCATTTGCATTCCAAAATCGGTGCAAACATCGCCGATTTGCAACAAAAAAGACTACAATCTAGCATAATCACCCAAGTCACACCATTAGATAGCCGCTACACAAATTTTTAACACATTAACCATGCTTCAAAACCTATTTTCCACAAGCAAACCCTTTCTTGATTTTTCTTATTTGCAATAGCAATCAAAATTCCACACTAGATTAACTTTGATTAGCATTAATTTGAAACCCAATAGCAAGCTAACCTCTTAGATTTAGGTTAACTATACACTAGATAGAAAAATAAATTAATTAACCTAATAATGGTTTTTTTAAACCCTAATTAAAATTCAAGCCATGAACTAAAAAAGCTAGATTACAAATTAGCACTAATATTTACAATAAAACAACTCAATTAAGGAAATCTAAACAAAAGAATTTAAATGGGTAAGGGTTATACCTATAGATCTAGAGATCTAGCAAGAAATTTTGACTCCAAATATGGCCTCCTAGCATCCAAGGTCCATGCAAGAAAGGTTAAGAAGAATGGATGAAGGATGGGCTTGAAATTTTGAAGTTTGATTGGGATTTTTGTGGAATTTGAGATGCGTTTTGAAGTGAAAAAGAGAAGGGAAATTGGGGACAGCAGCTGGTCTGGTCGGCAGCAGGAGGAAGGTGGGAAGTTGTGAGGGAATTGGTGGGGAAAAGTCAAAGGTCAAAGCCCAAACCAAACACCCAAAGCCCATACCCAATTAATATACTAAAACCCCTATTTAAAACACTTTAAAAGGCCCAAAGAACACATATAGGAGGGGGGAAAATTCATGGGCTGCTACCATGTGATGAGGACGGCCAATATGAGGGGTGAGGTTGTGAGAGAGTTTACAAAAAAAATTCTATGCAAAAAGACCCCCCACAATACCATATTTGCAAGTTTTAGTTCAAAATAAATATATTTTTGTTTTGCATAATAAAAACCCATTAAAACTTCAAATAAAATACTAAAAATTTATATTACAACTAGATTTTAATTAACATGATTTTAAAGATTAAAATTAGCCCATATAAATTTGTATTTATCGCTAATTTAATATATTTTTTTACCGGCTTAAAATAATATTAAAAATTGAAAAATTAGGGAAAAATTTTAAATGACCAGAAATTTATAAGTAACTCATTAGCTACTAAAAACTAGCAATTATCTATCCAAATTAGGTATAATTAGGCCTAAACTGCAAAATAACAAAAAAGACGATTTACGGAAAAATACCAAATTTTCACCGATTTTCGGGAAAACAACAAAACGACTTTTCAAGGCGCTACAATCTTCCCCCCTTATAGAAATTCGGTCTTCAAATTTAAAAATATAACTACGCATACCGTCAAAGAGATGGGGATATTTCTTCCTCATCTCGCCCTCGGTCTCCCAGGTGACCTCGTCGCTGCTCGGGCCACGCCAAAGGACCTTGACGGTCGATATAACTTTCGATCTCAATTTCTTCACCTGTCGATCCAGGATAACCACCGGCTGC
The DNA here is from genome assembly GCA_030015575.1 of Agapanthus africanus. Lineage (NCBI taxonomy): Eukaryota > Viridiplantae > Streptophyta > Magnoliopsida > Asparagales > Amaryllidaceae > Agapanthus > Agapanthus africanus. The sequence continues at coordinate 75,570,848 of JASDDO010000026.1, forward strand.
TCTGCAAAAGAAAGGTCGCGCTCTAGCTGGACTGTCGGGTGCTGAATCGCATGCGAAGGGTCGTGAAGGAACTTGCAGAGCATTGAAACATGGAAGACGGGGTGAACATCGGGAAAGCTGGGTGGAAGAGCCAAACGATATGCAACTGCGCCGACACGCTCGAGAATCTCGAAGGGACCCACAAATTTGGGACTAAGCTTTCCTTTTCGCCTAAATCGCATCACGCCCTTTGTTCCCCTCCGAACGGCTGCCCGGACTTCGCGTCCGTGTCTGAGGTTCGGGGCAGATGCTATTTGGTTTTATCCGTTTATCTCTCCGAAGATGCCAAGTTGATTTATGGCACCGTGTATCGGAGGTTTAGACGGATGCGGCCGATGTAGCAGATTTCATCAGATTCCCCCTCAGGGTGAGGGGTTTTTTGATTGTGGGGACACTCTTCCCTGCAGGCGCAAGCCCCTGCAGTTAATTACGCTACCGCGTAGCGGTAACAACTTTCTCCTTCTCCAGAATTTCACTTCGTGTCGTATGTGTTTGTCTTGTTTGTGGTTGCCCGTGGATTGTATACGGAGACTGAGTAATGCCGTCGTCCGTAGGACGTGGATTAGTCCAAATCCGTATTTATTTAGATTTGGGTTTGGTGTTTTCAGTTTAAGGATGCATTAGTCGCGTTGCGGCTAAGATCAACTTAAACGTTCGTTAAGGATACGTTAGTCTTGTTTTAGACTAAGATCAACTTAACGTAGTGATTAATTTAATGTATGGCCATCGGGACTCGTCACCTCTCTGACGTCGTTGAAGGATTACAACGACATGTATCAGAGGAGCTCGGAGATGTACCCTCAAACCAGAGTTGATTGGGAGTTTTATAATCCATTTGAATGTTTAAGGATACGTTAGCCGCGTTGCGGCTGAGATCAACTCAAACGGGACCGTTTAGATCCGGCAAAAGAGCGTTTGGAGGCTCTATTGTTCCAGTTTAGGGACGTAGTGGTCCGCATTTCAGTTTAGGGACGTGGTGGTCCGCACTCCAGTTTAGGGACGTGGTGTTCTATCATTAGTTTAGGGACATTTCGGTCCGATATTAGTTTAGGGACGTTTCGGTCCATCGCCGGTTTAAGGACGTCTCGGTCCGATATTAGTTTAGGGACATCTCGGTCCGATATTAGTTTAGGGACGTCTCAGTCCGATATTAGTTTAGGGACGTCTCGGTCCGCGAGTTTAGGGACCCCGCAGTCTATATGGGTGTGTGGTCGTTGGGACCCGTCACCTCTTTGACGTCGTTGAGGAATTACAACGATAGATGTCAAAGGAGTTCGGAAATGTACCCTCGAACCGGACGCATTTTGCTCAGTCAATTTAATTTAAGGACTTACGGCCAAAATTGGGCTATGTCCAGTTGAAAATGTTCAACACCATCATTTATTATTTTTTTTTTATTAAACCTGTGCTAGGGCTTTGCCCATACTTAAATAATGCATTGCATTGCTTCAGGCCATTTATGCCCATTTTGATTGGGATCTGCCCTTTTTATTATGATGCAGATCATTTATTTTGGTCCGTTGGACCTTTCAATTGGGCTCTGCCCTTCCAAATAATGCACAGCATTTTATTTATTAAGCTTGTTAAGCCTTTTAATTGGGCTTGGCCCTTCAGGAAGTGAAATGCATTGCATTTGTCAGGCGCTTTGCGCCAATCACTGAGCGCAAGCTCATATGGTGATGACACGTGTCATACTCTGGGGAGCGCAAGCGTAACAGTGCAGCGCGCTGCGCTGTTGCGCTGGAGACACGTGGCGTGCTCTCAGCGAGTTGCGCCAATTCCAGAGAGCAAAGCTCTATCTTAAGGGCACTTCGCGCAAGTGGTTTTATAGCCGACACGTGGCGCTCTCTCAAGAGCGCAACGGCGCAGTTTGGAAGTGCAAAGCACTAAGAATCTTTTAGATTCAAGAAGGGAAGTGCAAAGCACTGTTTAATTTCTTGATCTGAATTAGATCAAAGAAAAATAAATTTTTCTTTATTTGAAGACCAGAGGTTCATAAAAGTGCATAGCACCATTATTATATTTTTTTTTTTTATTGTTTTTTAAAGAACCAGGGGTTCACAAGAAGTGCAAAGCACTGTTTATTATGCAAAGATCATTGGTCTTGTTTTTAGACCAATGATCTATTAGAAGGAATTTCTTCTAATCCATGAAGGTTCTTTTACCTTTTTCTTGAAATCTTCTCAGAGTTCTCTCTCTTTAAAGTTCTCGAGTTCTCAAAAAAAATGTTGATCCCTTTGAATTGAGGCTTAGGGTCCTTTTTATAGTGCTCACAAATTAGTTAAATTTGTTAAAGAAATCATTCTCTGAGTGATTTGGGGAATTTTCCCCACCGTTGGATCTTTGATCCAAGGGCTTCTGCTTTGCAGAAGAAAATCTTCTTGTTTTAACAAGAACAGAAAAGATTTCTTAAAATCTTAATTTAGTTTGGCGCAGATGCCCCAGCGTGTGACACGTGTCGCGCAGCGCAGAGCGCAGCGCAACTGCGCTAGCGCGTCTGCGCTGACACGTGTCGTGCAGCGCAGAGCGCAGCGCAACTGAAGCGTTGCTTCAGGCAAATAGAGCTCTGCTCTGATTGGGCGCGCCTTCTTGGGCGCAGCGCTGATACATCTGCGCCTGACACGTGGCGCGTTGCGCTCAGCGCAGAGGATCTGAAGCGTTGCTTCATTTATTAAAGTTTAAATTTTGGGAGAATCAGAAGCGCCGCTTCTCCTGAGATATCTTTTCATCTCCTCTTTTCAAGTCAAACTTGTATTCCCGAAATTCTAATTTCCCGGGCCTTGGAAATGATTTTATTACGCACAGAATCTTCTGCGCCTAGGTCTATATATATAATTCGAGGCTGAGCCTTTTCGTCTCTCATTTTTAGAGAACTTCTTCAATCATGGCTTGCAATCGCCCTCATTCCCGCCGACAACCATGGGAGGTGCCGATTCGGGACATTGTTCCTCGCTTCGCTGCGCGCTTGGTAGACTCCTCTCTTTCAGATGAACAATGCGATGCCGCCATGTACGAGCTTTCGACTCATGTGGGGTCTCCTTTGCCTCCGAATTCTATTTGGCTTCGGATGATCCTTGCCTCGGTGCTCGCCGACATTCCCCCTCTTCCGGCGGAGATGTCCTCGGCAGTACTTGATGTGGCCGAGGATAAGATCGAGAGCTTTTTCGAAGCGCTCTTGATCACCAAAGCCCTGAGGGACTTCTCCTTCTACTTACTGAGCCAGATACGGGCTCGTCGAGTCGTCATCGCCACTTTTTCCCAGGAGTGCGGCGTCGACCGTTGGATGGCTACCCCTCGGGAAGATCGCCGCTTCGACGTGATGGAGAAGGCGGAGAGGGAGCTGAATAATTTTCTTTTCCTTTTTGTGAACCCTTGTCTCTCTGATCCCGTATTCGGTGATCTTTTTTAAATGTAATAACAATAAGAATAAATAAGAGTTCTTTCATTTTAGCTCTCTGTTGTGCTTGTGCATCGTACGATTTTAATTCGTTATTATCAAGTACACGTAACTTTGCATGGATAAATTGCCTTTGGCATTTAAGCCCCTCCCGCTGTGCTGTGCGCATCTGCGCTGACACGTGTCGCGTAGCGCACAGCGCAGCGCAACTGCGCTAGCGCACTAGCGCATTTGTGCTAGCGCATCTACGCTGACACGTGTCGCGTAGCGCACAGCGCAGCGCAACTGCGCTGACACGTGTCGCGCAACGCAGTGCATGCGCAACTGAAGCGTTGCTTCCTTTAAACAGAGCCTTGCTCTGATTGGGTGCGCCTTCTTGGGCGTTGCGCTGACGTATTGGCGCCTGACACGTGGCACGTTCGCCCGAAACTTGAAGCGTTGCTTCAAAATTTTGAATTTTGAATTTGAACAGAGCTTTGCTCTGATTGGGCGAAACACCCTTCATCGGAGAGACCCTCAGAAAAACATGATCGCCAACAGCGAACTCTAGCCTGCGACGGCGCCTATCAGCATATGATTTCTGCCTACTCTGAGCCTCTCTCATCCGGTCTCGGATCAACTGTATCTTCGATGTCGTCTCCTCAACAAGCTGCGGCCCCAATATACTGCTCTCGCTGAGCTCTGTCCAACAGATGGGCGATCTGCCTCTCCTCCCGTATAATGCCTCGAAAGGTGCCATCTGCATAGTATCCTGGAAGCTGTTGTTGTAGGAGAACTCCACTAAGGGTAAATGATGATCCTAGCTATCTCCGAAGTCTAAAACGCACGCTCGGAGCATGTCCTTAAGAGTCTGAATGGTCTGCTCTGACTGGCCGTCGGTCTGCGGATGAAATGCTGTGCTGAAACTCAAACGGGTGCCCAATGCCTCCTGAAGTCGCTGCCACAGTCGGCTGGTAAACTGGGTGCCTCTATCGGACACGATACACGTTGGGACTCCATGCAGTCGTACAAACTCGTCGATGTAAATCTGGGCATACTGAGCAAAACTGAAAGTGGTCTTCACTGGTAGGAAGTGAGCCGCTTTCGTCAAACGATCCACGATCACCCAAATGGAATCATACCCTCGACTGGTCCTGGGTAGACCCACAACAAAGTCCATCGAAATCTGCTCCCATTTCCACTCCGGAATGGGCAAAGGCTGCAACTCTCCTGCTGGCCTCTGGTGCTCGGCCTTGACTTGCTGACAAGTCAGGCATCTCGATACGAAATCTGTGACATCCCTCTTCATCCTGTCCCACCAGTAAACATCTTGCAAATTGTGGTACATCTTGGTGGAACCCGGATGAACGTTGTATGTCGATCTATGCGCCTCCTCAAGAATCTCATGCCGCAGCCCCTCGGAATCTGGTATGCACAATCGAGTCCCAAATCGCAGTACTCCCTGATCATCGATCACGAACTCGGAATCTCTGCCCTGCCTAATCTGCCCATGATCTCTGAAAGACGGTCATTGCTGGGCTGTGGCTCTCGAATACGGTCAAGTAACTGCAGACGTGCACGAACATGCGCAAGCTGTCCCCCTGTCGGAGTGAACTCGAACTCAACCCGGCTGTCGCATAAAGTCTGTCAATCTGCCGACGACTGCCTCTGTACTGCGCGCAAACAAGATAGATTACCCCCGGGCCTCCTGCTCAAAGCATCCGTCGTTACATTAGCCTTGCCCGGGTGATACAAAATCTCGCAATCGTAGTCCTTTACTAGTTCTATCCAACGGCGCTGTCTGAGATTCAGGTCTCGCTGGTGAAATATATACTTTAAGCTCTTGTGATCGGTGAATATCTGGCATGACTCACCGTATAGGTAATGTCGCCAGATCTTAAGTGCAAAGACCACTGCAGCCATCTCCAAATCGTGGGTGGTGTAGTTCTGTTCATGTTTCTTCAACTGCCGCGAAGCATACGCAATCACCCTAGCCCCACTCGTGAAGCGTCGCAATAAACCACGAATCCGCCTGATCCTGAAGGCAAAGATAGTACCGGCGCCGTAGTCAAACAAGTCGGTAGCTGCTGAAAACTGTGCTCGCACTCCTCCATCCAAACGAAAGGAACTCCCTTCCGGGTCAATCCGGTCAAAGGTGCAGCAATACGAGAGAAGTCCTGAACGAATCGCCTGTAGTAGCCAGCCAGGCCTAGGAAACTGCGGATCTCCGTAACTGATGTCGGTCTGGGCCACTGCTGAACGGCCTCGATCTTCTTCAGTTCCACACATATACCATCTCTCGTAATCACGTGACCCAAGAAACCAACGCTGTCCAGCCAGAATGCACACTTGGAAAATTTAGCGAAAAGCTAGTGCTCCCTCAAAGTCTGCAACGTAATCCGCAAGTGCTGCTCATGCTCCTCTTGGCTCCGGGAATACACCAAAATATCATCAATGAACACTATGATGAATAAGTCGAGATACGGCCGGAATATATGGTTCATCAATTCCATGAATGCTGCTGGGGCGTTGGTGAGTCCGAACGACATCACCAAAAACTCATAGTGGCCGTAGCACGTACGGAAAGCTGTCTTCGGTACATCCTCCTGTCGAACTCGCAGCTGATGGTATCCTGATCGTAAGTCGATCCTCGAAAAATAACCCGCGCCCTGGAGCTGGTCGAACAAATCATCAATGCGCGGCAACGGATATCTGTTCCGAACGGTAACTTTGTTCAGCTGGCGGTAGTCGATACATAAGCGCAAACTTCCATCCTTCTTCTTGACAAACAGGACCGGAGCACCCCACGGAGAAACACTAGGTCGAATAAGCCCCTTATCTAACAAATCATGCAACTGATCCTTCAGCTCTCTAAGCTCTGCCGGGGCCATCCGATAAGGCGGTATAGAAATAGGCCCCAAGCAGGGAATCAAATCGATGCAGAACTCAACGTCGTGCTCAGGTGGTAGCCCAGGTAGCTCATCAGGGAAAACATCAGGGAACTCACAAAAAACGGGACCCGGTCCAACGGAACCTCTGTAGCTCGAGTATCATAAATATACGCTAAGAATCCCTGACATCCCTTCCGCAAGAGCTGACCAGCGCGAAGAGACGAAATCAAGCTGGGAAGGGCGACGCTGCGGTCTCCCTGAATAACTGTTAGTGTATATGCCCTAGAGGCCATTACTGTATCATACTGGTTTGTATATTACTTAATGGATGCTTGGGATATTCACCTTGTATATACAATCTTGCTCAAAATAGTAGTATGCTACTTGGTTTGTTTCTACTTCAATGTGTACATGTGTTTATTTTTGTATATCGCCTATACACATTAGTAGAGCCCTTAGGATCTTTGCTTGATTACCAGCGATGTGATGGCCGTCACACTAGTGGGGCTGGGTAATCTATAAGCACATCCTTATGCAGGTCCCTGGTCGCAGGACTATCGAGACAGGGCATCGATACTCCGGAGTAGACCAGCGCATGCGCTTCTCATCCCAGTGTGGGAGACGGTCTGTCCCACAGCCGTCAGTACGTCGTACTTGAGATAGTATGCGGGTGCTCGTTAGGTTACGGGTACACTGGACAGGACTCGTCGGGAACTGACTAGTTGGTATTATACCTATCGTCAGTTTTCAGTTCCCAGGTGACATGAGTACAGCTTAGTCCGCTGACTTGATACTGTCACTCCGCCTCGAGTGTGTTCCCACTGTACTTTGATCACTACCCTACTACGGCTCAAAGGAGTCGTGCAAACAGGTAGTGGTTGGGTGCAGTCCCGAAGCACTTGGAGGCAGTGACGGTTAGACAGGATTCGTCTCTCCCGGTATTGGGGGTTGACATCGCGCTGTGTCTAGGAGAGCCATTACACGAGTAGTCCCTGGCCAGGGCAAACGAGATATACTGGTAGGTTTCCAGTGTTATCTCAGGGTGTTTTGGGCTTCGCTCCGGCACGACTTGTACCGCTATTGGGGGACTGACGTTTACCGCCCCCTAGGCCCGCCATGCGATGTATCAGACGAACAGACCGGACTGTACGGAGAATGTCACACTCAGGCTCAGTAGGAGTTCAGATGGGTTTTTGCCTCGTCGGTCTTCTTGTCGGCATTATCTGGGGACCGTTACGCACAGCTGGTGCCGCTTGCGGTCTGTGGTTAAACCCACTGCCAGCGTAGTGTCGAGTCTTTAGAGTCCCACACAGAAAGCTTTTCGCCTTTAGGCAAAAGAGTAGAGGTCGCATGGTATTGCGACAGGTCGCATGGTTTTGCGACAGGGTTCGGTCACATCCGTGCACTTGTGCGCGTACAGTGTCCGGACAGTTTACACTAGCGGGCTTTGGTTTAAGCCAGATCCTAGTGTACCTTTTGGGATTGGATTTATCCAGTGTGCATTCGTGTTCCTCGGATCGCGGATGCGGGTGTGTATGCACAGTTGACAGGGAGGCAGAGGCAGCGGATTCTCATTAGGGTTGTTGACAGTTGACCGTTGACTATTTGACTTTTTGCTCAACCCTAATGAGAATTTGATATGTGATTAACTATTATATTAATTAAGTATTATGGTGACATGGTTGTTGACTTTTGTTGACTTTGTTGACTTGTTGACTTTTGTTGACTTGTTGACTTTGTTGACCGGTTGACTAGGCTTGACTAGTTGACCATCATGATAACCATAGCCATCATTTTATGGCAAAGACTTTTGTTTACTTGCTCATTTGTGTAAAATGAGTGCATGAAATGATATGGTTATGGTTGCTTCAACCATCACATAAGACTTTTTTTGATATGATGAGTTATGATCACTTTGGATTATGAGAGGGTGAAAGACAAAAGAGAGCCTCATTCTTTCTTGCTCATTCTCTCTCTTGTTCTTGAGCTCTCCTTTTGCTCTCACCCTCTTGCTCTTTTTCCCTCTCTTTAATCTATGGTTCTCTTGTCTCATGAGTTGAGAATCAAGAACCATAGATAAAATCCTACACAAAGTATTCTCTACTCATTCTAGTTCACTAGGTTTAGCAAACCAAGTGAACTAGTTTCTTCAAAGAACGAAGAAGGAGCTAAAGGTTGGAGCTTTCAGGTGGATCTATCTTCGGCGTGCGGAGACGACGAGAAGAAGCCAATCGGACCACCATCGGAGCTTGAAGACGAAGGAGTTCAAGACAAGCAAGGTATAACCCCCTAACCGAGTAGCTAGAAACTCTTAGTTAGGATGTTAGATAGATGTTTAACCAAGATCCGGGTTTAAGGTCCATGTTACCACCTCCGTAAAAATCGTTTTTTTCACCAAATTCCGCTTTCCCGAAAGTACCGGGAGAGGTAGCATGGACTTACAGTGGTATCAGAGCCTAGTTAAACTCTATCTAACATGTTAGCAAGTAACTAGAAGATCGATCAAAGAAAAAGTCCCAAAAACGAACCCATGAATTTTCAAGTTTCTGTCGATTTCAAAAGTACTAGAAAAATTCTTTGGAACACACCTAAAATCGACTCAGACTTTTTAAAAGAAACTGCAAAAATTTGGGCCCCTGACTCGATCAAAGCGCCGCGTTTCCGCGGCGGGAGCACGCTCCCGCCGCGGAAACGCGGCCGAGTTGACTCGGTCAAGGGTTTTCTTTTCTGCAGTTTGCTCACTGGGGTATTTTGGGATTTTTGGAATATATATTTTCAACCCAGATTTTCCAGAACGAAAAATTTATTTTTGGGGTCCCGAAAATCCGTACTTTTGATCGAACTTCTAAAAGACTTTAGCTAACGAGTTTTTCTGTAATGTGATATTTGTATTGAACGTCTACTAATCGCTATATGTCGATTAGTGGGGGTTATACAAATCTGTGATCTGTAATGTTGCTGGAATGTGGATATGAATATGTTGGATTGTCGCGGGTGAATAGCCGGGGGTTGTGAGACGAGAGTTTTCTTTTCTTTCAATTCATGTAAATTTATAAATTGATGTAATAATTATTTGTATGGCCGCACAACCGGGTCGGGGTTGTAGCCGTCATTGTATAATTTCTTTTTACTGTTTTTGCTCCTAGGATAGACCCATGGAGGGGGTGCACAAACTACCGGGTATGCCGAAGTGTCGAGTGGCCTACTCATGGAGATGAGGGAGGTTACTACACTTCGGGTACTTGGCGGGTAGTTTGCCGCACCCGTAGGGGTCTTGGGTGGGGTATTTGGCTATTCACCGCGACCGTGTAATTTGTCTTTCGTTACAGGCTCGTACGAATTACAGATTCCTAGTATATCCAATGTATTCATCTGTGATCTGAAATGTTTATCATTGCAGTATATCTATATATGATATTATTTAGGCGTTGCTTATGTTTTACAGACGCGCTAGCCCAGCCCCCGCTCTGTCGTTAGTTAAGTAACCTAACGGGTAATGACGGGGCCCCGTGGCGAATGCGAATGGCATAAGCGTACGTCATATTTTGGTTGTTTTCTGCAATGGTAGGATTAAATGATGGGACGCATTAAAAGAACTAATGCAAGAATATCACGCATTAAAAGAACTAATGCAAGATAATAAACCAAGTTAAAGTCGTTCGAACACTTTCGAAAACCACTCGGTTCTTTTCAAAACCAACTTTTAAATGCGGAGCTTGAGCCACTCCTTTTTAAAAGCTATCTCGTTCCATCGACCAAATCAAGTTCACTACGTTCACGGTTTTGCCAAAACCATCCGTAGCCCTCCATCATTTCAGTTAAATATTCGGTAGTATTCAAGCTATGTATTTTGACCTCACGCCAAGGCATAGTGATTGGTAGCTGCCGGATATTTATCTGTTGCATAGATAGAATGCGTTGGTTTGAGACAGTCGTACTGCCATTTTGGCCTACGTCAAGGGTATGTACGGGTGGGTTCAAATTAACCTGGATAATGATGGGACGAACTTGACATGTGACTTATGACATTTTGACCTCACGCCAAGGTCATAAGAGCATGGGGCAAAAATCCACATCGGGAGTTTCATAAGTACTGAAACTTGCTAGATTTGCATACCATTTGGAGTGTGATGATTCTGGTAGGATTCCTTCAGTTTCGTCACGCAATGATATTTGGATCCCGATCCTACTGTGAGTATATGCTACTCCTCGGGAAATTTCTCACTTAACGATCAATGCTATAAACCTAGTAGGTGCCTAGAAAGGTGTTAGCGGGGCTACGCCCCCAGGGAAAAGAGGTTCTTTAATTAAGGAACTTCGCGAAAGCGTTGGAAAACCTCCCTCGAAGTACCGACACCGGCCTGGCTGAACGGTTAAGCAAGTATTGTACGGTGGGATTGATCCTGACTAATTCTTCCTTTATGGTTTGAGGAGGGATTCGAGAAACAGTGGGAGCCATCCTGTTTAGACAAACTAAAAACCACTCTAAACTTGCAAGAGCATCATGCTGAGTGTTTCTTCTTCTCTCTCCTAATTGCAGCGACCAAATCGACATGACTGGACTTAAGTTACTCCTAGATAAAAACAAACGGACAGGGCCAAACTACAAAGATTGGCTCAGGAATGTCAAGATAGCAATCACTTACGACAAGTTGGGGTATCTTCTTACCACCAAAGCTCCCCCTGTCCCTGGTCCAACTTCCAGCGTCGCGGATAAGGAAATCCGCAAGACTTGGGAGATTGATAGCGCGAAGGCCAAATGCCTCCTGCTTGCCTCGATGGACAACGAACATCAGAGGAGGCACGAGAATATGGACATGGAGTCCATATTGCTTCATACAAAAGAACTGTATGGAGAGCAATCTCGTATCGCAAGATACGAAGCGTCGAAAAAGTTATTTTCGACAAGAATGGCCGTCGGATCATCAGTAGCCGAGCACGTGCTAAAGATGATCGGCTACATTGAGGAGCTCGCTGACCTAGGGATCACATTGGAGAGTGAGCTATATACGGATATAGTTCTCCAGTCCCTTCCTTCCACTTACGCCCAGTTTATACTGAACTTCAACTTACAAGAAAAAGAGGTTGAACTTTCAGAGCTCCTCAACATGCTGAGGAGCGCAGAGGGCACCCTACAGAAAGGTAGGGATACATCCACTTTGTTTGTAGGAGGATCATCTTCTTCTAGGTCCAAGGCGAAAGCCAAGGGAAAGAAGAAGAAGGCCCCCGCCAAACCAAGGGGCGGTGTTAGTAAAGTGGATACGAAAGGAAAAGCAAAAGCAACAAAGATAGCGGGGAAACTTGTGGATAAGGAAGAATGCTTCTATTGTCATAAGAAAGGACACTGGAAGAATGATTGCAGGGCCTGAAAGGCCAGAACACAGGAATTGAAGCAGGTTGCAGCTTCAGCTTCAGGTGTGTATGTTATTGAAAACTGTCTTTCAATAAACTCTACTTCCTGGGTATTGGATACCGGATCAGGATCTCATATCTGTAATTCTTTGCAGGCGTTGAGAAACCGTAGGGTTTTGAAGGCAGGTGACATGACCCTCAGAGTTGCGAACGGAGCTAGCATGGATGCTAAAGCCGTGGGGGACTATCACCTGGGAATGTCAGATGGACATGTTTTGGTTTTGCGTAATTGCTTTTTTGTACCCAACGCAACTTGTAATATCATTTCTGTATCTTTAGTTTCTAAAGAAGGTTATGAATTTGCGTTTGTAAGTAATGTTGTAAACATTCACCTTAATCAAGTTTTGATTGGGTCAGGTACATTGAGTAATGGTATATACGTGTTAAACCAACCACAGATTTTTAATGTCCAGAATACACACAAAAGAAAGTCTCCGGAAATAAATCAGACTTTCTTGTGGCATTGTAGACTGGGTCACATCAATGAGAGAAGGTTGACTAAGTTACATACAGAAGGATATTTGAATCCGTTCGAATATCAATCGTATGCCACTTGTCAATCCTGTCTCAAAGGAAAGATGACAAAGACTCCGTTTACTGGACATGGAGTAAGAGCGAGCGAGCTCTTGGGACTCGTACACAGTGACGTGTGCGGTCTAATGTCTACACATGCCCGAAGCGGACATTCTTACTTCATTACTTTTACGGATGACTTCTCAAGGTACGGTTATGTCTTCTTAATGAAACATAAGTCCGAGGCCTTTGGAAAATTCCAGGAGTATAAGAATGAAGTAGAGAAACAGACCGGCAAAAGTATTAAGATTCTAAGATCGGATCGAGGTGGAGAATACTTAAGTGCCGAGTTCCTGGACTATTTAAAAGAGAACGGAATTCTCTCTCAGCTTACTCCTCCATACACCCCGCAACATAACGGTGTATCGGAGAGACGGAACCGCACCCTATTGGATATGGTGCGGTCCATGATGAGTAACTCTGAGTTACCGCGATCATTCTGGGGGTATGCGCTAGAATCAGCTGCATACCTTTTGAACCGAGTTCCGACTAAGACTGTGCCTACCACCCCATATGAAATGTAGAGTGGGAAGAAACCCTATCTTCAATATCTGAAGATCTGGGGATGTCCAGCTTTTGTCAAAAAGCAGCATGCGGACAAACTCGAGGCACGCTCAGTACTGTGCAAGTTTGTGGGATACCCAAAGAACACCAGGGGGTATCTTTTCTACTACGCAGAGGAACAAAAAGTCCTTGTTTCTCGTAATGCCCACTTTCTAGAACACCAGTTCTTGGAAAAGGAAATTAGTGGGAGCGCAGTAGAACTGGAAGAAATTCCAGAACCACAGACTATTACTGAAAGGTTAGTGGAACCAGAGGGTTCAACAGAACAGGACATTCCTATGCCGCTCCGCAGGAGTAGTAGGCAGTCTCATCCGCCCGAGAGATACTACGGTTTTCTCATAGACGGGGATAGAGAGGATTGCATCATAGAATATGATGAGCCTACTAGCTTCCAGCAGGCCGTTCAGAGCGTTGACTCAGTGAAATGGCTGGATGCAATGCGGACCGAAATGGAGTCCATGTACACCAACAAGGTATGGACGTTGGACATTGCTCCAGACGGGGTAAAACCCGTAGGATGCAAGTGGATCTTCAAAAGGAAGATTGGTGTAGATGGACAGGTTGAGACCTATAAAGCTAGGCTGGTAGCAAAGGGTTTCCGTCAAAGACCCGGCTTGGACTATGACGAAACCTTTTCTCCAGTAGCCATGCTGAAATCCATTCGGATCCTTCTTGCCATTGCTGCCTTCCACGATTATGAGATCTGGCAAATGGACGTAAAGACAGCTTTTCTAAATGGAAATTTAGAGAAGTGTGTCTATATGGACCAGCCAGAGGGCTTCATTCAGAGTGGGAGCAGCGGAAAGGTGTGCAAGTTGCTTAAGTCCATCTATGGACTAAAGCAGGCATCGCGGAGTTGGAACATCTGCTTTGATGAGACAGTCAAAGAATTTGGCTTTATCAAAAATCCAGATGAACCATGCATGTATAGTAGATTTGTAGCGAGAACTGTAGTATTCCTCGTTTTATACGTGGATGACATTCTCTTAATAGGAAATGACATTCCTATGCTACAATCTGTCAAGGGGTTCTTGTCACACAGGTTCTCTATGAAAGACCTGGGTGATGCCTCGTACATTCTGGGTATCCGGATCTACCGTGACAGATCCAAGAGGATGTTAGGACTTTCACAGTCCAGGTACATCGACACTATACTGAAGAGATTCAGTATGGAAGATTCCAAGCGCGGTAACCTACCGGCTTGTCACGGGATCACCCTCTCTAAAGAGATGTCTCCTAAGACTGATTTGGAGAGGGATCGCATGTCTATTATACCCTACGCTTCTGCGGTAGGCTCTATAATGTATGCGATGTTGTGTACCAGACCGGATGTAGCTTATGCACTGAGTGTGGTGAGCCGGTATCAGTCAAACCCTGGGGAGAAACACTGGATAGCGGTAAAGAACATTCTCAAGTACCTGAGAAGGACTAAGGAGATGTTCTTGGTGTATGGCGGAAAAGACCTCCAGATCGAGGCCTTTGCTGACTCCGGCTTCCAGAGTGACAAGGATGATTCCAAGTCCATGTCGGGTTTTGTCTTTACCCTCAATGGAGGGGTGGTGTGTTGGAAGAGTTCCAAACAAGAAACCGTTGCAGACTCGACGATGGAAGCGGAATACATCGCTGCATCTGATGCCGCAAAAGAAGCTGTCTGGATGAGGAAGTTCTTGAAAGAACTTCAGGTGGTTCCGTCCATTGTTGATCCAATACCTCTGTATTGCGACAACAACGGGGCTATAGCTTTAGCGAAGGAACCCAGGTCCCATCAGAGATCCAGGCACATCTTGAGGCGGTATCACCTGATCAGGGAGATCGTGGATCGCCAGGAGATCGAGGTTCGGAGAGTCGCTTCAGAAGATAACACTGCAGATCCATTCACCAAGGCCTTGCCCCAGACTCAGTTCGAGCGGCTGATCGAGATGATAGGTCTTCGATACGCCAGTACATGGCCTTAGTGCAAGTGGGAGATTGTTGGTGTATATGCCCTAGAGGCCATTACTGTATCATACTGGTTTGTATATTACTTAATAGATGCTTGGGATATTCACCTTGTATATACAATCTTGCTCAAAATAGTAGTATGCTACTTGGTTTGTTTCTACTTCAATGTGTACATGTGTTTATTTTTGTATATCGCCTATACACATTAGTAGAGCCCTTAGGATCTATGCTTGATTACCAGCGATATGATGGCCGTCACACTAGTGGGGCTGGGTAATCTATAAGCACATCCTTATGCAGGTCCCTGGTCGCAGGACTATCGAGACAGGGCATCGATACTCCGGAGTAGACCAGCGCATGCGCTTCTCATCCCAGTGTGGGAGACGGTCTGTCCCACAGCCGTCAGTACGTCGTACTTGAGATAGTATGCGGGTGCTCGTTAGGTTACGGGTACACTGGACAGGACTCGTCGGGAACTGACTAGTTGGTATTATACCTATCGTCAGTTTTCAGTTCCCAGGTGACATGAGTACAGCTTAGTCCGCTGACTTGACACTGTCACTCCGCCTCGAGTGTGTTCCCACTGTACTTTGATCACTACCCTACCACAGCTCAAAGGAGTCGTGCAAACAGGTAGTGGTTGGGTGCAGTCCCGAAGCACTTGGAGGCAGTGACGGTTAGACAGGATTCGTCTCTCCCGGTATTGGGGGTTGACATCGCGCTGTGTCTAGGAGAGCCATTACACGAGTAGTCCCTGGCCAGGGCAAACGAGATATACTGGTAGGTTTCCAGTGTTATCTCAGGGTGTTTTGGGCTTCGCTCCGGCACGACTTGTACCGCTATTGGGGGACTGACGTTTACCGCCCCCTAGGCCCGCCATGCGATGTATCAGACGAACAGACCGGACTGTACGGAGAATGTCACACTCAGGCTCAGTAGGAGTTCAGATGGGTTTTTGCCTCGTCGGTCTTCTTGTCGGCATTATCTGGGGACCGTTACGCACAGCTGGTGCCGCTTGCGGTCTGTGGTTAAACCCACTGCCAGCGTAGTGTCGAGTCTTTAGAGTCCCACACAGAAAGCTTTTCGCCTTTAGGCAAAAGAGTAGAGGTCGCATGGTATTGCGACAGGTCGCATGGTTTTGCGACAGGGTTCGGTCACATCCGTGCACTTGTGCGCGTACAGTGTCCGGACAGTTTACACTAGCGGGCTTTGGTTTAAGCCAGATCCTAGTGTACCTTTTGGGATTGGATTTATCCAGTGTGCATTCGTGTTCCTCGGATCGCGGATGCGGGTGTGTATGCACAGTTGACAGGGAGGCAGAGGCAGCGGATTCTCATTAGGGTTGTTGACAGTTGACCGTTGACTATTTGACTTTTTGCTCAACCCTAATGAGAATTTGATATGTGATTAACTATTATATTAATTAAGTATTATGGTGACATGGTTGTTGACTTTTGTTGACTTTGTTGACTTGTTGACTTTTGTTGACTTGTTGACTTTGTTGACCGGTTGACTAGGCTTGACTAGTTGACCATCATGATAACCATAGCCATCATTTTATGGCAAAGACTTTTGTTTACTTGCTCATTTGTGTAAAATGAGTGCATGAAATGATATGGTTATGGTTGCTTCAACCATCACATAAGACTTTTTTTGATATGATGAGTTATGATCACTTTGGATTATGAGAGGGTGAAAGACAAAAGAGAGCCTCATTCTTTCTTGCTCATTCTCTCTCTTGTTCTTGAGCTCTCCTTTTGCTCTCACCCTCTTGCTCTTTTTCCCTCTCTTTAATCTATGGTTCTCTTGTCTCATGAGTTGAGAATCAAGAACCATAGATAAAATCCTACACAAAGTATTCTCTACTCATTCTAGTTCACTAGGTTTAGCAAACCAAGTGAACTAGTTTCTTCAAAGAACGAAGAAGGAGCTAAAGGTTGGAGCTTTCAGGTGGATCTATCTTCGGCGTGCGGAGACGACGAGAAGAAGCCAATCGGACCACCATCGGAGCTTGAAGACGAAGGAGTTCAAGACAAGCAAGGTATAACCCCCTAACCGAGTAGCTAGAAACTCTTAGTTAGGATGTTAGATAGATGTTTAACCAAGATCCGGGTTTAAGGTCCATGTTACCACCTCCGTAAAAATCGTTTTTTTTCACCAAATTCCGCTTTCCCGAAAGTACCGGGAGAGGTAGCATGGACTTACAGTGGTATCAGAGCCTAGTTAAACTCTATCTAACATGTTAGCAAGTAACTAGAAGATCGATCAAAGAAAAAGTCCCAAAAACGAACCCATGAATTTTCAAGTTTCTGTCGATTTCAAAAGTACTAGAAAAATTCTTTGGAACACACCTAAAATCGACTCAGACTTTTTAAAAGAAACTGCAAAAATTTGGGCCCCTGACTCGATCAAAGCGCCGCGTTTCCGCGGCGGGAGCACGCTCCCGCCGCGGAAACGCGGCCGAGTTGACTCGGTCAAGGGTTTTCTTTTCTGCAGTTTGCTCACTGGGGTATTTTGGGATTTTTGGAATATATATTTTCAACCCAGATTTTCCAGAACGAAAAATTTATTTTTGGGGTCCCGAAAATCCGTACTTTTGATCGAACTTCTAAAAGACTTTAGCTAACGGGTTTTTCTGTAATGTGATATTTGTATTGAACGTCTACTAATCGCTATATGTCGATTAGTGGGGGTTATACAAATCTGTGATCTGTAATGTTGCTGGAATGTGGATATGAATATGTTGGATTGTCGCGGGTGAATAGCCGGGGGTTGTGAGACGAGAGTTTTCTTTTCTTTCAATTCATGTAAATTTATAAATTGATGTAATAATTATTTGTATGGCCGCACAACCGGGTCGGGGTTGTAGCCGTCATTGTATAATTTCTTTTTACTGTTTTTGCTCCTAGGATAGACCCATGGAGGGGGTGCACAAACTACCGGGTATGCCGAAGTGTCGAGTGGCCTACTCATGGAGATGAGGGAGGTTACTACACTTCGGGTACTTGGCGGGTAGTTTGCCGCACCCGTAGGGGTCTTGGGTGGGGTATTTGGCTATTCACCGCGACCGTGTAATTTGTCTTTCGTTACAGGCTCGTACGAATTACAGATTCCTAGTATATCCAATGTATTCATCTGTGATCTGAAATGTTTATCATTGCAGTATATCTATATATGATATTATTTAGGCGTTGCTTATGTTTTACAGACGCGCTAGCCCAGCCCCCGCTCTGTCGTTAGTTAAGTAACCTAACGGGTAATGACGGGGCCCCGTGGCGAATGCGAATGGCATAAGCGTACGTCATATTTTGGTTGTTTTCTGCAATGGTAGGATTAAATGATGGGACGCATTAAAAGAACTAATGCAAGAATATCACGCATTAAAAGAACTAATGCAAGATAATAAACCAAGTTAAAGTCGTTCGAACACTTTCGAAAACCACTCGGTTCTTTTCAAAACCAACTTTTAAATGCGGAGCTTGAGCCACTCCTTTTTAAAAGCTATCTCGTTCCATCGACCAAATCAAGTTCACTACGTTCACGGTTTTGCCAAAACCATCCGTAGCCCTCCATCATTTCAGTTAAATATTCGGTAGTATTCAAGCTATGTATTTTGACCTCACGCCAAGGCATAGTGATTGGTAGCTGCCGGATATTTATCTGTTGCATAGATAGAATGCGTTGGTTTGAGACAGTCGTACTGCCATTTTGGCCTACGTCAAGGGTATGTACGGGTGGGTTCAAATTAACCTGGATAATGATGGGACGAACTTGACATGTGACTTATGACATTTTGACCTCACGCCAAGGTCATAAGAGCATGGGGCAAAAATCCACATCGGGAGTTTCATAAGTACTGAAACTTGCTAGATTTGCATACCATTTGGAGTGTGATGATTCTGGTAGGATTCCTTCAGTTTCGTCACGCAATGATATTTGGATCCCGATCCTACTGTGAGTATATGCTACTCCTCGGGAAATTTCTCACTTAACGATCAATGCTATAAACCTAGTAGGTGCCTAGAAAGGTGTTAGCGGGGCTACGCCCCCAGGGAAAAGAGGTTCTTTAATTAAGGAACTTCGCGAAAGCGTTGGAAAACCTCCCTCGAAGTACCGACACCGGCCTGGCTGAACGGTTAAGCAAGTATTGTACGGTGGGATTGATCCTGACTAATTCTTCCTTTATGGTTTGAGGAGGGATTCGAGAAACAGTGGGAGCCATCCTGTTTAGACAAACTAAAAACCACTCTAAACTTGCAAGAGCATCATGCTGAGTGTTTCTTCTTCTCTCTCCTAATTGCAGCGACCAAATCGACATGACTGGACTTAAGTTACTCCTAGATAAAAACAAACTGACAGGGCCAAACTACAAAGATTGGCTCAGGAATGTCAAGATAGCAATCACTTACGACAAGTTGGGGTATCTTCTTACCACCAAAGCTCCCCCTGTCCCTGGTCCAACTTCCAGCGTCGCGGATAAGGAAATCCGCAAGACTTGGGAGATTGATAGCGCGAAGGCCAAATGCCTCCTGCTTGCCTCGATGGACAACGAACATCAGAGGAGGCACGAGAATATGGACATGGAGTCCATATTGCTTCATACAAAAGAACTGTATGGAGAGCAATCTCGTATCGCAAGATACGAAGCGTCGAAAAAGTTATTTTCGACAAGAATGGCCGTCGGATCATCAGTAGCCGAGCACGTGCTAAAGATGATCGGCTACATTGAGGAGCTCGCTGACCTAGGGATCACATTGGAGAGTGAGCTATATACGGATATAGTTCTCCAGTCCCTTCCTTCCACTTACGCCCAGTTTATACTGAACTTCAACTTACAAGAAAAAGAGGTTGAACTTTCAGAGCTCCTCAACATGCTGAGGAGCGCAGAGGGCACCCTACAGAAAGGTAGGGATACATCCACTTTGTTTGTAGGAGGATCATCTTCTTCTAGGTCCAAGGCGAAAGCCAAGGGAAAGAAGAAGAAGGCCCCCGCCAAACCAAGGGGCGGTGTTAGTAAAGTGGATACGAAAGGAAAAGCAAAAGCAACAAAGATAGCGGGGAAACTTGTGGATAAGGAAGAATGCTTCTATTGTCATAAGAAAGGACACTGGAAGAATGATTGCAGGGCCTGAAAGGCCAGAACACAGGAATTGAAGCAGGTTGCAGCTTCAGCTTCAGGTGTGTATGTTATTGAAAACTGTCTTTCAATAAACTCTACTTCCTGGGTATTGGATACCGGATCAGGATCTCATATCTGTAATTCTTTGCAGGCGTTGAGAAACCGTAGGGTTTTGAAGGCAGGTGACATGACCCTCAGAGTTGCGAACGGAGCTAGCATGGATGCTAAAGCCGTGGGGGACTATCACCTGGGAATGTCAGATGGACATGTTTTGGTTTTGCGTAATTGCTTTTTTGTACCCAACGCAACTTGTAATATCATTTCTGTATCTTTAGTTTCTAAAGAAGGTTATGAATTTGCGTTTGTAAGTAATGTTGTAAACATTCACCTTAATCAAGTTTTGATTGGGTCAGGTACATTGAGTAATGGTATATACGTGTTAAACCAACCACAGATTTTTAATGTCCAGAATACACACAAAAGAAAGTCTCCGGAAATAAATCAGACTTTCTTGTGGCATTGTAGACTGGGTCACATCAATGAGAGAAGGTTGACTAAGTTACATACAGAAGGATATTTGAATCCGTTCGAATATCAATCGTATGCCACTTGTCAATCCTGTCTCAAAGGAAAGATGACAAAGACTCCGTTTACTGGACATGGAGTAAGAGCGAGCGAGCTCTTGGGACTCGTACACAGTGACGTGTGCGGTCTAATGTCTACACATGCCCGAAGCGGACATTCTTACTTCATTACTTTTACGGATGACTTCTCAAGGTACGGTTATGTCTTCTTAATGAAACATAAGTCCGAGGCCTTTGGAAAATTCCAGGAGTATAAGAATGAAGTAGAGAAACAGACCGGCAAAAGTATTAAGATTCTAAGATCGGATCGAGGTGGAGAATACTTAAGTGCCGAGTTCCTGGACTATTTAAAAGAGAACGGAATTCTCTCTCAGCTTACTCCTCCATACACCCCGCAACATAACGGTGTATCGGAGAGACGGAACCGCACCCTATTGGATATGGTGCGGTCCATGATGAGTAACTCTGAGTTACCGCGATCATTCTGGGGGTATGCGCTAGAATCAGCTGCATACCTTTTGAACCGAGTTCCGACTAAGACTGTGCCTACCACCCCATATGAAATGTAGAGTGGGAAGAAACCCTATCTTCAATATCTGAAGATCTGGGGATGTCCAGCTTTTGTCCAAAAGCAGCATGCGGACAAACTCGAGGCACGCTCAGTACTGTGCAAGTTTGTGGGATACCCAAAGAACACCAGGGGGTATCTTTTCTACTACGCAGAGGAACAAAAAGTCCTTGTTTCTCGTAATGCCCACTTTCTAGAACACCAGTTCTTGGAAAAGGAAATTAGTGGGAGCGCAGTAGAACTGGAAGAAATTCCAGAACCACAGACTATTACTGAAAGGTTAGTGGAACCAGAGGGTTCAACAGAACAGGACATTCCTATGCCGCTCCGCAGGAGTAGTAGGCAGTCTCATCCGCCCGAGAGATACTACGGTTTTCTCATAGACGGGGATAGAGAGGATTGCATCATAGAATATGATGAGCCTACTAGCTTCCAGCAGGCCGTTCAGAGCGTTGACTCAGTGAAATGGCTGGATGCAATGCGGACCGAAATGGAGTCCATGTACACCAACAAGGTATGGACGTTGGACATTGCTCCAGACGGGGTAAAACCCGTAGGATGCAAGTGGATCTTCAAAAGGAAGATTGGTGTAGATGGACAGGTTGAGACCTATAAAGCTAGGCTGGTAGCAAAGGGTTTCCGTCAAAGACCCGGCTTGGACTATGACGAAACCTTTTCTCCAGTAGCCATGCTGAAATCCATTCGGATCCTTCTTGCCATTGCTGCCTTCCACGATTATGAGATCTGGCAAATGGACGTAAAGACAGCTTTTCTAAATGGAAATTTAGAGAAGTGTGTCTATATGGACCAGCCAGAGGGCTTCATTCAGAGTGGGAGCAGCGGAAAGGTGTGCAAGTTGCTTAAGTCCATCTATGGACTAAAGCAGGCATCGCGGAGTTGGAACATCTGCTTTGATGAGACAGTCAAAGAATTTGGCTTTATCAAAAATCCAGATGAACCATGCATGTATAGTAGATTTGTAGCGAGAACTGTAGTATTCCTCGTTTTATACGTGGATGACATTCTCTTAATAGGAAATGACATTCCTATGCTACAATCTGTCAAGGGGTTCTTGTCACACAGGTTCTCTATGAAAGACCTGGGTGATGCCTCGTACATTCTGGGTATCCGGATCTACCGTGACAGATCCAAGAGGATGTTAGGACTTTCACAGTCCAGGTACATCGACACTATACTGAAGAGATTCAGTATGGAAGATTCCAAGCGCGGTAACCTACCGGCTTGTCACGGGATCACCCTCTCTAAAGAGATGTCTCCTAAGACTGATTTGGAGAGGGATCGCATGTCTATTATACCCTACGCTTCTGCGGTAGGCTCTATAATGTATGCGATGTTGTGTACCAGACCGGATGTAGCTTATGCACTGAGTGTGGTGAGCCGGTATCAGTCAAACCCTGGGGAGAAACACTGGATAGCGGTAAAGAACATTCTCAAGTACCTGAGAAGGACTAAGGAGATGTTCTTGGTGTATGGCGGAAAAGACCTCCAGATCGAGGCCTTTGCTGACTCCGGCTTCCAGAGTGACAAGGATGATTCCAAGTCCATGTCGGGTTTTGTCTTTACCCTCAATGGAGGGGTGGTGTGTTGGAAGAGTTCCAAACAAGAAACCGTTGCAGACTCGACGATGGAAGCGGAATACATCGCTGCATCTGATGCCGCAAAAGAAGCTGTCTGGATGAGGAAGTTCTTGAAAGAACTTCAGGTGGTTCCGTCCATTGTTGATCCAATACCTCTGTATTGCGACAACAACGGGGCTATAGCTTTAGCGAAGGAACCCAGGTCCCATCAGAGATCCAGGCACATCTTGAGGCGGTATCACCTGATCAGGGAGATCGTGGATCGCCAGGAGATCGAGGTTCGGAGAGTCGCTTCAGAAGATAACACTGCAGATCCATTCACCAAGGCCTTGCCCCAGACTCAGTTCGAGCGGCTGATCGAGATGATAGGTCTTCGATACGCCAGTACATGGCCTTAGTGCAAGTGGGAGATTGTTGGTGTATATGCCCTAGAGGCCATTACTGTATCATACTGGTTTGTATATTACTTAATAGATGCTTGGGATATTCACCTTGTATATACAATCTTGCTCAAAATAGTAGTATGCTACTTGGTTTGTTTCTACTTCAATGTGTACATGTGTTTATTTTTGTATATCGCCTATACACATTAGTAGAGCCCTTAGGATCTATGCTTGATTACCAGCGATATGATGGCCGTCACACTAGTGGGGCTGGGTAATCTATAAGCACATCCTTATGCAGGTCCCTGGTCGCAGGACTATCGAGACAGGGCATCGATACTCCGGAGTAGACCAGCGCATGCGCTTCTCATCCCAGTGTGGGAGACGGTCTGTCCCACAGCCGTCAGTACGTCGTACTTGAGATAGTATGCGGGTGCTCGTTAGGTTACGGGTACACTGGACAGGACTCGTCGGGAACTGACTAGTTGGTATTATACCTATCGTCAGTTTTCAGTTCCCAGGTGACATGAGTACAGCTTAGTCCGCTGACTTGACACTGTCACTCCGCCTCGAGTGTGTTCCCACTGTACTTTGATCACTACCCTACCACAGCTCAAAGGAGTCGTGCAAACAGGTAGTGGTTGGGTGCAGTCCCGAAGCACTTGGAGGCAGTGACGGTTAGACAGGATTCGTCTCTCCCGGTATTGGGGGTTGACATCGCGCTGTGTCTAGGAGAGCCATTACACGAGTAGTCCCTGGCCAGGGCAAACGAGATATACTGGTAGGTTTCCAGTGTTATCTCAGGGTGTTTTGGGCTTCGCTCCGGCACGACTTGTACCGCTATTGGGGGACTGACGTTTACCGCCCCCTAGGCCCGCCATGCGATGTATCAGACGAACAGACCGGACTGTACGGAGAATGTCACACTCAGGCTCAGTAGGAGTTCAGATGGGTTTTTGCCTCGTCGGTCTTCTTGTCGGCATTATCTGGGGACCGTTACGCACAGCTGGTGCCGCTTGCGGTCTGTGGTTAAACCCACTGCCAGCGTAGTGTCGAGTCTTTAGAGTCCCACACAGAAAGCTTTTCGCCTTTAGGCAAAAGAGTAGAGGTCGCATGGTATTGCGACAGGTCGCATGGTTTTGCGACAGGGTTCGGTCACATCCGTGCACTTGTGCGCGTACAGTGTCCGGACAGTTTACACTAGCGGGCTTTGGTTTAAGCCAGATCCTAGTGTACCTTTTGGGATTGGATTTATCCAGTGTGCATTCGTGTTCCTCGGATCGCGGATGCGGGTGTGTATGCACAGTTGACAGGGAGGCAGAGGCAGCGGATTCTCATTAGGGTTGTTGACAGTTGACCGTTGACTATTTGACTTTTTGCTCAACCCTAATGAGAATTTGATATGTGATTAACTATTATATTAATTAAGTATTATGGTGACATGGTTGTTGACTTTTGTTGACTTTGTTGACTTGTTGACTTTTGTTGACTTGTTGACTTTGTTGACCGGTTGACTAGGCTTGACTAGTTGACCATCATGATAACCATAGCCATCATTTCATGGCAAAGACTTTTGTTTACTTGCTCATTTGTGTAAAATGAGTGCATGAAATGATATGGTTATGGTTGCTTCAACCATCACATAAGACTTTTTTTGATATGATGAGTTATGATCACTTTGGATTATGAGAGGGTGAAAGACAAAAGAGAGCCTCATTCTTTCTTGCTCATTCTCTCTCTTGTTCTTGAGCTCTCCTTTTGCTCTCACCCTCTTGCTCTTTTTCCCTCTCTTTAATCTATGGTTCTCTTGTCTCATGAGTTGAGAATCAAGAACCATAGATAAAATCCTACACAAAGTATTCTCTACTCATTCTAGTTCACTAGGTTTAGCAAACCAAGTGAACTAGTTTCTTCAAAGAACGAAGAAGGAGCTAAAGGTTGGAGCTTTCAGGTGGATCTATCTTCGGCGTGCGGAGACGACGAGAAGAAGCCAATCGGACCACCATCGGAGCTTGAAGACGAAGGAGTTCAAGACAAGCAAGGTATAACCCCCTAACCGAGTAGCTAGAAACTCTTAGTTAGGATGTTAGATAGATGTTTAACCAAGATCCGGGTTTAAGGTCCATGTTACCACCTCCGTAAAAATCGTTTTTTTCACCAAATTCCGCTTTCCCGAAAGTACCGGGAGAGGTAGCATGGACTTACAGTGGTATCAGAGCCTAGTTAAACTCTATCTAACATGTTAGCAAGTAACTAGAAGATCGATCAAAGAAAAAGTCCCAAAAACGAACCCATGAATTTTCAAGTTTCTGTCGATTTCAAAAGTACTAGAAAAATTCTTTGGAACACACCTAAAATCGACTCAGACTTTTTAAAAGAAACTGCAAAAATTTGGGCCCCTGACTCGATCAAAGCGCCGCGTTTCCGCGGCGGGAGCACGCTCCCGCCGCGGAAACGCGGCCGAGTTGACTCGGTCAAGGGTTTTCTTTTCTGCAGTTTGCTCACTGGGGTATTTTGGGATTTTTGGAATATATATTTTCAACCCAGATTTTCCAGAACGAAAAATTTATTTTTGGGGTCCCGAAAATCCGTACTTTTGATCGAACTTCTAAAAGACTTTAGCTAACGGGTTTTTCTGTAATGTGATATTTGTATTGAACGTCTACTAATCGCTATATGTCGATTAGTGGGGGTTATACAAATCTGTGATCTGTAATGTTGCTGGAATGTGGATATGAATATGTTGGATTGTCGCGGGTGAATAGCCGGGGGTTGTGAGACGAGAGTTTTCTTTTCTTTCAATTCATGTAAATTTATAAATTGATGTAATAATTATTTGTATGGCCGCACAACCGGGTCGGGGTTGTAGCCGTCATTGTATAATTTCTTTTTACTGTTTTTGCTCCTAGGATAGACCCATGGAGGGGGTGCACAAACTACCGGGTATGCCGAAGTGTCGAGTGGCCTACTCATGGAGATGAGGGAGGTTACTACACTTCGGGTACTTGGCGGGTAGTTTGCCGCACCCGTAGGGGTCTTGGGTGGGGTATTTGGCTATTCACCGCGACCGTGTAATTTGTCTTTCGTTACAGGCTCGTACGAATTACAGATTCCTAGTATATCCAATGTATTCATCTGTGATCTGAAATGTTTATCATTGCAGTATATCTATATATGATATTATTTAGGCGTTGCTTATGTTTTACAGACGCGCTAGCCCAGCCCCCGCTCTGTCGTTAGTTAAGTAACCTAACGGGTAATGACGGGGCCCCGTGGCGAATGCGAATGGCATAAGCGTACGTCATATTTTGGTTGTTTTCTGCAATGGTAGGATTAAATGATGGGACGCATTAAAAGAACTAATGCAAGAATATCACGCATTAAAAGAACTAATGCAAGATAATAAACCAAGTTAAAGTCGTTCGAACACTTTCGAAAACCACTCGGTTCTTTTCAAAACCAACTTTTAAATGCGGAGCTTGAGCCACTCCTTTTTAAAAGCTATCTCGTTCCATCGACCAAATCAAGTTCACTACGTTCACGGTTTTGCCAAAACCATCCGTAGCCCTCCATCATTTCAGTTAAATATTCGGTAGTATTCAAGCTATGTATTTTGACCTCACGCCAAGGCATAGTGATTGGTAGCTGCCGGATATTTATCTGTTGCATAGATAGAATGCGTTGGTTTGAGACAGTCGTACTGCCATTTTGGCCTACGTCAAGGGTATGTACGGGTGGGTTCAAATTAACCTGGATAATGATGGGACGAACTTGACATGTGACTTATGACATTTTGACCTCACGCCAAGGTCATAAGAGCATGGGGCAAAAATCCACATCGGGAGTTTCATAAGTACTGAAACTTGCTAGATTTGCATACCATTTGGAGTGTGATGATTCTGGTAGGATTCCTTCAGTTTCGTCACGCAATGATATTTGGATCCCGATCCTACTGTGAGTATATGCTACTCCTCGGGAAATTTCTCACTTAACGATCAATGCTATAAACCTAGTAGGTGCCTAGAAAGGTGTTAGCGGGGCTACGCCCCCAGGGAAAAGAGGTTCTTTAATTAAGGAACTTCGCGAAAGCGTTGGAAAACCTCCCTCGAAGTACCGACACCGGCCTGGCTGAACGGTTAAGCAAGTATTGTACGGTGGGATTGATCCTGACTAATTCTTCCTTTATGGTTTGAGGAGGGATTCGAGAAACAGTGGGAGCCATCCTGTTTAGACAAACTAAAAACCACTCTAAACTTGCAAGAGCATCATGCTGAGTGTTTCTTCTTCTCTCTCCTAATTGCAGCGACCAAATCGACATGACTGGACTTAAGTTACTCCTAGATAAAAACAAACTGACAGGGCCAAACTACAAAGATTGGCTCAGGAATGTCAAGATAGCAATCACTTACGACAAGTTGGGGTATCTTCTTACCACCAAAGCTCCCCCTGTCCCTGGTCCAACTTCCAGCGTCGCGGATAAGGAAATCCGCAAGACTTGGGAGATTGATAGCGCGAAGGCCAAATGCCTCCTGCTTGCCTCGATGGACAACGAACATCAGAGGAGGCACGAGAATATGGACATGGAGTCCATATTGCTTCATACAAAAGAACTGTATGGAGAGCAATCTCGTATCGCAAGATACGAAGCGTCGAAAAAGTTATTTTCGACAAGAATGGCCGTCGGATCATCAGTAGCCGAGCACGTGCTAAAGATGATCGGCTACATTGAGGAGCTCGCTGACCTAGGGATCACATTGGAGAGTGAGCTATATACGGATATAGTTCTCCAGTCCCTTCCTTCCACTTACGCCCAGTTTATACTGAACTTCAACTTACAAGAAAAAGAGGTTGAACTTTCAGAGCTCCTCAACATGCTGAGGAGCGCAGAGGGCACCCTACAGAAAGGTAGGGATACATCCACTTTGTTTGTAGGAGGATCATCTTCTTCTAGGTCCAAGGCGAAAGCCAAGGGAAAGAAGAAGAAGGCCCCCGCCAAACCAAGGGGCGGTGTTAGTAAAGTGGATACGAAAGGAAAAGCAAAAGCAACAAAGATAGCGGGGAAACTTGTGGATAAGGAAGAATGCTTCTATTGTCATAAGAAAGGACACTGGAAGAATGATTGCAGGGCCTGAAAGGCCAGAACACAGGAATTGAAGCAGGTTGCAGCTTCAGCTTCAGGTGTGTATGTTATTGAAAACTGTCTTTCAATAAACTCTACTTCCTGGGTATTGGATACCGGATCAGGATCTCATATCTGTAATTCTTTGCAGGCGTTGAGAAACCGTAGGGTTTTGAAGGCAGGTGACATGACCCTCAGAGTTGCGAACGGAGCTAGCATGGATGCTAAAGCCGTGGGGGACTATCACCTGGGAATGTCAGATGGACATGTTTTGGTTTTGCGTAATTGCTTTTTTGTACCCAACGCAACTTGTAATATCATTTCTGTATCTTTAGTTTCTAAAGAAGGTTATGAATTTGCGTTTGTAAGTAATGTTGTAAACATTCACCTTAATCAAGTTTTGATTGGGTCAGGTACATTGAGTAATGGTATATACGTGTTAAACCAACCACAGATTTTTAATGTCCAGAATACACACAAAAGAAAGTCTCCGGAAATAAATCAGACTTTCTTGTGGCATTGTAGACTGGGTCACATCAATGAGAGAAGGTTGACTAAGTTACATACAGAAGGATATTTGAATCCGTTCGAATATCAATCGTATGCCACTTGTCAATCCTGTCTCAAAGGAAAGATGACAAAGACTCCGTTTACTGGACATGGAGTAAGAGCGAGCGAGCTCTTGGGACTCGTACACAGTGACGTGTGCGGTCTAATGTCTACACATGCCCGAAGCGGACATTCTTACTTCATTACTTTTAC